>QPKB01000003.1:710620-1236140 GCA_003546025.1 Camphora micrantha | reverse complement strand
ATCAGCTCTGGGTGTTCCACAGGTAGTGCAGATTCAGGAGACCCAACTTCAAAATCAACTGGCATTGGCTTCTTGTTGACTGATTCAAGAGAGTTAGATTTTTCAAGATCTCCTCCAAGGAGTTGTTCAAAACCCGAGTTGGCATCTTCAATAGATCTTGCTTCAAGAACATGTACATCCGAATGGATCTCACTCACCTCCAAATCATTCTTATTTGGCAAAGTTTCAGTAAAACTAACCCTGGATTCCGCTTGTATTGGCTCATCATCAAGTGAGTCAACTGGCATACATTTCTCGACACCTCCTTCATGGAAATTCTTAAAGGCAGAATCAATATCTTCAAGAGATCTTGCCTCAAGAACATACAGTGCTGAATCAATCTCTCCGAGATCCAAATCTCTCTCTTCTAGCTCGAGTTGGGTAGACCCGACTTCAGCAGTTACTGATAATGGCTTATCGTCAATGGATTCAAGACTAGCCAACTTCTTATATTCTACCTCGTGAGGTTGCTTGAAAGCCAAATCAATAGCAGCAACAGATTCCGCTTCAACTACCTGCAGCTCAAAACTGTTCTCCTCTGGCTCATTTTCTCGATCAACCGGCTCAAGTTCTTCATTTGCAACCTTTGATTTCGACTGGGCAGTAATGAACTGAAGCTCAGCAGCTTCAGAAAGTTTATGGTCAGGAAGACTCTCACACTCCATCTGGATTAATGAATCGGTTGAAATGTCTACATGCATTTGCTTGTCGAATTGCTCATCAGCTTTGATATGCTCACCAGGGGATCTTAGTTCCTTGACGCTGAAGTCACCAACAGCATCTAATTCCGATAGAAACCCTTCATCCATCTCTTTCATTTCATCGGCTTCCTCATTTTCTTCTGTGAGGAGGTTCACATTTACTTCTTGTCCACTCTGCAGTCTGTCAAGGGTGTCATCATCCAATTGAACCAAATTTGTTGTAGGCTTTTGCTCTGATGTCAAAATGCTTGGGGGTTCCCTTTTTTCTTCGGTTTCCTGTTGACAATAAGAAAAACCAATATAAGCCTCTTATATTATTCAGCATGTTTGGCAAAAAAATTAGCACATGGAAGCGGAATAGCGCCTTTATTCTTGTAGCTAAGGTGCCTCGTACTTTAGCAAGAATATTGCATGTTCCATTGCTTTAAAAGGATAGGCATTTTTGTGTATAATCAGAACACAAAACCAAATGGCAGATAACCAATGCAAGGAGTCACAACAGCATGAGCCAGTTCTCTCTCTGTGCCAAAGTGGCTCATTATGAATTACAGAAATTTCACTTTTGGCAAAAAGATAATTTCAGAGGTGATTTTTGTTTTTGCGCTTTTCTCAGGTACATTGGGTAAAGTGGGAAAATCTTACAAAAAGTAAAATGATCGGAAAATTAAAAGGAAACAAGGTATATATAAATACAATGCACAAATAATTGCTAAAAAATATAAATACAACGACTTTTTCGAAAATGGAAAATGACATGTTATTTTCATGACATTCCAATCTGGAGATGATGTTTAAAAATATTATGATACATACAATTTTTTACTGGATGTAAATCTCACAAAATTGTTGACATTTTCAGAAATTGGTAATAACTATGACTAGGGACAAAAATAAGTCCCCAAGTGCCCAAATCCCTGAAGGACCTGTTCCCGAGAAAAATTTGGGTAAGTTCCAGCAATTAGTCCCATTTTAAATTTTGGTCCAGACCCAGTTTCTTGCAAGGCAGGTAGGGATATAGAAAGGTCCATGCAAGGGCCCAAATACTCAAATGCAAACCACTGTGTACATAGATTTTATATACATTTTTGGGCAGTCTGGTGTTCCTTGTCATGTATATGTTTCACTTTTGTTATTTAGAAAGAAGATGTTGTTCCAACGAAACCCAAAAAAAAAACAGGTACCAAGTATTTAGGTCAGGTCTCAATCAGGTCAGTCGAGATCCAGTTGCAGACTCTGAATAAGGTCTTGCTCCAGGTCTAGGTTTTTAAGAACAGGAAAGGCATGTGTACAGGTGCTGGATTAATGCGTTGGGTCTACCTGATGTAGTTCAAGTCCAGGTCCAAGCCCAACCAATTTTCATCCCTGTTTTTGACACATGATTTTTCTGCGGCTCCTTTTCCATGGCATTCAGAAAAAGAGCTCCACAATGACAAAGCACAGAATCTCCGTGTTCCACAATGAAGCCCATTTGTAGATGAGTAAAAGGATATTAAGCTACCATAAAAATGAATATTTTGTTATGGCACCAATTATCAGTTCCAGGTTTCAGTGATGCAGAGACTTTTGATCTTATGGGCACAACAGCAGAAGGGATATGCACAAAAAAATCTGCAAGACTTAAAAGATCCTAACTACTTGATATGGTAGTCTATCAGAATGTGGCTATGATTAGAAGACAACATAAGTCTATAGGAAAGGGAAAGGGCAGATGACTTGAATATCCCTATCTGGAAGGCTTTTGAAGCATTCTCCATCCATGGTCGAACCATCAGATCGATGGCAAGGATCACCAAACCATGCAAGTCATGCACAAGAATAAGCATCTTAGCAACTGCACAGCATCCTGTCACTCCCACTTATAAACCAGTCAACCCAACATTTGCAAAGAAGGCTGAGGTTGTGTTTTTTCTTCTTTATTTCCCCTTCAATGTCACCAGAGCGGTTAGGTGATCACAATAATGCACATAATTGGCATCCATATGTGGGATCCAAGACTGACCCATGCATGTCAACTGCCAAGCCATATAGATGCTGTCCCAAAAATCAAGTGTTCCATTAACAAAGTGGACCACGTGCACTTGGAATAACAAGTGCTAGCCATGCTTTCCACCATCCAAAGCATTCGCCGCAGTTCGGAGCTACAAATGAGAAGACCAACCTGATTTTTGGGCCAAGAACTAGGCGATGGAAATCTTGCACATGCTAAAAGAGCACCTATTACTAGGAAATAAGCCAATCAAACCAGCTTGAGGGACAGACTATGGCACAAACCATTAACAAAACACCATCCTCAGACTCTTGGGCTTGATTTAGTGCAGTGTCACCATCCTTTATTTCACCTGAGGACTTTGTTTGGAGCAAAGAAAGATCCTGTTCACAATCAGATACACAAACATAAGTCTCTCCTGCATTCTTTGTAGAGTAATTATGGTATCCCAAGTAATTGCCATGGTTCCATGATCGAGAGCACAGACCGTAATCTGGTGGGCTCAGACATGCCTGCAAATGTTATAACTCCAATATTTTGTAAAACCCCATGATTCTGTCAGTAAATTAAAGAAAATACAGATATCCGAGGTCAAAAAATGTCTAGGACTGTGATACGGAGATCCGGTGAGGACAGCCCATGGATACAGCTGGGACATGAATTTTACATATAAAATTTTTAAGTATCTAATGCATGGTATTTTTACTTTTCCTATAGAGATGTATCTGGATATCAAAGGTCTAGGTCTTCCTTTGTGAGTTTTGAGATATCCCCCCATACATGGTCGTTGCCCACGAGAACCGCCAGATGCAAGGAGGGTTCATGGATCAGCCATCTACTAAAATCAGATCCAACAAATACTACAATCCATTCAATCTAAGGCCATCAAATGATGGTCAAACATAAACTCCCAGTTATAAAAGATGATCCATTTCAAGTACTTGGAGCGGATGGCTAGCAATGTTCAATGAATCCGAATTTCGGTGAGATGGTAAATCCACAAACCCTCCTTGGATCTGGTCAGCCCAGTGGGCACCGTAACATACATAAATCCAATTTCTCAATCTACCAGAGAGAACTCTGCAGAGCAGGAGAGGATTGAGATTTAAGCTGCTGATTTGTCTATTAGAAACTATGCATGATAGACCGGATCCAAATATAGGGATTAGTGGAGAAGTCAGAACTCAGAGCCAAACCCAGATAAAATGGAATAAACCTTTAATGAGGATGGTGATGACAATGAGGAGGTAGATTAAGCTCAACATTCTTTTTCTGTTTTTCCTATGTTAGTGAATTTGGCAAAACCTCAATGCAAGTTAAATAACACGATTCTATCACTCTTGACATGGACATCATGATGGCCGTCAATGTAAAACTTGGAAGGGATGGTAGACTGTGTATTACTTTAACCAAATATTGCAGTATTAAAATAGCCAGATTAACATTGCAATATAAGGAAGACGGCAAAAACCTTGCAAATATCCATCCGTTCACCCATACATGACTTATTTTTCTATTCTACATGATCACAGGGTGTTGATGGCATACTGACCTCAGTTTCCTCATGAGTGTGTTTGGAAGGTAGTTGAGCAGCTGATTCCTCAACCAATAGTTGTGTTTGCTGTGATGCATCAGATAAGAACACCCCGTCCGAATAAGTAACAGTTGCAGCATCCATCTTCCTCTCCATGTCCAATTGAAGGCCTCCAACATGTATCTCTTCATCAAATGCTGATAAAGGGATTTGAAACTCCTGAAACTGTTGATTCTCTTTCTCATCCATTAGACCACCCTCGATCAGTTTGTTCTCCCATGAGGCTTGCAAAACTTGCTCAATTATCGGTTTCGGGATCATAGGCTCAACAGAATCATCATGGTGGTGAACTTCTGAATGACTAGCCTGGACAACATCGTGCTCACCAATTTCCGCAACTTCCCTGGATTGCAACAATTTGTTTTCTTCAATGGCAGATAAGCTTGATGATGACACCCATGAAACTTCGTCACCAGATACCACCCCTTTTTTCAACACTTAAATTATCAGATGCCGCGTCCTCAGTTCCAGGTGTAAAACTTTTCTCAACTGTGACTGGAGGTACGCTCCTAGCTAAGACCTCAATGTGTGTGTCAGAGGATATGGAAGAAGTAGAGTTGAAAACTCTCTTGTTCATATAGAAAAATCCTCCGCAACATCTGTCAAGTTAGAGAGAGATTTTTCAGTATCTGATGGACTCAAATCGTAAACTGGTACCTCAACTCGGCCACAGTCAGCTCCCTCCGCATGCGCCAAGTTTATAGATTCACTGGATCCTTTAAAATAACCATATTCCATTTCCTCACCCAATTCTTTATCGGCATTCATTTCAAAGATCCTTTCGCTTGCTTCAAATGACGATGAGCTCAACCCCTTGTAGTTTTCTTCAACCACTTCTGATTTCTCGTGCATTTCACCAACATTGGGCCTCACAGTTGAATGTATGAATTCCTCATCAATGACTGAAACATGCGAGCTTGTTTCCCTTGCCTCGCTGGTTCCACGAACGGCTTCTTCAATGATTTCAGAAGCATGCAAATTGACTTCATTAGCATCACCGAAATTAATATCATTCCCTTCTCTTCCAATTTTAACATGATCTACTTCGGAGCCACTTACTCGTTCAAAAGGTTCAGCAGAACCTTCAATGAGAGAAATCACATCACCTTCTTTGATGTAAGTCTTGTAGCAGTACATGTTCCTGCTCTTGGTCCCCAACGGAAGAAACCGTATCGGTATCAGGAACAGAACTCAGCTTAGAATCACTCATTTCACTCAATTGTCTTTGAAATGTGGCGTGGCTCGCCTGCCCTGATGTGATCCCCTCTGCCTCTGGTACAAAGTAAGGCTTCAACTTAATAGCATTCTTATCTTGCCTGCTTTCCAATGAAAAGGGCCCTCCTGAAGTAAAACTCTCATGCCTGCGGAGTGCCTTTCCCGCTCTTGAGCCGACATGAATTCTTCTTGGTAGCTGGGAAGTCTCCCCTGTGAGACTGCCTCGATCGTCCAGCCGCTCATAAGGAAGATCAAATGGATTCCTTCTTGGCAACAGAACTGAAGGAGCTGAGCCAGGAATGGGTGGCAACCCTCCAATTTCATTTGAATCATAAGGAAAATCGAAAGGGTTGCATCTCGCAGTAGAAAATGGGTGGGACTTGGAATTGAATGTGATCGAGCCCCTCGCTCATTGGTAAAGTAGTCTGCACATCATTATTGTCCAAGTCTATCAAATTCTTCTCAATTGCAATCCTCTGATGCTTCCTTGCCATCCGTTTTGCAATCAAGTTCTCCAATTGCCGGTTCCTTTCCAGCTCAGAAGTCCCAAGATCATGAGATTTTTCTGATCATCCTCTGTCCATTTGACAACAGCTTCAGTCTTGTCCTCTTGATCTTCATGTGCTTCTTCCTGATTGTCACCATCTTCTCCCGACTCGGCACTCCCTCGTCTGATTCATGAGAAGACCCTTGTGAACTGCATCGGAGTCATCAATGGTATATGGGCGGGCTGGGGAGCTTCGGAGTCTAAGAGCGGGTGAAGCTCATCAAGCATTGGCATGATGTCGGCCATGGAAGCATCAGGTGATGAACTCTCTGAACCATCAGAATCGGAATCATACTCGCTGTGGCCCAAAGAAGAAATCTACACGTTTCTCTGTGAGTAAATGAGAATTTCAACAGCAGGACCCTCATTTCTTTCTCTTGCTCATCAATATGATGACCTTCAATATTTTCACCCACTTCTGATACACGTTCAATAAGATTTCATGAGATTCTTGCTTGTCAACAAAACCCCGATCACCATATACTCTTTCTCCAATTTTCTTGCTTCTCTCCATGATGCTCTTTCACATCCTCCTCAATCACGATGCTCCGACCAATCAAAGCTTCATCAATCCCCTCTCCTACATCACGCGCCATAGAAGAAATGGCATCTTTCTCAACCTCATTCAACACAACATCCTCTCCACCAGACCCGCTTCTTCGATCGCTTCTCTTTCAACTTCTCTTCTCTCTACATGGGTTTTCTACAGCAAAGCTCTCATCTTTCTCAACAACATGATCACCAGCAACAACCCCAGTTTTCAAAGAAGATATCTCATGAGTCTTCTTTTCATCTTCTTCAACTTCAGGGATATCAGGATTCCCAAAACTCAATAAGGTTCCAAGAAGAACAGCAGTGCAGAACAAGACAGGTGAAGAGACACCAAAAAACGCAAACACAGAAGGAAGAAATCTATACAGTAAAAAGAGAAAATGACCATGCCCAAAACAAAGGGATGATCATGAGCAGATTTATAGCAGATTCTAGTGGAGCAGATCAGCCCTTTCCTGACATACATACCAATCTTCTTCGCATCCAATTCCATGTCTTATTTTACCCTTTTTCCCCTCAGATACTTCAAGGATGTGTGGTTTGAAGAAAATATTCACAGACCCACCTCCAAAACCTATTGAAAATCAATATTTTGTAAGTGGATAGGAAGAAGATGACTAGAAGTAGAGGAAGAACAAGAAGTTTGAATCCTGAAATATTGTTAACAAATAAGAACAGGTGATTAAAAACCAACCAGTTACAGTCCTAATATGGTGAAAGTGAGAAAAATATGTGGAAATCTCAAAATCCCACCACCAAAAACTGATAAAAATCAAATCTTTTTGAGTGAAAACCACTCCAGAGGAGTAGAAAAAACAAGTATGTATCAATCACCCCTGTTCGCTCTCAACAAAAGACTAATCTGAGAAGATATTGAAAACCCACCTCCAGAAATCCAAATCTCAAGCAACCACCAATCAAAAGGGAACTTGGGAAGAAATTGAACTAAGATGATCATGGGGAAGTTGTTCAGCTCAGACAACGAGGTAAATTGGCAAGAGAAAGTGTTTGTTGAAGATGAAACTCTAAAAACAGAAACTAGATTAGATTTCAGATGAATGGGAGATTGACTTACAGTATGAAAGACGCAAAGAGGAAGAGGAAATCCTTTCAGTTATACTTTTCTTTCTCTGCAGATCCTCTGCTCACTTGTCTCTGGACGCAGAGAAGAGGCAGAGAAAAGGAAGGCAAGTCTTTTCTTTTTCTCTCACGTTCTTTTCTAATTTTTTTATTGTTAAAGGCTGATAGATCACTCCCATATCAATTTTTTCTTGCTTGATGGTTATTAACTTTCTGAAAATTTATATTAAAATGAGTTCTAATAAAGGAGGAAGAGGCAAAGAGTGAAAAATATGAGATGAAGATGTACATGGGACCCTTGCTTTCTTAAGATTTGATTCACAATGATTCTAATGTTAATATTTTCTACCAATTCAATGCCGGTTGATCCATTGGCATTCGTCTTTCAACTTTTAATTTTTGCAATTCTTATGAAAGCACATTTATTTTACTTTCTAGAGTTTCCACTCACACCCCTAGCCATATATACTCCTTTTAAAGCCTTCTGCCATTAATAATTCAAACGACTAGTGGATTGGTAAGCATGAGACGTCTAAGTTTGTAACGTCCTAAAACCACCCTCGCTATTAAGTACCACTTAACAAGCAGTATCACCAGGGATCAAATCCCGGTTGTTTTTTGAGGAGAGATGCATCAACGTTTACATGTTGTTGAAAATAGTATTATCTTTTGGAATTTTTAAAAGATAAGTATCTTTAAATTGACATAGACATCTAGGGTCTTTAAATTAAAACATCTTTGTTTTGAGGTTATTGTCTCAAAAATTGAAAAGGACTTCGTTTATCTTCGTTTAGAAAACTTACTCGTTCCGAATATATAATTCTTAAAAATATTAAATTTTTGAAAATTTTGGCTTCAGTAACAATTGTTTATTTCATAAAGCATCAAGATTTTCTCATATATATAATATATATATATGATTATATATAAAATATGAATGTTACAATTTCGATTTTTCAACTTTCATTTGCCCTTTTCACTTTTTTCTCAAATTTCAATATTCATATAGTGTTTGAGGATATTTTCCCTAGGTTAGGGCCCACCACCGATCACACATGAGCAGCCCTTCATCATCAGATGCAAATTGCACTACACTCAAATAGTCAATGATATAATTAAAAATTCCCGCCCTGACCGACGGCGCAAAATAGCAAGATTTGGGAGTGATGGCGCACGGCGCACAGGGGCGCAGGATAAGTGGGGTGGTGCAGCTTAGCACACTCTCGTATGAAGTAGGGTAGGGACAGGCAGCGGCAGCAGCAGAAACAGAAAAGAAAGGAGGAAAAAAAGAAAGCTGCAATGATTGCGATGTTCAAGGCGCGGAGTGAGGTGGAAAGGTCTGTGGGGCCCACTAACACGTGTCGGGTGGATGGACGAGAAGTCAAAATCAAATCCACATGTTCCCTCTTTCGGTGCATCTATCGGGGCCAAATGGCAGGCCTTTTCACTTGGATTCCTTCGTCCGAGGGTCGCGTGACCGGATTCGCCGCGTCCTCCACGTGAACCCGGACCAACGTGGACGGTGTAGATTGGATCAATCAAACCAATGGGCCACACCTTGCTTACTTTTTTTTTTTTCGTGGCTACCTACATATACACATTGCAATTAAAAAAAAAAAAAAAGTTTAAATTAAAAATTTTCTAAATTACCCTCGCCCTCTCATTTCCTCTCTCTCCCTTCTCCTCGTCGCCTGCTTACCCTCTCCTCTTCCTCTCCCTCTCCCTCTTCCTCTCTATTTCCCTCTCCCTGGTCCACCCGCTGCCCGCCCACTCTCCTTCTCCCTCTTCCTCTCCTTCTTCCTCTCTATTTCCCTATCCCTACCTGTCGCCGAACGAATCAGATTCGCCGATTTCAATGACAAATTTTTATTTTTTTACATCCAACGCATTTGATTCTTCTCCATTTACTTGTCCATTGTGAGAGGGAGAGAGAAAGGGGAGAGGGTAACTGGGCGGCAGTCCACGACGAGCGGGGAGAGGGAAATAGAGAGGGACAAGGAGAGGAGAGGAAGGGGAAATGGCGGGCAGGCGGGCGAGCGGGCAACGACGAGAATGGAAAGAGAGGGAAGGAGAGGGCGATGGTAGTTTATGAATTTTTTTATTTTATTTATTTCTTAAATGCAATGTGTTGAGAGTCGTTTGTAGTGTGTAGGTAGCCACTCTTTTTTTTTTTATCTGGTTTACTGATTGACCCTTTGGCCTTTTTTAGAAATGTATCATTTCTGTAATTATTTCAATTCAACAGATAGTAATAAGTTGGATTAGTTTGAAGGTTTGGATTGAACTTGGGGGCTCATGTCCTAATAAAAGTATTTCAATCCAATAGTAACAAGTAATAGTTAGATTAGTTTTAAGGTTTGGATTGATCCATGGCATTCAAGTTTGACTTTAAGTTGTGATTTCTTTTATTTTTTTTTTAATGTTTGGATTGATATTAGGGGATACAATAGTTACAAGGTTTGGATTGAACAATAGTCTTTAAGTTTGACTTCAATTTGTAATATTTTTTAAAGACTTGGATGGATCTTAGGGGGGATATTTTCTAATAAAAGGGTTTGGGACTTTAAGGTTTTTTTTTTTTTTTTTTTATTTTGGAATCAGCAAATTCAGCCCTGAAGCTAGGTGAATACTAGCCCAATATGGGGGGGGGGGGGGGGGGGGGGGGGGGGGGCGGGGTTGGATGCATGGATTAAGAATGAGACTAAGAATGAGACTGTGATTGGATAATCTTAACTTTAGATCTTTAATCCAAATTTGATGGCTGTGAAGAGATAACAAACAAGAAAAGGGTCAAGGTTTCTTCGTTTGCAATTGTTATTGGGTGGGAATGGAATACATAAAATTCTTGCATGAGTCATTGAAAATGAAGGTCTAAGATGAATATACCGAAATTTCTACTTTCAAACAACCCCTCCTATAATGATAAACAATGTAATGAAAGTTTAAAAATGAATACTCAACCATCACCCTCGTCATTTAAATCCTAAAAAGTTAAGATCTCATTTACATTGAGATTTGAGACCTTATACCTTTTTCCCCTTACTTCATATCATTCACAACTCAACTCTATAAAGTGGTGAGATGTTCACTCACATGAACATGATCAATGAGCATCTCACTTCTTTAATAATCATTAGGTTAGCTTTATTTGACCATGAAATTCTATATATTCAATTCTTAAATACTGTTTTATAAACACACAAACTTAAAAGATTATTCATCACAAAAATAAAAACCTCCTTCTTGAATAAAATATAATAAGAAAGTTTAAAAAAAAAAAAACTATTACAAAAAGAAGAAAGAAAATTGACTGGTTGAAGAATAAAGTAGAAAGGCCACAAACGCAGAGAGTGTGCAAAGTATAAAATACATAATGTGAGAAACAATTAAAAACAAATGCACCATTAGTGGAATAGACAAGCAGAAAGCCAATCAGGACAAGAAAGCCAATCAGGACAATTCATACAGATATGGAGTCTATAGATTCATTAACAATATATTTGTCAAAATGCTAGTTGTAACATAGTTTTAGTCCCAATGTCATGGGGAAAGCTGAAGAGATTGTGCTACATAGGTCATTCGCTTATTGAACAGAATATTAATATATTGTGTTTGAAGTGTGAGCTTTCTACATCTCTTGGCATGACTCTGAGAACCCACTGGTGTGACTTTCAGGCATATCAGGGCAGTTGAAGCCTCAGAGTGCGACTCTGAGGGGTCCAAGACCACTTCAAAACTGTATAGTTACAGCTCTCTGAGGGGTCCAAGACCACTACAAAACTGCATAGTTACAGCTCTCCAGCCTTCTCCGGTTCCTCCCTTTCAAGGAAACCACTTCAATGGAAAATTACATAGGAATTTATGGCAAAATAAGTTCCACCGTAAGATAATAAAAGAGATGAAAGGTGAGGGATGCGAGATATCGATGTATACAAGACCTTTACTTTCGTAGGATTTGAACCACTAAGGTAATAGCTTGGTATTCATTTTCATTTTTCTTTTATTCAATTTCCACGAAAATGATAAAAAAAAAATTATGAAGGAAAAGTTATTTGATGGTCATCTATGGATATTCACCTGTCTTTAATGACTTTTATAAATTAAAAGTTGTAAACTTTATAGGATTTTTTCTAATGAAAAAGGTAACAAAGATTTTATTAAAAAAAAGGAAGAAGAGAACACACCAAAATTGAAAGAAAAAAAAGGAGTTGGAAGGTGCAAGAGAGAAGCACCAGCCACAATCCCAAACTAGGCCTAAGGAATTAACCTATCCACCCCTTGTTTTGCTAACACATCCACCATGGAGTTGGCGGATCTAATATCATTACGGAATGAGACATTTTCTTTGAAGATGAATTGAAATTTCCACCGATTATTAGTCTTTCAGTTAGACACTCACGCAATCGCATTTGAATAATCACTTTCTAACATAAGGGCACCACTATATCTTGTTGAGAACAATTTAAGACCTTCCAGAATTGCTAGTACTTTTACTTCATTAAAGAACTTTGTAGGAATTTAAATACATGAAACAAACAGGTTTCAGAAGGGGTTGTCCATTTCACAGGTCATTGTTTGGATTTACATCTACAACTGTCTTATTAACTTAATTGAAACAGAGGAATATCATAAAACTTTCTACAACACACCATCTGCATGTATGGTTATATGTTGAACGCCTTTGATCAATTACAGTGGTGGACCTACATAGAGGCCGCCCCATGTTAATTTTGAAATTGCAAATTTTAATGTGCCCGCCTTTGATCAATTACAGTGGTGGACCTACATAGAGGCCGCCCCATGTTAATTTTGAAATTGCAAATTTTAATGTGCCCGGACCTCTCCTTTTATATGACTAATGAACAATCGCCCATATGTAAATCATGCGATCGCCCCACGTCACAAAACGTTGTCCATCACAAAACGTTCTCTTTCGACATCTTATATTTACCAAAAGTCCAAAATCCTTTTTCACGCCGATCGAGCCTATTGTGGTTAGTTTATTTCTATCACCAAATAATCCTAAATAAAGTAATATCCCCCATCCTCATATGCATATTTATAAGTCACCATTGGACACACTCTAATCTTCAATTTATATATAAATCAAGACTTATGGTTCATATGTTTGGATAACTTGAGTTATATTTAAGTGACAATTTTTCTTCTTTGCCATTAGCCCACAACCAACTATAGGAAATTATTTTTACAGCTAAGGTAAGTGCAAGCAACTAAATTCCTTATATCCAAATAGAACCCCTTTGAGAACCCAAATAGGATAATTGGGTGCTCACCCAAATTATCATCTCAGGGCATCCATATCATCTTAAGTTGTTTTGATGATGATGAATTGATGATCACGTGAATTTGAGAGAGGAAGTGGGAAGAACTATTAAATGGGCAGAGATCTGAGCATGGAAAAAACTTTTGTGTCTATTTAGTTGCAATATATTTTCTCTTTTGGTATCATTAATGTGAAAATTTTTAGCAAAGTCTTAACAAAAGTTTAGCCCAACCCAAATAAAAATCTTAGATCCGCCACTTATCAATGTAAACTCTTTAATAGCAATAATTCCAACTGACCTATGGAATACAGACAAATGAATGACACTTGCCTAAATTTGACACTCATCACTATAATTTAAAAGGAAATATATAGGTAAAAAATCGTGAACTTATAGGCCTCAAATGAAGGGTTAGGATTATCATGGTTCATATTTTGTCCAACTCTAATACATGAAGAGACCTTTCTATCAAACCCTAAGATGTAGAGGCGTTTGCATCAAAAAGAGTCTCACAAGCCAATTAACCATTTATAAGATACGTGGATTTCTCATTAGAGATTAAACCAAAGAGGAATGTATGATCTTCGAAGAAGATAAACTGTGCTTCTCGGAATTGATGTCATGAGCCTAAAATGATCATACTCATGATGCACAAGCATGAGTATGCTATCTACCCCTCACAATAAACAACCCACAAAAGAAGGGAAAAACAAAAATAACAAAGACAGCAAGCTAGCAACCAGTAGCCATGGATTTGCAGTCCTACAACAGTTTATATAGTTCTTGAATGAAGAAACCCCAGTTGTAATCCTAGTCATCAAATCCAATATAGCATGTTCCAAGATGTATTGATCTTGGCTGTTAAAAGATCTAATGAGAAGTTGTATAATTCTGAAAACAACCATCCGACTTACAAAAGATTAGTTAAATGCACACATGCAATTAACAACTAGTACGTAAAAGTGTCAAGTTAGAATGTATGGCTGACATGTATATGGTGTAGCATTGCTGGCATAATTAGAGCAAGAGATTCAAACGAATACACATTTTCATCATTTGGATGCTGAGGAGAAATGAGAGACAAGCCTGGTGTCATTCTGCAAATAGGGCAATAGTTAGATGCTCCGAGATAGAAGGGATTGATAGAATTGGAGCTGTACACCAATCAGAACGAGTGGGATTAGAAAATGATATGGTGTTAAGATAAAAGTGGGGTACAGTGCAATGCAAAGCAGGTGGTGTTTGGGTTGACATGAGTGATTATAGAGCGCTAAATTATAATTTATGCTCATTTGTGTGTTGATAGTGTTAGAAACAAGTAGAAACTGGGATCTTTAGACATTGCGTACAGATTGTTGCGAAAGTAATTTTCAACTAACATGATTAGATCACTTTATTGACATCCATATTTAATCGATATTTTTATAATTCATTGAGACCTTACACTTAACTTATTTGATATGTCGGACACAAAGTCCACCTATAGGGTTTGACATAATCAAAACTTAAAAGCTTCATCAAGGGGATATCATCAATCCCTATTACAAGACGTGGATTCTGTTAATAAACTAATATCCACCATACACGTAGTGTAGTCATCAAATTCACTAAAATTGTTGATCCATAAAAGATCTCATTCATTCGTAAATCAAAATGTCAAATATTAAATGTATGTGTCTATTATTTACTTCGGGATTAAGAGTATAAGCACTCATAATAACCATTTAGGTGTTCATCATCTTATATAGTCAGTATAAAAATAATATACAAAAAAAAACGGTCCAGTTCAATACACACAGAGCGTACTAGCATAATGAGTTGAAACTGTACCGTAACCCGTAGCCAAGACAAGCCTGCTGAAACATCATGCACAATTGTACCGATGGTGTGTCCAGATCCATCTAGATTATGAACAACAACTTAAATTCCATAAGAACCGACAAATAAGTTTTCCGTATATAGGTAAAATTCTACACACCAACTTGTCTACTTTATAGAATAAATGATACTCACATACATAATAATTAATAATGCAACCATTTGCCCATATAAAATCTCAGTTAGATGAGAAAACATAATATACTAAAAATTAATCCGTCAATGACAAATACATAAAGTATATTTTTAGTATAAATTTCTAATAGATAGGACTGGTTCTATTTTCATGCAATGAATTGATATTCGTGGATAGAGGTTTAGTGTGGACTCTACCATTAATACGCATTGTTAAATTGTTTTCTTCAATCAAGTGGAGTATAATTTTTGAATGATAAGTGGCATAGAGATTTTCAGTTGAAGGATCAAACATTCTATTGTTACTTGTATTGTATCTTACTTCTAAGAAGAGATACAAGATCATTTTAGAGTTGTTTTCATAGTTTTAAAATCATCCCTTTGTAAACCAATGTTATGATTTTTGGCATTGTGATTCACTCCTTTTGAATGCTTTTTTGTTCATTTGAAAGCCATATCATTACGCAGAGAGGGTGATATTCGACATCTCTCCCTCCACCCCACCCAAGAGAGCTCACACACGTGGGAAGAGTGGTAGATATTATGTGGTTACCAACTTGAGTAATTCAAATTAAAGTAAAGTGAAAGTCATGTCCATATCTCCACCTTATATCCTTCCACCTCTTTAATTATCTTTTATTTGGAGCCTATTTGACCACAAATTCTATATATTCAATTCCATATTGGAAAGATTGATATATATATATATATATATATATATATATATGAACAACAAAACCTTAGAATAACAATTGAAAATATTGAGAAATTAACTTTGAAAATTTGTACCTTGCATCTGCGTTGCTGTTTTCAAATTTCAAGGATTAGATAATATATGATTAATTAAATATAGCATACAATATATACACACAAAGAGGGTTTGAAGAAAAACAGAGCAATTTCAGATCATGAGAGAGAGAGAGAGAGAGAGAGAGAGAGAGAGAGAGAGAGAGAGAGAGAGAATGTCATCCACTTCTCTCCTGGAAAAACAATATATATTATTCATGGGACAACCATACCAGACTGCTTTGAGAAGGGATGGGCCTTGGGTATCAGTACTTGGGCCGTTCAATGGATAAAAATTCTGGGCCACTTTAATATTTAGGCCCAGTTTGATAGAAAGCCTAAAGTCTAGCCCGAATGATTCTTTGTCCAACCCGAACAATTCTTTGTTTTATTGTTATTTGTATGGGTGATTCTATATGCACCCATCCATTTTGTTGAGCACACCTACATCCCTTTATGAACGGTGATTTGTTTTTTAATTTTATGTGGGTGTGTTCAGCAAAATAAATAAATGGTGCATTTAGAATTTTCCTATTTGTATAGCTATATTTGAATAGTTTTCTATTTGATTTTGACATCTCTATGTCATTTCAGATAACCTTTGTTTAGGCTTTAATTGGGATTAAGCCCAATTGACTACATGGGCATGCTAGGGCCTGACATGTTTGAGGTGGGCTAGGATCGACCAAGCACTGATAGCCTATATAAGGCTTGGGTTGCATATTGGACTATGCTGATCAGGTCTGGCCTATATATATGCTTAAGGACCCAACCCAGCCTGAATAACTCAAACACAAAATGGTTTACACGTTTTTGCAAATGGGCTAAGCCTGGACTAGCTCCAAGCCTCCAACCTAACTCGACCATCCATGAACTCAACAAGACTAGATAACATAAAACAATACTTAATGCATATCAGTCAACAAATGCACAATAAAACATTTCATGTGCCCATTAACCCATGCAATGAATTCTAAACATTCGCTTGAATTCAAGTTCCGTGATAGATAAATGCTCAAAACAAGTCCGGATCTCCGGTAGGATATACTATTTTCACCTGTTTCCGAACGTCACCTATATAAAATGTAATATAGCTAATTGTATACTTTCAATTGCTTTCTTAGAATGAGAAAAAAAAAAGCAAAAATGATATTTTATACTGGTGGCGCCACTTAGGAATGGGCGGAAATAGGGGTGCACAAAAAACCCGCTAAACCGCTAAATCGATTTGGACCAATTTGATCGATTTTGTAGTAGTTTGGTTCGGTTACAGATTGGATTTCCTTTAAACTGTTCTGTTTGGTTTAATTCGATTTTCGGTTTAAAGGTGCGGTTAAACTGCTCAAACCGAACCAAAATAAACCAAACCAATTATATAAATACATATATTTTTATAAAATATATAAAGCAATATGAAAAAGTACTTGAAGAAGATTCGAACCCTCACGCCGTTACTTGAAGTCCAACGTCTCTCACCGAAAATTAATGGGTTCCTTTCGATTCAGTTCAGTTCAGTTCAGTTTGAACACATGGAAGGTTTAATTTGATTTGGAAAAATAGAAAATTAAAGGATTTGATTTGGTTCATGACCGTAGAAATAGCTCGGATTTGTTGAAACATGGGATCCGAGCAATGCCCAAAAACAGAACCAATTGGTCACACAAGCCCACCTTTTTAGGGATTGGGTTTAGCCCAACCCGGGTGCGATTCCAAATCCATATACGCCCACTACAAATAGGAGAAACTGGAGCGTATACAATAAAAACCTAACAAACCCTTCGTCTTCGTCGTCTTCTTCTTCTTCCTGCAGTGCTTCTCGAGAGTGCTCGAAAACAGAGCAGCAGGAAAAAGGAAACCCTAAAAGGGCTGCCATTTTCCAAGAATCCCGTTTTCTTCTTGATTTCTTAGGAATCCCTTTTCCTATTCCTCTCCCTTTCTTTCTCTCTCTCACTCACTCTCACTCTCTATTTCTTCTTCTTCTTCTTCTTCTTCTTCTTCTTCTTCTTCTTCTTTGTTTTTGTTTTTCTGTTTTAGTTGTTGTTGTTTTCAGGGAAATCTCGGAGGCGAATCAGGATCTTTGGGTGTTTGGATCTTGTTTTGATTTTTTTACGACTTTCTTCTTTTTTCATCTAATGGGTGTTTTTCTGTTCTGAAATTAGGGTTTCACTTGTGCGCTTCAATCTGGGACCGAACAAATAGCGTGGTATGTTCTCTATCTTCTCTTTGTTATACGAGATCTTTGATCGTTTTTATTTTAGGGTTTCTCTTTCTATTTGTAGAGGAAAGCAGTCAATCTTTCAAAATCTGTTCTTTTTTTGTTTTTTTTGCGTTGTCATGTTCTTTATTCTTCGTTTCACTCTGTTGACGACTGGTAGTTTCCCCTTTGGTTGATGGTTTTGCATGCACAGTTAATTACACACCCCAAATTGAAATGTTAACCTTAAATATGTTTTGCCAATCTGGGGGAAGGTTGGTTCGTTGGTTGGTTTGTTTGGGTTACTAGGGATTCAAACCAACATTTCCAATCAATGGGGGTAAAGGTCAAAATCAGCACAGGGCTATCGAGTATAGACTAGTCTATGATTTGGAAGCCATTACTCTAGTCATTAAATTCTGAGAAATTAATGGTCCGCTGTCTATTTTGCTTCTAAAGACCCACTTTACTATGAATTCCTAGGAACTCGATATTAAGTATGGAAACGAGCCCTTAATAACCTTAGTGGAGTTTTGTCGAAGCATTAGAATTCAGAACAGGATAATGGGCCAAAATGCTCTCAGAAATCAACATTTTATAAAATAGCTTAATATTGTGGAAAACCGAAATAATATAGAAAATTAAAAACGAACACTGGAACACTGAAATTATCCATTGTAGGATGATCATCATTGATGTTTAAAAAGAGAGATAAATTAATGAGTAATGAGTGAGTGTGGACACATGGTACAATGAATTTGAATAAGTTCAGTTAGAATTTTGCATTATTCTCTACCTGCAAAATATAAAAAAGAATGGTTAGCTCATTCCATCTAGGCTATTATTTTGAACATATTCTACCATGGGAACCATGAGATCAAAACTATAAACTTTGAAAGGACAGGCTCCACACATGTGATCCACGAATGAACCCTTTGTTTAGGCTCAACAGCTAACATGTTGGTCACACGTAACAAATCATATGGAGGATACCTCTGCACATATCATATCAGAGTTCTTCTTGTGGACTAGCATAACTCGAGGATGAGTTAAATTATATATATATATATATATATATATAAATGCTTACATTAACACATCCTTTACGACTTGAATGGTAATCCAATCCTTACACTTCTCCACAATCTTCCTACTAGCGTGTTCTCATCAACTGGCAGATTGATGGCCCTAGCGTACCATAGAGATGCCGAGCGAATCATAAAGCGACATAGTACCATGTTTCTTTCTTCAATTCCTAAAGGGATTTTTCCTTTTTTAAGGAAAATGATTGTAATAAGTTATAATTTATTTTCCTTTTGATTTACGTTTCACATTTGTGTTGTTTTATTATGTCTTGCAATTCCTTATCACTATTAGTAGAATACTATAAATTAGTAGAGTTAATGGACAAAGTGAAATAGATGGAACTGTGTGAAGATGCCTCTTAGTCTTGCTGCCATATGGAATTTCACATAATTATGTAACTAAGAGGACACCATTCAAAAAAAAAAAAAAAAAAGGAAAAGAGAAAAATCCTTACTAAGAGGACGTGGTATCCTCGTCAACTTTCTCATTTTTTTAGTGTTTATGTAGTGTGTGTGCATATCGTTCTTAGAACAAATTGATTGCTTGGATTCATTAAAATGGATTTTGGTTCATTGAAAGTGGTTTTGTTTTCTAACCATTTCATTCTTCAGACTTACTTACAGTTATTATGTAAATTCCATTTACTTTGTTGTTTAGGGTAACGAATACAGAACTGGATTGGGTTTAAGCAACTAAATAAAATGTCATCACCATATTCTATTCTTGATAACCGACCCATTGATCAATGGAAAGTAACGGAGTTGAAAGAGGAGCTTCGGAAAAGGAAGCTCATGACGAAGGGCTTGAAGGAGGAATTGGTGAAACGTTTGGATGAATCACTCCGCAATGAGAGGGAATCTATTGATGAACAACTGGGTAATGGTTTCAATCCTGACTCTGATTCTCAGGTTGGGTGCAAAGATTCTGAGTCAAAGCCGATTGACATTCAAATGGTAGAAAATGAACTGGGCAATCTTGGGAATGAAAGTGAAAAGGTGGATAATCTGGATGTTGCTGATGCCACAATTGACATGGCTGGTGGTGAGTCTGCTCAAGATGACCAAGTTCAAGATGGGAAAACAATGGATGGTGTTGTAGCACATACCATTCTGGAGGAAGCTGCCACTGCCACCCTCACAGTTTCCATGGAAAAAAGTGTTGCCGACGGTCAGAGTGTGCAAATCCTACTAGAATCCTCTTCCCAAGAGACACAGTGCAATGTTCAGGTAGACAGTGAGGATTCAAAGCCACCCTTTCTTGAAGATGTCAAGTCCGACATTTCCGATCCAAATAACCAGGTATCTGAGGTCAGCCCTGTTTTAGGGTTTCAAGTAAAATGTGAGTCTATTTCTACTGATTCTGTGTCAATTAATGAAAAGAATGAACTAAAGGATAATTTGAATGCTGACAATTTGCATTTAGAACTAGACGTTGTTAAGCCAGAGATGGTGGAACCATCATCCGGCGATGTTCCTACTGTTGGTGGCGATTTACATTCAGTGGGTGATCACGAGCCCGGTGCGAACCAGGGCTCCATGGAAGAGATAGATGACACCAATCCCGCAACTGCATACCTTAACAAGAAAAATGATGGTGCAGATGCGGGGTCGTCAGAGAAATTAAATTTAGATCGAAGTTCTGGTGATGATTCCCTTGAGGAGGATGTAATGGACAGCAAACAAATTGATTCCAATCATAATTCTGATGAAGCTGTTGATATAAGTGAACCCATTGATTTGCATGTTGTAAAAGAGGAAAGCCCTGTTGTGGCTATGGATGTTGGGCTATCTCCTGGTGAGAGGGATGTTCATGCTGAAAAGAACCAAAAGATGGAGATTTCTTCTGAGAAAAGGAAGCTCGAAGGTAGCCTTTTTTTTTTCTCACAATATTTTTTCTGTTCTCTGTGATTGTTAACTGTAATTTTTTTATTACCTACCACTTTCTGTTATGTTTGGATCAACTGCTTCCTTCTATGATTCCTTCCCCTTCCTCCTCCTCCACCTTTATGCATTTTGCATTACAAGATGAAAATACAGTAGCTTCTTTGCACATATTCATATTTTGTTCTGGTTCTTCTGTTTTATTGGTTATATTGTTGACACTTTGCAAGAATATTCATCTCTATACTGTTTCAAAAGTATTGATAAATTTACAAAATCTAATAATTTTTGGGGTTCTTGACTCATGTTATCAATTTTTTCATTTTGTGGGTGCCAAGCTGTGATTTTTGGGGTTCAAGTAATGTTACCAATCAAAAAATAAAATAAAGAGCTGTACGATCTAGCAAATGCTTGTAGACTGATAGTTACTGATAGCTCCTGTTATTAGGACTGCTAATCCTCTGTCACTATACACAGGGTCGTGAGTGGGAAATCTTTTGAAAACAAAACACCCCCACAAGGACCGGTTCTCAGCAAAGGGGGACCCTTTTTAATGAATATATGGATGTATGAATATTTCACAAAATTATGCAAATTCAAGAATGCTAACAAATATCATTCTGGCAATTCTGCTAATTAAGAATATTTCTGCGGAACATTATTAAAAAGGTTCTTCTTTGATCAGAAAAGAATATTTCCAACACGATTCATTTTTGGTTTGGAATAATTTTCATACCAGGAATAGTGCCAATCGGGGCCTTAGCCGCCTCAAAGTGTACCAGATTTGGTGTCTTTTCCTTTGTTTCTTCTGTTCTTTGCTTTCTATTTATCTTTTGCAATTTCTACATTGTCATCACTAAAACTTTAAGATCCAAATTTGTACCTTTCAATGCCATCAAACTTGCAAGGTATGGGATTGAGAGAATTTTAAAGCTTGCTCTTGCAAGGCATGGGGTCCTAAAAATTTATAAAGCTTGCAGTTGTGATCTTTTGTATTTGATGCTGTGTTCACAGATCTTGAACCAGCTGTGAACAATGAGCCTTCAAAGAGGCAGCGTAGATGGAATTCAGAAACCATAAAAGTTCCTGAATCACAAACAAGCAATCTAACACCTTCGAGTACACCTAAGGATGCATTTCAGTCTACCCCAAGACGTGCATTCACTAGATCTGACTCAACAGTCAGTGGAGATGCTCCAAAAGAGCGTGTTGGTAAGTGCTTATGGTTTTGGTTTTCTGATTCCTGAACGTTGATAAAGATATTGAAACTGAAACATATTTGTTTTTATTTTGGCAGTTCCCCCAACCCAGAAGGCATCGACAACTTCCCTGAGAATTGATCGTTTTCTGCGTCCATTCACTCTGAAAGCTGTGCAGGAGCTTCTGGCGAAAACTGGGACTGTGAGCAATTTCTGGATGGACCATATCAAGACTCACTGCTATGTGACAGTAAGTTCCTTTTTCTTTCTTTGGCATTTTTGGATATGTGCAACACTATGGGTTTATAATATTTTGAAGCAGTTATGTGACATTGGTGCTCTGATGTCTCATTAAAACAAGTAAAACCCCTCTCATGTTCTAGCTGTTAGGATATGGATACCATTGGTCCTTTTTTTTTTATGGATAAAACCAGTTAGCCTACTCATTTACCTAGATGGAAGTGTACATCCACCATTTATCCAAGAAGCTTGTCAAAATGGCCCACAGTGTTGATGTCGTGGCCAATGTTGGTGGTTAAAATATCTGGTAGACTTCACAGAAATTGATCAGCTAGACAGTTGTGTCCCCAGACCCTCAAGAACAAAAGATGAGAGATTGGGTGGCAATTGGCGGTGATTGCTTGTGGTGCTGTCTGTAGTCTTGTGAATAGGATTTAACAAACTCTAGTTGAACCATCACAATAACAATAAATATTGGACCAGTGTTTGTAACAGAGAAAACCAGTATGTTTACAACTTTTTGAGCCTTGTGTTCTTTGTATTGTCATTGCCTCTCAAGAGTCCTTGTTGTTTGTGATGATCCAACAACACTATTTCCATCATATCTGAAAAATGGCACATGACAATGTCGTATGCAATTTGTACATGTGCTTTAAGTATCAGAACTAAAGCATAAGTGCTGAAAGGTTAGGAAAACAATGCTCATGTTGGGCAATCAAATCCTTGGGGGATTCTTCACCGAGTTTCCAAGAAGTAGTGGAAATCCTACGGAATTTGGACGAGTGGAAATCCTCATTTTTAGATTTTCATGTCCAACCCCTCTTCCTTCTGGGCAATTTGTACATGTGCTTTAAGTTTTAAATGCTGATGACCATTAAAAAAAGCCAAAGTTTTAGAAGTATCAGAACTAATGCATGAGTGCTGAAAGGTTAGGAAAACAATGCTCATGTTGGGCAATCAAATCCTTGGGTGATTCTTCACCGGGTTTCCAAGAAGTAGTGGAAATCCTCCTTTTTATGATTTTCATGTCCAACCCCTTCCTTCTGGGCATCACACTTTTCGGGTCTCCAAGGTTTGGGGATGTTTAGGTCCATAAAATGGCATTGCAGTTTCTATAAAGTAGAATAGAGGCACTGAGTAAGCTGTGCTCTTATCAAAGGCCTTTTTAATATGATCTAATAAATCAACATTGGTTTGTGTAGTATTCATCAGTGGAAGAAGCCATAGCGACTCGGAATGCCTTGTATAATCTGCAGTGGCCTCCAAATGGCGGACGTCTTCTGACAGCTGAATTTGTTGACCCACAAGAAGTGAAGACGCGTGTTGAGGCCCCGCCTCAGAGTCCTGTACCTGTCAGCTCCAGCCCGACCACACCTTCTGCCCCCCCTACCCAATCTCAACCTTCTTCACGCCAACATGTCCTCAGGCAGCAGCTGCCTCCCCCACCACCTCTTCCACCACCCCCACCATTGTCTGACCCACCCCCAGCAAGGGAACGACTCCCTCTTCCTCCTCCTCCTCCTAAGAAACCTGAGCCGCCTATTGTCACACTGGATGATCTCTTTAGGAAAACCAGAGCAACCCCCAGGATTTACTACTTGCCACTGTCTGAAGAACAGGTTGCGGCAAAACTTGCAGCACAGGGTAACAGGAAGGAGCAGAGATGAAGCTGTTGGGCTTCAGCAGACCTATTGGGTTCTATTCAGTGAGGTTACTAGTATGTAGGACCAGTTGCTTCTATGATGGTCTTTATATGTTTGAAGCTGTCATAGCTGGATATGACCTCAATGAATGCTGAACAAAATGGAGACTGTTAATCAATCCAGGTTTTTATGCCTCAGTCTATGTAGTTTTGAGTTGAATTGGGTCAATGATTGCCTTTGAACCTGAATGGAACCTTTTCACTGTTATCTAGATTCATGCTCTAGTCAAATTTAATGAGTTATACTCTTGAAGATCTTATAGTTACTAAATATGATTTTGCTCGCTTATTCATTCCTGTTTGCATGGAATTTGTAAAAGGGTTTTATTGTATTTGAATAAGATAGCATGATATGGTCTATTACAGAATTAAATCTTAGAAAGCTAGGATTAATGACATGGTGTGCAGCATGACTCTGCCCATGTCTCGTGTCAAAATCAGTCAGGTTTATTAATCACTCGAACCATATTTTTATGCTGAATGTGAGCGCTTTTCATTTTTATATGCATCCATCTTGTAGGTGTATACCAACTTGAATGGGCCAAATTGATTATTTGAGGCAATGGAGGTAGGAAATAGGGCTCCAAACTAAGGATTGGAGAGCATTTATAGAGCTGAAATATATTTTATTTGTTAGATTTTGTCTTTACAAGATTTCAATGGGGGAATTTACATTAAACCACTTTTATTTTTTTGTTTTTATGGCTATTTGCTAGTGTATTCATATGACAATTACAATTGACTATCTTGACCCACTCTGACAGGCTCTCTCAACTGGACTATCTTGACCCACTCTGACTGGCTCCCTCAACTGGCTAATGAAATATGGCATATTCTGATGCACAAAGATGGAAGTGCATTAAGATCTAAACACTAATGGTGGTTAAAATGAAACACACTTGTTGGTCTGTGTCAACGCGCTCTAGATTTTATCCAATCTAGATCCATAGAAGCAAGTTCATTCTTCTATAACCAAATATGCGAAGATTCTGTTTGCTTGAAATTTTAGGCTTCGACCAAGATTTTCTGGTTACAAATTAAGCTTCTGTTTGATTGAGAATTAGGCCATGACCAAGACTGTCCGGTTACTAGCAGTACCCTTTCTTCTTCTATGCACGCTTGCTGTGTATAAAACGTGCATAAAACAGCTATTATATAATCAGATTTCTACCACTGAAATATGATTGTCTACTCCAACAATCGGAGTTCCCAGTCTTGTAATAGTTCTGCAACCATGCGAGCTGCATTGTGGGGGGCCACAAGAGACCCATGTATGGTTGATCGGAACATCCCATCCATGGTGTTAATACTAGTGGGGTTTTCATTTCCGCCCATGAGTCCATGCACCCAAAGTCTCCATTGGATGATTGTATGTTTCCAACTCATGGTGTGCAGATAAATGACCCATGGTGCGCAGTTAGATGAGGATCTTCTGATGGTATGGATTTTGAGGGCATGACCCTCGGTGGCCTCACACCATGAACATCCTGGATCACACGAAGGTAGAGTTCCATTCTTAGTCATCAATGATTCAAGTTCTAATAGATGCAACCCAATCACACAGCAGCATAGAAAAGGCCTTTCTATGACATTCTGGTAAAAATCAAAACATAATTGTGATTATGATTATGAAATACATGTTTTGGAAAGTGACCACACAATACAGACAATGCAGTAACTGGTATCTATCCCATTCTCATTCTGAATCAGAATCATCAAGTGTAGACGACCTCACTGACCTGCTTCTGATGTTATCTTGATCATCATTGTCATCAAGATCATTCACTTTGTTTTCCTTAATAATACCTGAAATATACGGTTTAGGAGCACATCAGCAACAGCTAGATATTACATAAAAATGGAATACAAGAAGCATACCTTTCTTAATGAGCAGATTCTCCAGAGTCTTTGTACTGAAATCATCTTTGCCTCCCAGATCTTGAAACCCAATTATCCTGTCAAAGCCTATACCATTTCTGAAAGAGAAAACCACAATTGAGCATTTTATTCACCTTCTTGTAATTTTTACGAGATGACGTCACACACACACACACACACACACACACACACACACACACACACACACACACACACACATATATATATATATATATATATATTCTCGTGCCTATAAACCTGTTCTGTTACGTGGATTCTCTAAAATGAGATAATTATCATGAATCGACATGAATTCTTCATCTGATACTTCATTACACAATCACATTCATAATGACAGGTCTGAGTTCTTGTGCCAACTTGAAACAAAACATTGTTTTGTATTTGGCAGAAAAGATGGATTAAAGAAAAAGGGCATCAGTGGTCCATATTTAACTGGAAAGAAGGAAAAATATTAGAGGGATAGGTTTAATCCAAGTCCGGAGATTTTTGGGACCCAGTCTATTTACACTATACCTCACCAGATCAATACTGTGTTAATAAAAGTGCCCAATGATATATCACAGTTCCATAACTAAAAACACAAAATGCAAAGAAAAAGAATGTGTGGTGGATAGATGGCCTTTACCTGAACAATATGAGACAAGGCAAAGTTTTGACTGCAAGTTTAGCAACAAAGAATGGGGCATTCTGCATTTTGCATATGGAGTACAACAATGGTAAGCGATAAGTTCCTTATCTGGAGTATAACAACAACAAAAAAGTTTCCTATTTTGGATATAATAATAGCAGAACTACATGCGACCTAACCTCAGCATCCAGTTTGAGGAACTTGGTATCGAAATGCCTTGGAGCCAAAGACTTAAGATGCTTATCAATTATCCTATGGTAACCCAGCAACACAAGCTCATCAAGAAAAGAAGCAATCACATTTTGTTTCTTTCTAATAATGTAATGAAATGAAAATAAATCTTACTTGCACCGGTAGAACTCCCGATGGTAGAAATGGCAGACTACATGCTCACTTCCAGTAACTTCACCTAAGAACTCCCCTTCAGATATCTCCCGGTATTCTCCATGGCCTTGTCTTCTTAAGGCCTGACGCTTCTCTGCTTCTTTCTGTGAGAAGTATCAATATGGAATTGTTTTTATGGAAAATGATAAGATAGGAGCCAATCACATGTGCAATCTTTTCATGGATAGTCAATCCCACCTCATACCCGCCCCATGTGTATTGCCACTGGGCCAATCAGCACCCAAGTTTACACCACAAAATCTTTGGAGAACTTAAATCAATAAATATTTGAGCCAAGTTATGGCCATAATGAAATTTTTTCTGCCCAACCATGGTGGTAGTCCTAAGTGGGCCCTCATCAGCCTATTGTTATCAAAATATCTTACATGGTGCCAGTCATGTATAAATATGTATTTACCAAGCAGTTTCATTCATCTGAAAAAACTCACCTTAAGAGCAGCAATCCTATCTGCATGCAATTTTTCCAGCTCTGGATCCTGAGATTGGACCAATACTTAGATTGAATGTACCACAAATGCAAGTGGGCAATTGAATGTGCTACAAATCAAAACTGGTTTAAATATTTAGGAAGAATAGATGGTATTTAGGTTTTCAGGGCAACTTGGAGATCAGAAACCTCACCTGTTGAGAAAAGCCATTTTCTGTGTTTTCTGCCCAAATCAATATCAGTGGCAATCACCAATAGTGATATTGGATAGAAAATATCATGCAAATATGGTTTCAAAATCACATGCTATACCCCAACCGTACAACACAACTCGTAACTCATAACCATCTTTTCTGCCCAAATATTCAAACTGATGTGATTTAAGCAGCCACACCTTAGAATGCACCCTTAAGTGTTCAACTTACATCCATCAATTCATCAAGATCAATTTCTTGATTGGCTGCGGCGGATGTCTGTGACTTTTCTTGAACCAGCAGTTCCTGCAAGACCAGTGAATGGACACATGATATCCTATTTGAACACTCATAAATAAATGCAAACATCAAACATGGTATGTGGAAAAGATCTAAAAATATCAATGCAAGGAATGTAGTCATAAAACGTGCTCAAGATCTATGGACTGCCACCACCAAACAGTTTTGATATATTTTGGACACAATTTTTGTCATAAACATTATTCCGATATTTGGGTCTGACTGGACCTGACATGAAAGACTCGTTTTATACCACTTTTTGGTTTTGATTGTCAGCAAGCTGAGAATTTCAGTCATTTGAGTGTCATATCCATGATAAGCGAAGTCTGAGATTTGAATGGAGGTAGATGTCCATTTTCTAATACAAAATTCTGCATTGTTTGAGTCGAAAGTCGAAACTAACCAAATAGCAAATTCCGTGCTTTTTATGGATACACAGACTTTGGTCTCATTAATTTGCAAGGCAAAACAGCCCCTTAGAAATCAAATAAAAGAGGTTATGATTTAACTAGAGATTGAAGAAAGATAAAGAACCCAGTCTAAATACATCTTGTTGGATAAATACGGTTGTCACTTGTCGGCCATTAAAAATTCAAAATAGCTTTACGACGCTCATAGCGTCAACCTTTTGTCTTCTGATTGTAATTACTCAATTTTCTTGATGATCTCTGATATCAAAATACTGATCCAATGCGAAAAAAATGTTTGTGCATGTCATCTGCAAAACAACTGGAGAAATGAAGCATTCTCGTCATCCCATTGTAATTTCTTCATTTTCCATCAAAATCATGGAGAGATGATCTCCTTACAAATAATTTGATACCATAAGATTACCACTCCGTTTGCAAAAATCCTACGACTGAAAATCCTAGTCACCCAACCAACCAATATTATTTACATAACAGTCAAAACCTTCTTGCCGACCTCTAGATACATAACCCTAACTGTATCCCTGTCACAAACCTAACCTCAAACCTTACCCCACTAACTCACTCCCAACTCTGAAGTCTGAATTCTCACCTTTCCTACTTATCAACTTTGAAAGACCATCAAGTTAAAATATCCCTCTAAAGCTCAATTATAGTCCTACATATAAGGCAGCTGGTTCTTTTCCAAGTTTATGTCATCAGTTACCAATTTAGTTATATCTGCTCCTATTCCACCACCTTCTTATTTAGTCCTCTTAACAGATTTTTCCTACATTATAAAATTCGTTGTTCAAAGATTCACACGACTGAGCTTCATTATTATCATGACCCCAAAAAATTTTGTTTTCATGTCTACAATTTGCACAATGTTTGTCAAGGCTACCAACAAACGCCATGCCACTTCAATTGAAGAGACGATTCTGATGTGGGAATCAGCTAACTATTTAGCTACAGATTGTGTGGGGGAGAGATTCACTTCACACAGCTCTCCTCCTTATTTCAGAGATTTTGAGTTGCCTTTTAGCAATAATTATGTTACTCCAAAGAAGAAAAACCCAAAAAAAAAATTAAAAATAGGAGACCAGAACAACCACGGCAATGTATCCACCTCAAAAGAGCAAATACCTTGCAAGGTATTCTGCAATGTTCTTCAGAGTACTGCTTTTCACTATGCAATTTTCTCATACATGAGTCATGTTGCTTCCTTCACATGACACAAGTTACCACTGAATAAAGCAAACATGGAACCCAAAAACCAAAGATGATAATTGGCATTGGCCCCAAATGTAATTGATATTCAATTAAAATGTCTGCATTTATGAGGGGTTCTTCCGCCCATCCAAAACAAACTAGGAACTGAATTTGGTAAAAAACTGGACACTGCCTCAAGCGATTCAGATCTTCTACGCCGCCCCCAAATGGTACCCTCTTGTATTTCGGGGCACATCCAAACAGGCCCTAGAACAATATCATCATAATCAATAACCTTAATTATCACACCCCCACCATTCCTATTCTCATTCTCTTCTCAGACTTTCCACGAACAAAAAAAGAGAACCCCAGATGAGAACTCACAAAAAGATCACGACTTTGACTGAGAAACGATTAGAACGTGACATGGGTTTCATAGATCAGATCCGGCTTCTACTCAAAAGGGTCTTCCGTTCCGCTATGTCCCGGATCAAGGAATCTACAAATTGGGGGTCCTTCTTTTTCTCGTTTAATGAAGTAGAAAACTCCAAATTCTAAACAAAAATCCAAAAACAGAAGCGAACAGATCCAATCATAGGTATATGACAGAAGTAGCAGAATAGTTAAGGTAAAGAAAAGATAAAAATCGGACCTTTTGATAATCACGAGCTGCTGCCGCCATTACATTTCCGAATGCTAATCCAGACATCTTCGAACGAAAAGCTTCCGGATCCATCTTCCTCTAGAAATCTCAAAATCTCAAAATATGAAAAAAGGGGGTGTCTGAAATCTGAATTGGGACTTGGGAGGGAGATGGCTGCTTGCAGGGACTGGAGGAGAGAGCTACTGAACCCTTTTTCAGATGGGATTTTTAATTTTCTATTTTGCAGATACACCCTGCAAGTTCTTGTGTATTTATGAAACAAACCCCTGGGTGAGGGGTTGTTTGGACACTTTTGACTAGGCCCACAAATCCTGCCTATTAGAAGAGGTGAAGAAAATGGTCCAAATGTGGTGGGACCCACCTAAAACTCATCATGATTTTATATTCCTGGAAAGCATAATTCAAATGATGTTTGATGTGTGTGGGACATGATGGGTAAGGTTTGAGTGGGTCCATCCAAATTGGGTTGTTTTTTTTATTATTTTAAAGAGTCCTACCATGTTTGGATTATTTAGGTGACTTATCAGACAGTTGGCCCGGCATTGGTTTAATCATTTAGGTGATTCCACCCAAAGGATACATTTTTAACATAGATTTTTTTTATTTTGATTTTCTTTGAAGAGAGGATTTACTCCAATTTAGTTGGACAAGACTTTGATGATCACGATGTCAATTCATCTTTGATGGATGGATAGATGCCTACCCTAGTGAGTCAGATGTTGGATTATAAATTATGAAAGTCTGCACTACATAATGCCATTAAACTCTCATGCCCCTAAAAATTAAGCAATGGATCATATCAAGTGATGAGTTGTTAAGTATTTGGCTCACCCTTGATACACATTAAAACCTACCTATCCCCATGCCTCATGATTGCCAATATTTGCCATGTATCTAAATGGTCCCCACATAAGGGGCCAGTCTTCAGAATATAATGCCCGAGTTTTTACAAAAACACCCAAATGCAAATTGTAACAATGCTTTTAGGAGTATGTCTCAATCTGGACAGTGTAAAGAATGGTCCTTGTTCCCTTAATATGATTACCTTGTTCCCTTAATATGATTACCATGCACAAGTGGGACCCCTTGGATTCTATGGGCCGTTCATTGGTCGGTTTGGAGAATTCCCAAATGTTGTTTGGCATTGGAAACTCCTGCCCCCAAGTGTATTTCTTTTCTTCTGTACCATCTTTGATGTAGAACTCTTTTCTTAATATAATACTTCTTTTAATGGTTTGTAGGGCAAAGATTGGATGATGGGGATCTACCAAAGACTAAAAACTTTGGGGATAACTGTGGATCAATGAACTGAATCACAAACTATGGACCTACTTTTTATGGAATGGTCCATCAGATACTTTATTTGTTTGTTTACTACAACTATCTTTGCTGATTTAACCTGTACACATGCCCACTTTTCTAATCTTATCTGTGTCACCATCCAAGAAGACTTCAATCGGGTGGACGAAGTAGAAGATGGAGTGCACTGATCATGTGTTGATGAAGACTATCAAACTGAATTTGTTACCTCAAATGCATCACTTGCAGCCACAATGATAAAAAGAAAATGTCTACCCCAAAACCAGATTTGACAATTGGATTTTGTGATCCTTTTGAGTCCAACTTCATGGCAGTGGGATTGATGTTAAGGTGATGGACTCAAAAGGACCACTCTGCCATGGACAATGCTAGTGAGACTGAGACAATCAAAGACCAGAAATAGGTGCTGGCCGTTGCAGCTGAATGTTATTCCTGTTAAGCAAATATTATAACAGTATGATCCATCCATCAGAAGCACATATCCACGTATGAAACATTTGTACAACAAATAAGAGTTTTACATGCACAAAGAACTAAGAGAGAAGGGTGGACTGATGCAAGTATCAGTATAAAATAAGCAGCAGGAATCTGCGGGACAATAAGATTATAATACCAAATAGGAATAAAAGCAGAACTTACAAAGCCAGGTCCCAGATTGATGGATAAGGCTTGATGAAATCCATTAGAGTTGTACTATAGTATCAAAAAAAAAAAAAAAAAAAAAACCTACTATATAATTGAAGTTGTACAGTTTTTTTTTTAGCGTACTGAAGTCTTATGGATCATTTCTTATTAATGAACATCAACTAATAACATTGCTGTTGTACACAAATCATAACATCAGGTTCTCAACAACCATCTTTCAAACACACATTTGAAGCAGCTTTGAAACAGCCTTAATTAGTGATATGCAGGACATTTGTTTGGGACCGAGAAACATCATATTCCCAAATGGGTTCTAGACCAACTTGAGAAAATTTTCTTGTCTAGAATTGTAACCTTGGCATTCTGATCCTTGCACCATAATTTTAATACCACTGATAGGCAACAAAGATAACCATTTCTGGGTGACATCCTCTGATTGACCAAAACTTGATTACGGTTGTTGGTCTAAATTTCATAACATAATATATGTTAAGTAGTTGTTTGTGCACTTTTCCATGGCCAATTGGTTTTGGGATTACTAGTTAGCAACTCTGAGACGGTATTAAAGCCGTCTCGGGTTTGAAACCACGTTGACGGTTGAGCAAAAAAATGCCCCATGCCACATTGTGTGTTTGTGCGGGCGCAAGTGCGCAGGGTAAGAAGGCCCCATGCCGCGTTGTAGTCTTGTGTGGCCATGTGCTTCAGGTCTGGACGGTGTCTCGCCCAGGGGTGTGTGTATTAAGTAGTTGTTTGTGTAGTTTCCCATCACCAATTGGTTTTGGGATTACTAGCTAGCAACTCTGAGAATATAAGCAAACAATTCAAAGAGATTCCATCACCAAAATCTGGAGAAAATGGGAAAGCGATTCCAACATAAATCTTAAATTGGATAAATCAAGCTCAGCTTTCTCTTATGCAAATGAAATTATTAATGTAATATTAGAGTTGAACATTTGCATGTAATTGTAAATGTATGCATTTGAGAACATGTTGATATAAAAGGTGAAACAGCAGGATCATGAGGTCAGACACATGACTGGAACTCCGGACAATGTCTTCACAATTTCATCAACCTTCGGAAAATGGCATCTTTAACAAAAATTGGAAGGTGATAAAGGATACCCGCTGCAGTGGATAACCGGCCATATGAGAACCATGCTGGTGGGTTTTTCTTCAGTACAATCTCTACCGTCTTCTTTGCAAACACATCTGCCGGAGTAGAGTTAAGGCCCTGTGCGGACTCGGCTCTGACACTAATGACATCCTCATATGGCTTATACAGCTTCCACTCGGGCAGTTTTTCATAATTAGTTCGAGAATTGTTTCCAATGTTCGATTTAATTGCACCAGGAACCACATTTATAACATCAATGCCAAATGGCCTAACTTCCAACCTGTGCATAGAGCATCGATGTTAAAATCAGATTCGAAGGGCAGTACTAAAAAAAAATCAACGGTGATATTTTGAAGTCAGAGAAATATTTTTGCATTCACTACTTAAAATGGTGATATTAAAAACCATTTTTTTCCTAAAAAGTTATTAAAATGCATTTAGTACCTCATCTACACAGAAATTTATCACAGAGCTGTGACCAACCAAATGTCAAAGAGAAGTCTGAAATCTCCCTGACTGACTATTTTAATTTCTAACCTTTCAATCAGTGGCGTGGAAAAATATGGTTAAGAAAATGACACACAAGTGTTCATTTCAAGAAGAAAACAGCCAGAGCTAGGATGAACTGGATCTTCCGAGTTGGGAAATAATTGGTTATGTTTTATCAACAACAGAGGCTGTAAAATTAACAATATTGGTCAATTATGACAGAGCTAGGACCCCACTTGTACAGACTGAAGGCCTTAGAACACTACTCACATCCTTCATCCATTCTGATACAGTTTTCATGCTATTAGAAAAACTTTTGAGGAACTACAACAACTGGGCATTGTTTTATTAACAATGTGTACTCAAACCAAATAAAAACAGAAACATACATTTATTTGAAGATATCTTGCAGAAGCATGAACAAGGTAGTAAAATCAGCTGGAGATACGAGCATGCTACAATAATAAGTCATGCCTCAGCCTATGTCCAAGGTTATTTGGCAGTTCCGTTGGCATTATCAATATATTTACCACCTCCATATCTTACTTCATTACAGAAACATGCAACATGGAATTCTCCAACTGAACAGAAGCTAGAAAGTGGGTAACGAATAGCAGCACATATATCAACAGAAACAACCTATTGTAAGCATCTGAGCATGTAAATTAATTGCAAGAAGGAATGCCCATAGAACAAACCTCAAGCTATCAGTCAAGGCATGAAGAGCAGCTTTAGAAGCAGAGTAGGCACCTGCCCATGGTGAAGGGACCAGTGCAGATATACTTCCAACATTAACTATCTTACCCTTTCGCCTAGTTGCCATATGAGGGACAACTGCTTGAATCAACCTCATGGGACCTTTACCAATAGAGGACATAAACAATAAGAGATTACTTGAGTTCTAATGATGAAGTACAAACTGCACAGGAAGCAGTAAAAGATCTGCAGATGAAGAGGTTGCTAATTGTAATGGAAAATGGGCCTTTCAAGTCACATAACAGGCAAAATCTCCAACCATCAAGTTAGTGAAACAAAAATACTACAGGATGGAATTAATGACTTACCATTCACTTTCTGTGATCCAGAAAATTTTCCTGAGTCCATTCAAGTTCATTCAATTTCTGGGCCACACTGTCAATGTGTAACAGCATATGGCAAATAAAAGGGATAAGAGATAACATTTACCAATTTATATTATAGATGAAACCAGGATATCATCTATTGTATTCCTTTCATGACAGTGTCTAAATCTTTCTGCCCGCTTTTTTAATGGTGAGTTTTTACCTATTTTTGTCTCTGTTGGTTTGCCCAAATATATTCAGTGTGGTCTGGTCTTTCAGACTGGACCAACTTTATAACAGGTTTTGAGGCCATTCTGCTTTAATGCACTTATATCAAGACATTGAAGTGGGCAGTTACCATATCATTCACTAAACATCAAAACCTTAAGCTAAAATATAATAGCAACTGCTCAAAAATCTCATCTACATAAACATTATGGCCTGGATCTCTTGACAATTGAATGAATTCATGTGCCATGCAGCTTCAGCTTCGAATGCAATGTGAGAACCTGTGAGCTCATTGCACCCTCCACTTGTATCAATGATATGGAAACCAAGCAAATCATCTTAATGTCCCCAAAGTCCAGACACTGTAATAGAAAATGATAAAATTAGAAAATTCACCACTGGCATCCAGCGGCTTACCAAATCACATGATAATCCATCCAGTGAACCCATGGTTGATGGTCAATAAACGATTCCTGAAACAAGAATGGTGTTCTCAGTATAGAAAAATTCTGATTTTCTACAACCATGTTATGTAAAGGGTTTAGGGTTTAGAAAATGATAAAATTATAAAATTCACCACTGGCATCCAGCAGCTTATCAAATCACATGATCAGCCATCCAGTGAACCCATGGTTGATGGTCAATTAATGATTCCTGAAACAAGAATGGTGTTCTCAGTGTAGAAAAATTCTAATTTTCTACAACCATGTTATGTAAAAACCAATATAAACATGATATTCTAAAAGAAAATGTTTCTGACGCAACGGATGTGGAAGAATGACTTAGTTGGCTATTTTGTTGGTAAACATCCTTGTTTCCTGGCTGTTAAAAGCCCCATACAAGACTAGGAAGCCAATTGATGAAGTGGAGTTTCATGCTAGGAGAAAAGGATATTGCCTATACAAATTTACCTCTAATGAAGCAAGCCAAAGGTTAGTTGAAAGGACCATAGTTAATAAATGGACATCCTCTGGCATTGAGAAGATGGCATGAAGACTTGACATCGCTAAAGGATGACCTGAACTCTATGCCTATCTGGGTAAAGCATTTCCAAATCTGAACTTCAAGTCAATTACAGATGGTTCAGTGTCCTAGTTTGTTTAATTCATACTTATTGGGTGCTTCATTTTCATGTTCTAACACAGGTAAAGGCACAAATCGAAATCAGAGTAAATTGGACAAAGCCCAAGTTGAGATGATGTTCGACTTTGCTTTTCCTACTGCTGGTTGCTTTTTCTCACATGGGCTGTTGGACCATTTGTCAGTTCTTATTCCTAATCCTGAAATCAAGACTCCAAAGTCATCATTCGGGTACTTCAACTACTGGGCTAAAGGTGATGTTCCTTTTAGTTTCTTTTTCTTCTTTCTTTGAGATAGTTTAAAACGCATGGAATCACAATGTCATGGATACACTTACATACAAGAGTGGTAGCTAAACTTAAGTCAGTGAAGAATTCTCTTATTCATTGGAAAAACGTGCATGGAATGTCTCTCAATCATAGATAAAATAAAGCCTGCTCAACATTAAAGACAACCAAAGCCAAAATGCCTAAGGATGAAAAGGAGGTGTGCTAGCAACTGGAATAACAATGGAAGAAAGTATGTCCCAATGAACAATTGCTAAACTTGGATGGCTCCAACTCAAGGTATTTCTAATCTATAACTAAATCAAGCAATAAGTACATCAATCACTCATACAGAAGGGATTATATGAATCTTATGGAGCTTAAAAAGAGGCTCTTGTTGCTCATCACACCCAGAGAGCAAACTGAGCATTGACATCAGTAATTACAACCTGTGTTATCCAAACAATTTCAAATAATCAAATCGACAAGATGCCAATCCAGTGAGCCAAGGGAGGAACCATTGACAAGAGAAAATAACAGGAAGTACAACTCAAATCACAGGAAAAAAAACCCCCGACATATACTAAAAACATATAAGCAAGAAATAAACACGAAATCAATCCCAAACAAGTTATCTAAACCATATACTAACCAAAACACGCTCAGAAAAATACGATTTTCAAAAGGGGTACCTTAAAATTCAACACAAAAGTTCAAGAAATATCCAAATCAAAACGCAAACCACGATCAACTATCGCTATTCTTCTAGGTATTCTTCCAATTCCCAACATAAAAACCAACAAACTAAAAGAAGTTAATTCACACAGACAGATAGATGAAAACAGTAACCATTCAAAAACCACGATCTGGGTCACGTCTAAAATCACAAACTAAAACAACCCATAAAAGGAAAACAAGAAAGAGATCAGTATCCAAGTCCAATCAAACTCACCAAAGACATTGGTATTGAAGGCATGCTCGACCGAAGACAGAGGAACCTCAGCAAGAGGTCCAACGCAGAGAATCCCAGCATTATTAACCAAAATATCGATCCTTCCGAAGCTATCGATGACGTTTCTCAGCGCCCTTCCGATGCTTTCTTCGGACACAACATCCAGTTCCTGGAGAACGACACGAGAATCGTTCTCGAGATCTTTCATGGTTTTCAGAGACCTGCTCGTGGCCACGACCGAGCATTTCTCAGAGGCGAATGCTCGGGCGAGGGCGTTTCCGATGCCACCGTCGGAGCATCCGGTAATAATAACCACCGGTTTGTCGGAATCCGCCATTTGCAGCAGCAGCAGCAGCAGAAGATAAGGAAATAGCACGTAGAGAAAAAACAGACTTCTACTTCTGTTCCGTATCATTTAAACTCAAGTACGTATAAAGTTTTTGATTCCCTGAGTTTCCAACTCACGCTTCCCATGAGGTGAGATGCAAAGAAATCTGCCTTGGGGCCCACTAATTGAAGATCCAAACCGTTAAAAATAAATCTTGCATTCTTTAATGTTAATATTAAAATTTTACTTAAATAGGAGCTGATCTCACCGTATGATAGAGTATAGTCAAGTGGTATTGATTTCGTCATTAGCCCAATGTGTGGTCTTATGGTGGAATCAATTCCTATTGTAGTAGCCGGATCAATTCCTATTATGGTAAAGCTTTTAGGGCATGTTATTTATTTTGAAAGGTTAGGATTTTCAAGATAGGTGGGCCTTGAGGTAGAGGGCAGATGTACCATTGGAAGAGTGTGAGGATGATTTTGAGGGGATTTGGATTCATACATTTCCAGTGGTACAGTGTACATGAACATGTAATGCATATTTGAAACGGCCTGACCACCTGCCACATTTTATCTTTTTTTCGTATAAACCACCCGTCACATTTACTTCACTTTTATCAATAGAAGAGTGTGAAAAATGTGTGATGAGTTTCTGGATGTGGAGCCCAGCTGGAGATGGATGTTGTAGATGATGGACATGGATCAATATGTGGGCCTTACATGGGACTAGATAATCATTCAATTAAGAGGCCCTCGTTTAAAGAGCCCTCAAGTTTAGAATTTGTGGTTCTTGATTAGATGTCGTAGGGAAGGCAACGGCTCGGGTTTAAATGGGACCCATCATGACCCGCTCATAGGGGCGGGATTGATCGCGTGGTGGTAGGGTTCAGGTCGGGTTATTATGCGTTAATCCGAGTCGGGTTCCGTGAGGGTTTGGGTTTTTTTTTTTTTTATCAATCCGACCCACCCCGTATATCTTTACTTTATATATTACTGTGTGTGTTTCATTTCATCCGATATCTCACTAGTGCATGGCAATGAGGATGAAAATTTCCCTAAAAGTCATGGCTGCCATGGAGTGGGTTTAATATGACAACAAGTAGACCCGTCATGGGTTGGGTCTATCTAAACCCGAACCCGCCCCCGCCCCGCCCCGCCCCGCCCCATTGCCATCTCTATTAGATGGCTATTGTACTCAAATTATATATCCACTTGCCCAACATCATGGAACTTCCAATCTTCGTCAAACTTTTGGTGCTTATTTGTGTAATGTTGGGACTTCTTACTCTACAAAAAGCCACTATTCTTTTTTGTAGAATTAAGAAAAATTAGTGTGAGAGGCCCCGTGCTAAGAAAAAAAAGATCTCAATATAAAAGCAATATTTGTGCATATCAAAGAAACTCAATTGAAAGAGAGATGTATACCTCTTAAGATTTGTGGGGTCTATTGGAGGAACGTGTATATATGAAATTATAAATAGAATTAGAAAAGCACGAGCTTACCCACTATGATATTTGAATAAATAAATATAAAAAATTATACTTAAGCTTTACTCTAAATTAAACAGCCATTTGTAAAAGAATTAAAAAATAACATAATTAAACTATGAAAGTAATGCTTGAAATCACATGCCGAAAGTAACCACAAGATCAAGCTTTGTAATACACATATGGGTGGGGACCAAATGCTTGAGTGCAGAAAATACATACAAAGCAAGTTAATTCCAACGAAACCCTTTTATCGTGGCACATATATCCCATTGATGATTAGAGAAGTAAACCCCACACCTAACTGATGTTGGGGTGACGAATGAAATTGTGTCTGACTTTTCTAACTTGAAAAGCTTTTTGAAGAATGGGCAGAATGACCATCCATCCCATTTCAGACAAAAATTATGTGGGACATCATTCATATGATTAGAAACGATATGTATGATAATGATAGAAATAGATTATTTAAGAGAAATTTTAGGAGATATGATAATTATGAAGTTGAAGTAGAATATGATTAGAATCGATATGTGTTATAACAATGGAGAGAGATTATTTAAGAGAAATTATAGGAGATATAATAAGAAAAAGATGGGTTTGCGACCTGGGAAATTGATGACTAATTTCCCGCAAGTATACGGTTGTCTCAAGTAATATAGACTATGGAAGTCCGAATATCGTTCCCACGAGGATCGTTACAAGGAAAATAACAATTATCAATGAAAAGGAGTATCAACTCAAATATAGCTAACAAATGCAAATGGAAATAACAAAAGCAATAAAAATAAGAAACAAAATAATAACAAGGGAAATAAAAAAAAAATGCAAACTAGTATAAAACAAGAAACTAGATAACAAAGAGATATTAGTAGAAATGGAAGAACTAAAGTGAAAACAAGGTTAGTAACAAGTTAGTAACAAAGTTAATGACAAAAGAAAAATAACAAGGGTAATAACAAGAACAAATGAACAATATTAGATATATCAAATGAGTAAGTGTGTAAAAATAAGTGAAAGATCAAGATAGAAAGAAACTAAAAACATACATGAAAACTAACTAATAAAGAGAACAAGATAGAAAATAAGTGGATGGAGATAAAAAGAAATGTGCTAAAAGTGTGAAATCAAAGGTGTATGGTGGAAGATGGTGTGAATAGAGAAATGGAGTGTGAGAATTAAAACAAGTGAATAAGTGTGTGAGAATAGAATGAAACTAAAATAAGTAAAATAAACAACAATCAATACTAATGGATAGATTGAACCGTCTAGAATCTACTAAGTAACACTAATCCAACACTAATGCTCTTCTCTTTTTCCAAACAAACACTCAAATCTAATGACAAATCAATGTATAGATTTGAAAAATATAACTTTAAAGCTCTAAAAATTAACAATCTAATAGCTAAGATTTTATTCCCTTCATAAAATAAAAGATTCCTAATGACTATCTATCAAAAGTAAGCATAAACCATCAAAAGATATTAACTCCTAAGCATGATTTATCAAACCTAAGCATAGATAGTAAAAAGAATGCTAAAAAAAAAAAAAAATAAGCATGGAAGATAGCATATTGCAATGAAGAAAAATCTATGTTTCTAGCAATCAAATGTTAAGCACATAAACCAGCATAGAAGTAAAAAAGAATGAGCATAAGCATCTATTCTAGCAGTTAAACATAAACAATAGTAGTAACTTAGCTTCATCTAGAAGATCCAATCAAAGTGATTAGCCACCCATTGGAGAAGACAAAGCTTTCATTATAAATCTTTAATTTTTACAAAGCTTTCCTCACTTTTTCTCTACAATTGCTCTCAATTACATGAATATCTTAAGTAAAGAGGAGGAGGCTCTCCTTGCTTGTGTCCTAAATGCCTAGAGTTCCCTTCCTTATATAGAAATATTTGCTTGCTCTCTTTTGGTTTCTTTCCAATGTGGGACTTTACAAGAATGGAAATATAAACATATGAATGTCATTCCCATATTAGAAAACAGTCTCCACACTGATGTGTGATTTTGACCCTTGAAACATTCAAATTGGGAGAAAGGTTGTGAAATATGATTTGTAGGTCTTAGAACAAGCTTTCCAATGCTTCTAAGATCACCTTAATCGGACACCCGAGTAAAACGATATGGTCAAAATACAAATCCAGGTCTTTCATTTTTGTTCTTATTGTTGGCCTATCTTTGTCATTTCTTCATCCAATTGTCTTCCAAACTAATCAATACTCTCTTTAACTCTTGAATCTCAACTTTAGTCTTCAAATTAGTCTTCAATTAACACCTACAAAGAGAAATTAACATAATTGAGAGTATTTTTTTAACATATTTTGTATGAAAGTCATTGGAACTCATATAAATGCATACAAATGGCCATCTATAATAAAAGATATGAACAAAGCATGATGGGGAGGAAATTTATGATTTTTATGATAAAAATAGTGTTTTGAGTTCTTTTATCTATGAAAATTCATAAAATAATGCTATGAAAGTATATCTTTTGTGAACTCATCAGGAAACCCCAAAAGAGAATGCCACGTGTCACTTCGTTCCCAAAAGAGAATGCCACGTGTCACTTCCTCATGAATAAGGCCGCTGCTTTAATATATACATAATTATTTTGTTTTTACCGCCATAAGGAAAGAAGAGTCACACCAAGTTCGAAAAAAGTTGAACTGTTTTATTTTTAACAAAGATGCCCAAATTTATAAAAAAAAGTGGGAGAACAATTTTTTTCCCTTATTGGAGAGTAAAATTCAATGTACAAGTGACAATCATTGGATGACAGCTAATCCACTATTCCACTGATTGAATGAGGGCAATCAATGGCCAATCCCACCGATACTTTCTTGTATCCATTCGACTAAAAAAAGGTCATCACTCAGTGTGGTCCTGCAAAAGAAGAGTATTGGGAGGGTCCAGACAGGAGATAAACCTAACTTTTAGCAAGTTTGTACAAAGTGGTTGCTCGCATGTCTCGAACTTGCATTATCACGCATGACACCCAAGACTTTCATTTGGTGAAAGTCTAAATCCACTTCTACCAACAATAGAAACTTGAAAGAAATGTGAAGATGCACTTGAAAACCTCTAAAATGACCCATCATCCACCCGGGAAAAATAAATTGCCATCAAATCTTTCATGGCCTAAGCTACTGCTGCGATTTCATACCATGAACCACCCAATAACGGTTTACTATATACTACACAACGACTCTCAACTAGTAGTATTTGATGTAGATCAATGCTTGCTATTATATGGGACAAATGACATATCATCATCCCGGTTGTTGCTCGATTGCTTACACACGTGTAATGTGCATGGGTGTGTAAGTCTTATCACATCCCGGTCCCGAATCACCTTGGATTAGGGTAATCCCCGAGGTGTGACACGTATACTCCCGTAATATTATACTTATCTCGAGTCAAGAACAACATCACGAAGGAGAAAATTTCCCTTTTCTGTTTGTGAGTCTAGCTCACAAACCTGTCAATCACATTTAATAGCGGAAGCATTTCAATTCATAAGCCACTAAGTACCATTTCATTGAACAGTCCTATTTAAAGTTAAGTGTCGAGTTTTTACAAAACATAATTACACATTGAACCAAAGTAGGGGTTTACAAAAATCACCCTACAAACCTATCCAAAAGACATTCCAAAATATCTTGGGAAAGCAAAGTGTGACCCACACAAAAAGGGGTTAGTCACACCTTACAATGGAGCTCTCAAAATATTCTCATCACTCTCCGATGGAAGTATCTACATAGGGCCATTACCCCGCCACTCCTCTAATCCTAGAGGAACCTCTTCGGTCTCCTTCTCTCCCTCCTGGGCCTCCTCAGGATCGAGAGCTGCACCTGCGTCTGTGACACCAAAGATAGCATCATGAATATGACGATTCGGCAAGTATAGGCATTAATAATCAATCACATGCTGTATAAAATTGAATAAAAGACAATTGATTAAAAGATATCAATGTTAAGTACACTAAGCAATTGTGCACTATCGAATAATCATTCTTAATGAATCAATTGGAGAATAAAACATACTAAATTGGCTACTACATTGAGCTCATCCTCTCAAATAAAGAGCGAATTTAGTTGGGATATTACCAGCGGCCCGGCTAAAGGATAGCTTAGCTACCCGGTTCTGGAGTTCCGATGCTCCAGACGATCTACTGCAGTGATCTCGAATAATCAAACCGCACTTAACCTCGTCGGGTATCGTACGATCGAAGCTATATGTAGTGCCGACCATGAGAATTGAATAAATAACATATGAGTAAGATTGTTTTTACTTGAATTAAATCGGATAATTAATATCCTGAATATTCCACACATAACTAACTCATCCCGAATTTCAATTGAATAAAGTACGACCATACACAATTAGAACAACGAATGGAAAAAAAAACATCTTATGCATTTAAATCATTGTTTAGAGGTTGGAAGTTGAATAAAAGATAATTCCCAATATACACATGCATTAATTAAAGAGAATTAAGGTAATTTACTAGCCAAGACAAACTACTAAGCTCTCTTCCTTCACATTCTCTCACGATGAAATTTAGTGATTCGGTGTATAGCTATCTTGAATTTCAATCGAATAAAGTACAACCGTACACAATTAACACAACGAATGGAAATAAAACATCTTATGCATATAAATCATTGTTTAGAGGTTGGAAGTTGAATAAAAGATAATTCCTAATATGCACAGGCATTAATTAAGGAGAATCAAGGTAATTTACTAGCCAAGACGAACTACTAAGCTCTCGTCCTTCAGATTCTCTCACGATTAAATTTAGGGATTCGGTGTATAGCTATCTTGAATTTGGTGACACTTTGTATAAATATAGTACATCGGATCTCCAAGCCTCATCCATGACAAGGTGCTAGACGAAAGATATAATTCACATGAGATAATCTTAGCTTCAATGATCTCTCACGTGGTTAATTACCATTTGACCATTGATCTCATCAAATGTGCCATTTTCTAGGGTCCTACAAGTCTCATGGAGTCTAAGATCCTAATTGGTTTAGTAATTATATAATATACGGGTATTCATCTACTTTCAATGCTAAAAGAGGGAGCATTTTGGTCCAAAAAACCCTGGCCCAACAAAACCCCATCTCACTATAGCAAGGGGCACAGAACCCTTTTCTGTGTTCTGTGTTCCTATTCCTTTTCCACTTGTTTGTCATCTTCCTTCAAAAACTACACCTGCACAAAACGAGAGCCCACCCGATCTCCTTCATCTTACCATTCCTTCCATTTTCCTATTTACCATTTTCCAAACAAAAACCACAAAATTCAAACCATATTCATTCTCAAGTTTTGACCCAAGAGGATAATCACAATAAAAGAAAAAACAAAATAGAATTTGATACCCAATCAAAGAAGTAACCAACATAAGTTCTTAATTAAAGCTTATACTTGCCTCTAATCAAGCTTTCCAAACCTTTCTCCACTAAACTTAGCTCAAATGACTCAAAAACTCCAAATGTCAACCCTAATCACAAATACAAAGAAAATGCGAATGAATGTCATGTATGACTACATTAGAGTCCATTGACTCTATTTCCACTAAAAAACACAACAAAAAAGGGTTTGCTTCTTACCTTAAACAAGAAATTCGAAATTGGGGGAAGATGGGTTCCGGTCAACAACTTTGATGAAGATAAAGAGATGGAGAAGATGATGGAGTTTCCAACCCTTGCCTCCAATTGCACATCCAACCACCTCCTGTAATTTGAAAAGAAAGAAGGATAATGGAAAGAAAATGAGAAGGAAAAGTTCTTCCCCTCTTTCACAAGTACAGCGGAATGAATGAGATAGAGTTGGGTTTAGTTGATAATAAGGGTGTCCTTTTTGCAAGAAAAGTCCACTAATTTGTGGTATTTCCATTTTAAGTCAAATGAGGGCCCACTTCTTCAATAAATGATCAAATGCACTAAAGTTCAATATAAAAATGACGTGCTCAACAAGATACACGCGATGATGCCAAGATGACATGCATATAATGTAAAATGCATATAATGCAAAATGAGAAAACCGATAATTACACAAAAGCCCTCGACTCTACCCAACTGAGTCAAATCGTTTCCAACTAACTATTCAAAACTAATAACTCAACTAACTCATCTATAAAGAATTAATAAGCATTAATTATCATAATTAGTAACTAAGTATAATTAAATTAGCTAAATCATGATTAATTAGTACTAATCAAACTTAAATTGGGTCGAGGTGCAACATGTCTTGTCTCTTGTAAAGTGGAGAGAGATATAAAGAGTTTCTCTAGTTAATGAACACTTTTATTTAGAGGTTAATCAACGATGGACATGTTAGTACCCTTTTTTTCTATTTATTGGAAAGTAACATAATAGGTGAAACTAGTTCTCATATATTCTGAACTCTATACCACTTCATTAAGGGAGTAAGGCTTATCATGTACTACGTATTGGCTCGATAGTTGGGTTCCTTGGTATCCATTAATCCATCATATCATGAAAACAAACATGTCCTCCGTTCTAGATGTGTTGTAGTATCTAATGTAATTTCTCCTACTTTTAAATCTTTAAGTAAAGTTTTATTTGAATAAAGGAAATAGAGGTGATTGAATGATCATGATTAATGTCTAATTCCACTGACACTTTCTTTTATCTTTTCAACCATTAAATCTAACGATCATCTAGATTTTACTTCTGCTGTCAATAGACTTTAAATTAATTAGGTGAAAATGCACTTGAAGACCTCTCACATTAGTCATCATCCACTCCCCCAAGAAAACAGAACTACCACCTACTATTTCAAGGCTAAAACTATCTCTAAAACTATCGCGCAACTAATACTACTTGATGAGAACGACTCCTCACCTTACGGTCCGTTTAGGAAAATGAAGGGGAGGGGAGGGAAAATTTGAGGGGGAAGGAAAATGAAGGGGAGGGGAGGGGAGGGAAAATTAATTTTACCTCCTCTTATTTGGGAAGTCAAAAAGTAGGGGGAAGAAAAGTGAAAAAGTAGGGTTTTGTTTGTTTGTGAAATAGAGAGAAAATTACCGTTTTGTCCTTATTTTTGTAAAAACTTTAAAATTATCTTTTATATATAAAGGGCAATGTGGTAATTTTACCCATTTTCCCCCCTCCTCTCCCCATTTTCCCCCCATTTTTGGGGGGAAAATTTTTATACACATTTTCCCCCCACCCCATCCCCCCATTTTCCCTCCCCACCTTTCCCAAACACCCTCCAAAAAAATTTCCCCCCCGCTTTTCCCCCTTTTTTTTTCCTCCCCCCCATTTCCCCCCCTTCCCAAACATAGGGTTAGTGGTAAGGAGTCCTAGTTCTCATTAGGAGGTCTTGGGTTCGAACCCTGCCTCCTCCCCCTTTGCATATGTGAGTTGTGCTTATTCTCCTTACATGTGTAAGTTGTGTGTATGTCTCCTTGCGTGTGTGAGTTTCCATCACCTTACATGTGTGAGTTGTGTCTGTGTCTATGTTTCCTCCCATGTGCGAGTTTCTATCCCCCCGTATGTGTGAGTTGTGTCTGTGTGTGGGTGCGTGAGTCTAGTTCGTTGTCAAGTAAAAAAAAACGATCCAGAATCTTTCTAGTTCGAGAACACTTATTTAGAGGCTAATCAACAATGGTCATGTTAATATTATTTTTTTATTTATTGGAAAGTGATATAATAAGTAAAATCGGTCCTCATGAAGTTGCAAGGGGAGTATATATTATCATGCACAACAAGTTGGCTCAACAATTGACAACACTTGATATCCATCAATGCTCAATACCAAGTAATCAAACATGTCTAAAGTTCCTACAAAAGTGGTATATTTTTATGTGGTTTGAAAGTAGAGTATATATATAAAACTTGCCCTCATGTTCTTTAAGGCTTATACCACTTATATCATAGGGGTAGGCTTACCATTACATAGTGTTTAGGAACGGGGGGGGGGGGGGGGGGGGGGTTGGTTGGTTTGGTTTGGGAATTAGGGGGGAAAATGAGTATGGGGCTCACTCAAAAATTTTCCCCTCAAAACAGGAGGAAAATGAGGGCCAAAGAAGGGAAAATGAATAAAATTACTGAATTGCCCTTCTAAAGCTTTTGGCACTATTTAAGGTTGGTGACGTGTAGAGCCAAGTCCAGCACATTCAACCCAGGCTTTTGGCACTATTTACTGAACTGCCCTTCTGAAGCTTTTGGCACTATGTAGAGCCAAGTCCAGCACATTCAACCCAGCTTGATGAGGCTAGGGCTGGTCCAGCCCTAGTCTTATTTAGGTATGCAGAGGAGTCATGCTTTAAAAAAAAAAGAATATTTTTATTTGTAAAATATAATTTTGAAGCTTTTGCAAAAATAAGGGTAAAATGGTAATTTTTTCTCTACCTCACAAACAAACAAAATCATACTTTTTTCACTTTTCTTTCCCTACATTTTGACCATCCAAACAAGAGGAGGTAAAATTAATTTTCCCTCCCCTCCCCTCCCCTCCCCCCTTTCCAAACATAGCATTAGGGTTGCAAAAGGGACGGTTCCGGATCGGAACCATAGTGGACCCGAACCCAAACCTACTTTTAAATAATGGTTCCGATTCCAGACTCCGTTTTGAATCGGAACATATTTTGTTGGTTTCGGACCCGGTTTCGATAAGAAAACTTGGATCCAGTTCCGGAACCGGGTCCACTTAGAGGACTCAAATCTAGTTCCAAAATCAATTCTAAATAAGCATTTCATTTAACTTATAACAATGCATCAAGTCTACAACATCCAGTATAATACATAAGGATGCAAAAAAAAAAAAGGTTTTTAAAGTACAAATTGAAATATCAAAGACTCATATGCCAGGTCCCAAGTCCACGGGTTGGAACTTATATGGACCCAGAACCGGATCCGTCTATCGATCAGAACTTAAATTAGGTTTCGTACCCGAACCCATTTATGAATCAAAACCTAAAATAGGTTTCAAACCCGATTTTTTACGGGTTGAAACTTCCGGATAATCGGAGAATCGGATACCCCTTTGCAATCGTACTTACCATGCACTATAAGTTGGCTCAACAATCGGTGACCCCACCCCTTGATAACTGCTAATGCTCATTATTATACGAGAAAATTAACATATCGGCATGACTTAAATGGACTAAATACAAATTTTAGAGAGATTCATCTTATTTCATGGAGATTAATAGATATAGACAAAAAAGCCAACTAGTTCAATTAAAGAAGCTCTCTAAGTTCATGAACAAATTATAATTATAGGTGAATTCGACCTGTCCAAATCATTTTAAATGAAAAATTACTTAGAAATCATGTGAATCATTAGTGGTATTTGTCGCACTTCAAATATCTTTGCAAAACACACCTACCATCTGTTCAAAGCATGCATGTTTTCTTACATTGTTCGTCATGTCTACCTTTTTTTAACTCATCATTCAATACATCCAATGTTATTTTTCCCATTTTTAAATCTATAAATAAATTTTATTTAGATAATGAAAATAGAACTGATTGAACGGTCACGATCATTGTTCAATCCCAATGGCACTTTCTATCTCTTTGACAATTAAACCTAGTGGCCATCTAATTCAATTGTTGCTGCCAATGACACTTGAAAGAAAAGATGAAGATGCACCTGTAAACCCTCACATGGCCCATCATCCACTCCCTAAGGGCCAGTTTGGTAACTCTACTAATATAGTCAAGTCAAGTAAAGTTGATTTTGAAGAAAGAATAAAATATAAGTGGGTTATAATGATGTTTTATTTTTAGTTGTTTGTTATAAAATCTTTTTGACTTTTGTATGGAAAAGTGAAATTTTTTTTGTATTTTAGTACATAAAGGTAGTTGTTTTTTAACTCTTTATATGAAAAAGATGAGGGGAGTTTTGAATAAAGTGCATTTGATGTGACATCTCGTTTGGAAAACAAAGGTTTTACTTGACTTTGATTGTATTAGTAAAGTGTCAAACGGGCACTAAGGGCCAGTTTAGTAACTCTACTAATTGAGTCAAGTGAAGTAAAGTTGATTTTGAAGAAATAATAAAATATAAGTGGGTTATGATGGTATTTTATTTTTAGTTGTTTGTTATAGAATTTTTTTGACATTTTGTATGGAAAAGTGGATTTTTTTGTATTCTAGTGGATAAAGGTAGTTGCTTTTTGACTTTTTGTAAGAAAAAGATGGGGAAAGTTTTAAATAAAGTGCATTTGATGTGACATCTTGTCTCAAAAAATGGAAGCTTTACTTGACTTTTATTGTATTAGTAAATTGCCAAACTAGCTCTAAGAAATAACAACACACGACCAACTCTTAAACCCAAAAACTACCCCACCCATTTCACACCACTCGCCACCTAAGGCCGTCCAATTGTGAGAAGTCTTAATCACCGAGCATCCAGTGGAGCTCACCCATTTAAAACTTTAGCTATTAAAACGAACTATATCCTCATGTACCAGCTGTTGAAATAAACTATCCATGCCACCCACCAACAGCTAATTGCCACAAGTCTCATCCGTGAGTGTCTCGTTACACTTTCACAGTGGGGCCTCATATTGAAAACCCAAGCTGTCAAAATTAACTTTTTAATTTCCTCCTGTACTAGATGTCCTCATATTTTATTCCCAATAAGAGTCGAGCGCACTATAAAATTGAGCTTATGATTAAAAATGTGATTAAGAAAACCTTTGTAAGTATTAATATCCTCAGTATCTTATAAAGGAAACGACCTCCTTACTTTAAAAAAAAGGAAGAAAAAAAATTCTCGGGTCCCGTTGGCAAGTTGCTCAATTAGTCACTTTAAAAGAGAAGGGCATGACGGCAACGGCGTAAGTACCCTCAATGAAATACCGAAAACACCCTTTAGCTTAATCTGAATTTCTAATCACTATCGTAATCTTCCTAAGCCATATTATCTATTATAAATAGAGGTGAGATGAGAGCAGAGAAAGATCAGAACAAGAAGAGAAAGAGAGAGAGATTTCCATTGCAGATGGAATCTTTCGAATCTTTCAAAAATATTGAAATATTCTTTCTTCTTGGAAAGCTTTCCAATCATTTTCTCTAGATGAAAATTTTGCAAAGCCTTTTTTTTTTTCCCCTTCTCAGGTATAATATTCTTACCTTTTCATTGGTTACTGTATACAAATCTGTTGAATGTATTTTGTTTTTTTTTTTTTGTTTTTTTACATTTAGTTTTCCATTGCAGATCTGTTCTATTATTATTGATTTTTTTATTGTGATTATTATTTGAATATCATGTCAGGTTTTTTTAATTTGATTTAGAAAGTTTTTTTTTTTTTTTTTTTTTTTTTTGCAGTTTCGTGGAGGATAGATTGTGTTCTGTTCATTGATTTTTTTTTATTTTTTTTTTCAAGTTCATGTCTCTCTGTTTTCTTTTTGCTAACTGTGGTATTTTCGTGATTTTTATTTAACAGGACTCATCTCTCGGGCGCAAGCAAAACCCTACAATTCGATTTTGATTGAAGGTTTGGGTGTTTTTTTTTTTTTTTTGTTGAAATCATATGTTCTTGATTTTTATTTTCCTTTTTTTGAGATTTTTTTAGTAGGCTGGCTTGTTATAATGGAAGTTCGATTTGAATAGTAATTCTTTTCAAAGTCTAAGTGATTTGTTTCTAGTACTGATAAAATAGAAATAGTAATTTTTCTCAAAGTCTAAGTGGTGTGTTTCTAGGACTGATAAAATAGAAATAGTAATTTTTCTTTGCCTTCAAAACAATGTGATGAAACGAAACCGATCTCATCTGTGAGCATGTGGGCCAGCTCGTGGGGCCTATTTGAATGCATGTCTCTCATTGATGGCAAGATCTCTTCACAAACAAACAAAAAAAAAAAAAAGAGACAGAGAGAATCCAAAGGAGTACAGGTTTGATGAGCATAAATGTGAGTATGATCAATGATGTTAGATTAGGGGAGATAAGATCCAACGGTGAGAGTAACCTGAATCAGTTCATTGGAAAGAGTAGATGTGAGGGGCAGGATTGATCATAGTAGACTTACCAAGATGATCCAACAAATTTTTTTTTTTTTTTGGATTTGCAAATGGGGTTTTAAGATTAAAGATTTTAAGCCATATCAGTTGCAATGGATCGAAGGTTCTACAATCAGAATACTAAATATATCAAAATCTTGGTTGAGAGAATTAACATTTTAATCCATTGGTGAAATTTGATTCAGTGAACCGAAACAAAGTTTTATTGTTGGAACAAACGCTTGCTGTCACAATTATTGTTCTTTATCTCCTCAGGAATATGCTGATATTATTCAATTGTTTTTTTACAGTGGTTTGACACTTTGACTTAGACACCCATCATGTAACTGTCCAATTAATGAAATATTTCTATTTTTGACCATCTCTTTCATTGTTTTAGATGGAAGGGGCACTGGGGCACACACTCCCAAGGCCTCTTATCATTGAAAGATGAAAGAATAGACATGCAATGGAGGGATGGTGTACCCCATAAACTCTGCACATATGCCCTATTTTAAATAACTTCAGAGAGCTTAGGGAGCCCACTTAATGACATGAAAATATGACCCATCCATCAAACTGATCTGATTTTGTGGCCATTTGAGTTGGTCGATTTTTAACCTTATACTAAGTGCCTCATTTTTGTGTAAATGGTGATCAAGGGTCAAAAAGGGGTGAGTGCCTTAAGCGGGCCCCACATGTTAGGTGTACACTAACAGTGATCTTAAGTGTTTAAAAAATGGGTGTATGCATTTACCCATCCAAACCATTCAATAGATGCAACACCTTGTGGATTGAATTCTAAAAAAAAAAAAAAAAAAATAGAAAAATTAAGGTGGAGATCTAGATTGGACAATCACCTACCTCCTGTCCATATAAAGAATGGACCTAATCATCTTTCTGATTTGCTGAAGGGTCATCTGAGCCATCCATCTTCAGGCACCTTCTATAGATAAACCAATTGTAGATAGATCTCTTGGGAGATGCCAACTGTTCTCTTTGCATGCAAACATATGGTAATAAATTTGGCCCAGATTTAATTGGCATGGTTCACAGTGTCCATTCATCCCTGTGTTTGCCAGTTGTGTAGGCAGCTTGCATACCATATGTGATGTCATTTACACACGAGTAAAAAAAATCTTATCTACAGCAATGTTTTTGGATTTTGAACTTCTCCCTTATAGTGTCAACCCTTGCCTATTTTGGATTAATTTTCTAACAATCCATGGTAATGAGGGTTTCACTGAGGTGGGGTATCAGTAATTCTCTCAGGGATGTCTAGTTGAAAACCATGAAAATCCATTTGTTTGAAATGAGCAAATTTTGATATTTGAACTCTCCAAAGGTCAGGAAAATTTTTAGGGAAAGAGAACTAGAACCCATTGAATTGACTATGACAATGTCACCCATCCACATGCGAACTATGCAGGAAAAAAATATATTTACTAGTTTTTTTTTTCTTTTAATTACATGAGATCCTAAATTTTCATTTGTTAATAGTCTTAGGTTTTTTTTTTTTTTTTTGGTAAGATGTTAGTAATCTGTATTATTTATCTTCTCTTTTAATTACAGGTGAATCAAACCCTAATTCTCTTCATAGCAAGACATCAAGTTTTTAGAGCCATTTCTAGCTGTCACTGCCATCTCCTTCCCTTCTCGATATAGAGATTCAAATATCATATCCCACTTCTCAAAAACTCTCTCTCTCTCTCTCTCTCTCTCTCTCTCTCTCTCTCTCAAAGCCTTATTTACTTGGCTGTTAGTTTGCCAGAGTGTCTAGCACTCCAAGTCTTCCCGCCCTGCATGCATCTACAAGACCCCCATCTGGCCTTCCTCTTCCATCAACCCCTCCACTTTTAACTCTCTCTCTCTCTCTCTCTCTCTCTCTCTCTCTCTCTCTCTCTCTCTCTTCACCCCAAAACATGGATTCCCCTACAAGAGAATCACCAAAGTTCAAGTCCTTCACATCTTTTCTTTTCTTTGGCAAAAAGAGAGAGGCCCAACAAAAAAAGACACCCATGCATTTGCACACCTCAGCATCCCTTCGTCCTGAACCCGGCCTCAAGGCACTCACCTCACCATTCAATCACAACCGTTCTCTTACCTGTTTTAAATCCACCCTCTTATCCTTTTCCTCTCCCTCATCCACTTCATCATCTCCATCACCTTCTTCTTCTTCTTCTTCTTCTTCTTCTTCTTCTTCTTCTTCTCAAATGGATAATGAGAAAGAAACAGATAAGAATGACAACGACAATGCAGAGTCTGAGGAAGAAGCGAAAGAGGCCACCAACACCCATAAGACCCACGAGAGGATCTGTCAAAGGATCTACCCCCACCAACTCTCCCACCGCAGGAGGAGGAGGAGATCAACTAAAGAGAGGGAATTCCCACCACCCATTCCTCTTCTAGCCAGGACAGGAAATCTGCCTTGTCACATGCCTTGGGTCATGAGGAGGATTAGAGATAATGGTAGATTGGTGATCCAGGAGGTCTTGGTGAAGCACCATGAGTTCTTCCGAACCCACAGGGCCAATGGCCGATTGACCCTTCAACTCATGCATCTCGACGAATCTGTTCTCTTCAATTGCATACCACCCATCACCCCACTTCATATCCAATCAGAAGATGAGAATGAGAACAAAGACCCCACCACAGATGATGTAAATGAAGAACGAGAGAAAGAGAGAGAGGCCCGTCAAGAAGAAGTCTCCATCCCAGAAGATTCTCAAGAAAACAACCCACCATCATCACCAACAGCATCAAAGGAGAAAAGCATTGAAGAAAACAACCTATCAACAAAACCTCTGCACCAGTCATTGTCACTACCATCAATGTCAGATGGAAATCTTAAAACCCCAAGAGCCAATCTTGACAATGGTCCCCTAGTTCCCCTACAGGAGAAGAACATGCCAGATTTATCATCACAGATGGGATCTTTGCCATGTATACTGCCTTCTTCATTGCCTGAATCATCACTTGGAATTGGAGGGAATGGGGGAGGAAGTTGCTTTGCCAATGGGAGATCCAACACCCTATTTCAAATGCCAGCACCTACAATCCGACCCATACATGGGTGAATTATAGTGGGGACGGACGTACATAGATTTATGAGGAGAGAGATGGAATCGAAGTTTGCTGGTTTGTTATGTGCTAGTTGTTCTTGCTTCTTTTTTTTTTTTTATCAGTGTTTCCTGTGTTTTCTTGTTTTATAGAATAGAGAAGTGGAGGTAGAAGAAAGAGTGTTTTTTTTTCGGTAGAAGAAAGAGTTAGAGGCGTGTTATTAGTATACAATAGAATAGAATGAGTACAATTGTTTTAGGGTTTTATCATACATAGTGATATATACTTGTGTTCTGGAATAGAATAGAATATAATGGAATGTATTGGAATGGAATGAGATGGAATTAGTCTTTTCTTTGACATTGGTAGCCATCCTCCTTTGATTTTCCATTTTCTCCTCTTTTTCCATTTCCTTCTGTTTGTTAGTCTTTTATATTTCTTTAATTTCTAACATTCTTCTTAAACTAGTTTTTGCCACATTGGTCATTAACATTAGAATTCTTCTTTTTCTTCTTGTTACCAGTTTAGTTTCTGAGTAGTTCTTCTTTATATATATTTCAATACCATTTAGAAAATGGGTCTTATCATTTCCACTTGATCTGACCAGAAGCAAATGCTCTAATCTTCATGGACTTCAATCCAACAATACTAAGAAGCCTCCGTATTGCAATTGCCAATCTTATTTAATATCATTTCTTGCTGTCATCAATATATATTTATATATCATGATATACGAGACGTCACCTCATATATTTGAAATTTTCTTAAATTTATTCGGTGTGCATTTGTATAGATTTACTTATTAAGTTAAATTCTTCAACAATATCCATGCCATAAAAAATATATATATATAGGGAGATGTACCGAGATTTGATTTGATTTACCACTAATATTTTCTTTTATCCTTCTTTGGTTTCTGGGGTGTTTTGGGATTTTTACTTTTAAATGTGTTTTCCATAGTTTGAAAATAGAAATTCCACTTAAATAAATGAGTGCTAGATCCCTTTTTTTTTTTCTTTTTTTGGAAAATAAGCGTTACTCCTTTTTTTCTGGCTTATTGAGGGGGAGGTACTGTTGCATCTGGAAGGAGTTGGAAGACAGCTGGGTGTGTGAGGGAGAGAGAAATGTGAGGCAGTGAGGGTGGCCTTTTCCAAGGAAGGGTTTTTCTTACTTCCCATAAATGAGGTCTGCAGTTCTCACGGATGCAACGGTTGATTCTATCATTGGGCAGCCAAGTGTCAGGCTTCTAGACACACAAAAACAACTAAATAAATGGAAGGAAACAAAACACAGTTCAAAATATCTCATGAACAGCAGCAGCTTCTCCTTTGTGTCTACCAAAAAGTGTGTGTACCAAAAAGTTCGAAATTAATAATAAAAATGTAGAAAAGTGAAACTACTGTTCACTGGCCCTGTCCGTTTAGTGTACTTGGGGCCTTTTTGGATCCTTTCATTGCCCCTGCACTCTCTCTTTCTGTAATCTAGTTAATTGTGTTTTTATTTACCCATAATTGGATATGAGAAAGACTATCAAGATGTCATGGGTAAATCATCAGGTCATACAGATGCATGTACCCTCCTTGTGAAAAAAACCAATGAAGTTGCCTGCACCCAAGGTCAAAATAGTTATGGGAATGTCAGATGTTTGGAGTTTTTTTTTTACAACAACATGAGTTATTGTGTTCCAAGTGTTTGGAATTTTCTGTTTGATTAGTAAGCTTTTAAGACTTTGTTGATTGTCACCTCTGCGTATAGAATTTTTCAAATTTCAACTTTTAAAATGCTGGAGGAGACGGCATTTGGTGAATTTAGATAACCCACATTGGAAATTCTCTATATCGGCAAACAAGGAATTGAGATATCCTATTTTTCCATTTTGTCTATTGGAGTTATGCGCTAATCTTGTTATAATCCTTGAGGCTTTCCTGAATGCTGTGCAAATTGGAAAAAAAAAAAGTTTTTGCTTACATTTTCCTTTTATTTTTATTTTTTAAACATTTTTTTTTTCCATGAAAGAGGTGAATTGTATAATGAGAAAAGGATAGGAATGTACAGATGACCATTAGTTTTCCATTTTGCCTCTTCTGACCAGCCATTTCTTTGCATGAAATTTGGAGGCTGAGGCATTCACTTTTCACTTTGTCATTGTTCTATGTTTTCACTACTGAAAAGTAGATGGAGGGAAGACATGGTAAAAATCGCCGGGGGGGGGGGGGGGGGTGTTGTGTGGGTGGGGTGGATGGTGTTGGGGAATCTGATGTACTTGATCCTGCCTTTTTGGTTCCAACAAGATGCTATAAGGAGCCAAGTGATTCCTAATCTAAATGCAGGATTCACCACTTTTCTCTAAAATTGATTTCCACTACTTTGGATATGAATGGAGAAATTAAAAAAAAAAAAAGATTTTGAAATCCTTTTTTTTAAATAATAGTTTTTAAAGAGTTTAGTGTTCCTTCTAATGAAAATGAAATTCAACTCACAAGTGCAAAGGATGTCTTTTGTATCATTATTCTTTCTACATTTTTGCAAAGAATAGTTCATCATCATCAGTCATTAAAGCATTCTTCTCTTTATAATAATAAACCCATTTTACCACGCTCTAATAAAATGACTCGTATGCATCCCAAGAAAGGCCTCATCAAATTAGAAGTTGTGATTCTGGCTCGGTTGGTAGCAGAATTGAACACATTGAAGTTCATCAAATGCAAGATATCTTCCCTAATCAAGTATTACACAATCCCTAAGAGGGCAAGCTTGTGCCTCTCTCTCTCTCTCTCTCTCTCTCTCTCTCTCTCTCTCTCTCCTACAATCATGCAAAGGTCTTTTTTTTTTTTTTTTTTCTTCATGGAAAAGTGGTCACACTTAACACCAATTTTACTATGGTGTGAAAAGGCATTTCAGATTTCCATGTTTTTTTGCGAAAAAGTAGTCGCACAAACATGCCGTAAATGAACATAGCATCTCTAGGACAAAGGGGGAGACAAAAACACGTGCAAAGAATGAAAATGTGCTTCGTTGCATATCAAAATCTGCTACAATTTCCATTAGGAGACTAGATCTCTGGAAAACCAAGTTGCAACACAAGTACACAACACTAGCTACTGTAATCTTATCGGAAAAAAAAGGCTAAAATGACAATTCTTTTGACAAAATGGGCAAGAAAAATGAAAGAATATGACTTACCGTATATATATATATATATCATTAAATATTACACGCTGATGTATACACATGTAAAAACATTGTAGCATTTGCATGCTGTGTTTGGCTGGCATCAATAAATCACACTATCTGCAGACCATCCACGAGAAATGTGGTGGATTTTTATTATTTACAGGTAGCCCTAGGATGCATTGCAGCTTCCCCACCAGGAACCAACCTTATGGTGGTACTCATATTTACAAAAGCTGGAAAAAGGCTGCTCCACAATTTTCATTGAGAGATAAAGGGTGCCGAGCGCTGTGGGCTAGAATGCAACTGGAGATTCCCAAGTTGATAAATGATAACCATGTAAGGCGGGGTCATGGAACATGCTGACAAAGAATACTAGGGCTTCTTCGGCAGTCTAATGTTCTTGAGTGTCATTAAGAGTTGTTGTCTCTCTCCTTCCACCTCTGCAAACTGCAAGCTGAGTTGCGAATAACGTTCCTGCATGTCTTTCAGCTCGGTCTCTACTGACGCATACCTACTCTTCACTTCAAGCATGTCCTTGATCAGTTCATTGATGTCTTTGAAACTCTGGAATACTGCTTGCTCATCATTATGTTGCTTCAGGAATGAACTGAACCACAAAAGGAAAGAAGAGGACATGTTCAGGTAAGATGCTCAGGTCACAGTTCTGTTGTCCATAAAGCTTGCCACAAGTCAAAATGCAGAACTAAATTATACCAACATTTGTTACCCTAACGCAATGCAAGGCAGCTAATGTTAATCAAAAAGTCTACAGAGCCCGGGACTCTGGCACGGCTCCCATGGTAGCCTGAGATCCAACGGCTCCCATGGGGAGCCGTGCCAGAGCCCGGGACAAAATCCGGGCTCTGTAGCACGGCTCAATGTTAATAGCAAATACGAGACCTACCTCTGAAAATTAAAAGTTGATTTCTTCTTTGCCTGCAATGATTCTGCAAGCTCGATTTCCAGTGCAAGGACCCTTTCTAATGCATTTCCACTGCCTGAGAATTCATTAAATAGAGGAAACATGCTACCAAGTTGTTCATTTGCCTGTTGAAATGCGACAGAGAACATATTTTACGAGTTTGGGAGTGGAAATTAAGAATTCATTGTAACAGTACCAAACACTTCTATACCGTGTGTAACTTAAATAATTCACTCTGCAATCCTTGAGACATTGAATGATGCTCATCATGTTGAAGAAGGGAGGCCAAATTATCATTTTTCAGGCTTTCCAACTGCAAGTAACCAACAAAGGTTTAGAGGGAAACAAATTCCAATTGGAACTCACATATTTACAAATACCAAAGGAATAGATAGTTCCTCATCTATTCAGAAACCATCCTGCATTAAATGTAAATAAGGATAAAAGACGATTAAAATAGCATTGAAGGATACAGTAAAGTTGTAGGAGAATGAGGCACCTGTTTATTCAGCCGTTCCATGCTAGATCTCAAGCTATGCTCTTTGAAATGTTCATTTATAAGAGCAACATGATTCATGTCGTTTTGCAATTGGTCTTGCTCCTGGAGTACTGTACTTGAAACATTGAGCCCACTTCTAGAGACAAGGCTATCCTGTTACAAACACAATCTATAACTCAGGACAAGACCCTTGTCCAAGTTCTCTATGCAGTTCAGTGGCCGTATTGGTAGAAAGAGAAAAAATGTGACAAAGAGAGTCAAATAACACTGAGAATACACGCAATGCAAAGTAGCATGTTGCTTGCGATGACACCTCTAAAGAGGCCTTGATGTGAATTGATGTCACTATCACAGAGTGAGATGCTCAAATGGAAGCGTAGGCACTGGAAAGACAAGGCATGTGCAATGCAACCATTTGGACACCTTGAGGGCTAGGCCTGATGCAGCCTCATCAAAAGATGCAACTGATGGACCATCTCTGGTTTTGTGTGCACTTGAACATTTCTAAGTCTATTGCCCAGAAATTATATATAATTCAGATTTTATGCAATTCCTCTAAAAGTGAAAGTGCAGATGCATGTGCCCAAGTCTGCAGTGAAGCAAGGCAAAAGACAGGATATACATCTAGTGGAGTAAGCATAAGAAATTCCAATCTAGTAACTGCCAGAAATACTTAAAGATAAGTCAAAAAGAAAAACAAATTGGAAGAATATGGACTAACATGCTAACCTAAAAAGAACTTCAAGCAACATGTGATTTACTGGCTACAGTATGAATACAGATTACACTTATATTTTTATAATCTGAAAAATATGGAATAAGTCTCAGTGGCATGAAATGGCTTTTGTAATTGGTTAATCTATTCTCAGAGCAAACTGCTTTGGATATTAACTGACCATTAGTATTTAGTATTTTTCATAAAAAATAATAAGCCAATGGTTAATCCAAGATAACAACATTAAATACAAAGTAGAAATTTACAAATTCACCACTCCTAATTCCTTCTTGATCATGGCCTATTAATTTTTTTTTAGATAGAAATAACAATAAAAATGGCCTAAGGTCTTTAGGTTTTAAATATACAGGACTAAAAAATAAAAAAGAAGATTCAACAACGACAAAGAAGAAAGATTGACTGTTTGAGATATAAGTGAAAGATTATTTTAAACAAAAACAAAAAAAAAAAAAAAAAAAAAAAAAAAAAAAAAAAAAAAAAAAAAAAAAGGAAAAAAAACAATAAGATGATGCACTGTCGAAAGTGACCAGTCATGAAATCAGAAGGCCAGCATCCCAACCAATGTAGTCAATTTCTTCGCAGGCCCAAAACAGTCAAAATGAAGAATCATCCGTCCTGTCAAAATTTTCAAACTACTTGCAATTTCAGGTACATTCAAATGCACCCTAACTACATCAACCTTGCCTGCCTTCATAGTGGTAAAGTGCTCTAGATCATTAAAGATGGGACAACAACAAAAGTAAAGACTGCTCAAGAGTTTTTAAGTACCTTTGAGGATTGCAATTTCATCAGTGGACTTGAATGCTTGCCTTCAATGGAATCTTGCAGTGCATCTTCCATTTCATGGCATGAGTTCAATGAGTTAGCATTGAGTGAGAATTTTGGGCTGTCTCCCTCATTTACTTCATTTGCATTAACCATGTTGCCTGAATTTTTCCAAAGGAAGGAAGTCCCTGCAGTTAATGCTTCTGCAATTTCTGAGTCCCTGAGACCAACTTCTGAAGGTGGCTCAATGAACATAGAATCACGTGCATTAGGTTGGTGATCTTGCAATTGAATATTTGCAGATGTAAACCTTTCTAGCTGTTCCTTCACTGAGTCGAGTTCAACAGAAATTTTGTTCCTTTCATCGTTGCATTCATGCAAAGAAGCTTCAAGCTCTAGCTTTTCTTCTTTACAACAATCAAGGCTAATCATGCAGCATTCCAATTCAGCCTTCATTCTGTCATTAACCTTGACCATTTCTCGCTTGTCAGAAAGTGCCTTCTGTAGCTCAGTCTCCAATTCCAATATTTTCATAGAGAGTTCTTGGTTTCTTTTTGCATGAGAAGCCTCATTTTTCTTTCGATTCTCAGTCTCATCAAGTGCATCTTGCAACTTCAGTAGCATCTCCTCCCCATGTTTTTTGGAGAAATAAAGCTGACTTCTCACGTCCTGTAGCTTAGTTTCACATTGTTCCCTGATAAAAGCAATTCGCAGGGACTCTTGCATATCAACTGATTGTGTTTCAGTTTCCTTTTTCTCACGAGCTAGTAAGCACTCAGCTTCTGCTTTGTCTTTGAGCTCTTTAAATTGGACACACAGGTTCTTAAATTCTTCAGTCCTCAACATCTGTTCAGAGAGCTTGGAAGTAAGTTGATCATGCTGATTCTGCATCTTTATCAGCTCATCCCCTTGTTTATGCAGCAACAATATCTGGGAACGTTGTTCATCTACTTTGGATCTAAGGACAATAACGGTAATTTCCAACTCATCCCTTGAAGATCTCAGGTTTTCTATTTCCTCTTCAAGACAGACCAACATGCCTTCCAAATGTTCCACCTCAATTTCATGCCTATGCTTCTCTTTATTATTGTCAGCTTCTACTGTGGCTTCCATAGCCTTATAATTCTCAAGTTCAGCCCACATTGCACTTTTTTTATCCACATAATCCACAAGTTCTCTTTTCTCATTGACAATGGCATCTAACTCAGATCTCAATGACTGAAGAGCAGTCATTAGTTGTGAATTCTCTCCAATGTAACGTGCTTCGCTGGCCATGTGACCTTCCAGTGTTGTAAGTATATCTATATGCTTTAATTGAAGCTCCTCATTGGACCTCTCTAAAGACTTTATCTGTCCAAGAAGTTCCTGCATCCTGGTCAAGAACTGAGTTTCAGCAAAAATGGCTTCAATATCAACAACTAACAAATGCTCGTCCATTGCTGCTAAATGCATTTCCAGGTCAGTTACTTGAAGGCGAAGTAGAGAAGCATCTTCAACCCCCTTTTTGCAGCAGCCCTCACTTTGCAACAAAAGAAACCCCACTTTAGAGTTCTCTAATTTTAGATCTGCAACCTGCTGCCTTAAATAAACCAGTTCGGCTTTTTGATCACCAAAAGCTAACATCTGATCATGTGTTACATTCAATTGAGAATTAAGATTTGAGATTGTACCCTCCAATTCATCTCTGAAGCCTCTCTCCATTTCTAATTCATCACGTGCACATTTCAAGTTTTCTTTTAATATACTAAGCTCGTTTGCCAGTTGAACACATTCCTCATTGCTAGCCAGTAAGGCCACTGTCAAGGCCTTGTTTTCCTGCGTATGGTCAACAACAGTCAGCTTAGTGATATCAAGTTCCTTACTGACACTATCGAAATCCAGGATCTTTTGAGCAAGGTCCCTGTTTTCACTAGTAGCATGCTGCAGCTCATTTTCCAAGGATGTGATTCTTGATGACAACTCTCTGTTCTGTGCTGCATATTTTTCTTCAGCTTCTGAACTTCGCTTATATTTGTGGGCAACATCTTGAAGCTCTAGCTGAAGCTTTTCCACATGACGATTCACTGTATCAAGTTTAGTTACCATATCATGCAATTCAGATTCGAATTTCTGTTTCATTAACAGAATTTGTGATTCTGTGCTGCTCAATGAACCTTGTGCAATACTCCTCTGTTCCTCTATATCCTTCTTCTCTTGAATGAGTTGGATGATTTGTTCACATACTCTCTCTTGAAGCTTTTCCAAATACAAAATGGAATTCGTGAAGTTCTCATCCTCTGTCTCTTGGGGAAGAGATTTGCCTGCAAGGGACGGTCCACTAATTTGCTCGGAGAAGGAATCAAAACAAGACCTCAAATCTCTCAATTTATTTTGTAGAAAAGTAATAGATGTCTCAAGATCAGTTTTTTTAGTAGACTGCCTGTCAAATTCTGATTGCAAGGCCTTCAGCTCTTTGACCACAGAGCTGATTTCATTCTTGAGATGCCTTTTCTCTAAGCTTTCCTGTTTCAACAGATTTTCCAGCTCATCCTTTTCTGTTGCACAAGCTTCATATTTATTTTTGTAATTTCTGAATTCCATGATCAAAATTTCAAATTCTGTAACCCTTTGAGTAAGAAGATAATTTTCATCTGAAATGCCTTGTATTTTGGCTTCCAAGGTATGATTTTTCAGTGAAAAATCATTGCATTTCGTCATGCATTTCTCCTCTGACTCCTTCAGTGATTGTACATCATCTAATGCAGTCTGCAGCTCATGCATCAGCATCTCCTTAGACTCAGCCGAGTTTTCTAGCTGTTGTGCTAGTTCATCCGCCTTTTTCTTCATGATCCTAATCCCACTGTTTAATTCATGCAGAGTTTCATGCAAAACTTTTGAAAAGACTACCAAATGTAAGTTCAGAAAGTGCATTTCAGAAAGTTCAGCTTCTGCTTTACATCGGAGCTCTTCCTGTAATTTCATTTCCTCTAAAAGATACCTTTCGCCTTTCCACTCCTTTGCATCCGCATTTTGGTTTTGACATTGCAGTGACTTAGCAACATCAGGTTCCTGAGATTGCAGCTTGGACTTGAGAATGCTGCAGCTGATAGGAATTGTGTTCTTTGGATGGTTCAATGACAATGAATTTGATACTAACAAGTTCTTTTCCTGAATAGCTAGGTGAAGTGGTGCCATCCGACGACCCACATTCACCAAATTCAAGCAACTCATACCGGCATCCACTTCTTTAACTATGTCCTCTTGAGTGTCATTCTCCTGTACCTTTGAAACAGTACCCATATCATCCAGGCAAATGGTTTCTGCACGCATGGAACAGTCTCTTAAGGAGATACTCTTATTTTCTACAGTATGATCCTCATTATTTTTCATTTTGTCACCAAGCTTCTCAGTTGGGCCATTTAGCTTTGAAGACAGTTCCAACTCAGTTCTCCTTGGTAAATTATCTACCTCTTGAATTTCTTGCAGATTTGTATGCACTTCTGCTAGGAATGGAGTCACTGGATCATCCTTCTTCAAGAACGAGTGTAACCCCTCAGAGTGTTCCACTGACTCTTGGAAACAGAGCTGGGAAGCTTCTGCAAAAGCTTGTCTGGCGAGGCTCTCATTGGTCTCAAACATAGACAGAACCTGGAAGGAGAGAAGTTCAAGGTCTTTTTGTAGCTGATCAACTGCAATAGAATAGTTCCAGCGGAGCCTTTTCAGTGCTGCTTCTGAGGCAAGGGCTCTTTTCTCAAGCTCCTTGTTAAGAGTTTCCAAACTAAGCCTATCTTCAGCAGACCTTAAGAACTGCTCATTCATGTCTTGGCGCATTGTTTCCATCTGATTGTTATAAGTAGAGACTGTGTAAAGGCAGGTAGCATGCTCAGTTCTGAGGTTCTGTAAATCATCTCCCACCTGTTTCTGACTTTCCTCCAGCTCCTGAATAAGTGATTCATAGTAGCACTCCATTTGGTCCATTTTTTTTCATGAGACTTTCCTGTTCAGATTTGGACTCTTCTAACTCATTCAAAAGTTCACAAATTTTTCCTTTCATTGCATCAGTAGCTTCTGAAGAGACTTTGTTTTCAATCTCTCTACAATCAGGACCTTGAGCTGCTTGATGAGGCCTGCTCAAAGAATGAAGCATGCCTACTGAGTGATATTGCTCCTCATTGATGTTTGTGCTTTCTCCTTTAAGAACCCGCAGAACAGATTCCAATGCCTCTAGGTCAGGTTGAAGGAGATCCAAGTCTGTCTCGTGGTATCTTAAGCACACCTTCTTTTGAATTTCTCGTACTTGATCCTCCATAAGCAAAAGAGCATCAAGCCACCCTATTTTTAAGTTATGAGAAAAGCAATCCTGAGCCTTGCCAGCAGTGCTTGCTCCAAGCCTTCTATCAAAAGCACCATCCTGTAATAGATCACGCTTTTCTCCCACAGGGGGAACTTGAGCATGAGAGTAAGATACACTTGGATCCCTGTTATGAACTCTGCTGGTCCCTTCATCAGTATCATTGAGTGAAACCCAGGGTACATCTTTACTGAACAATTTAACTCCCATGCTAGCAAAGTGCTCGCTTTGTTTAGAATGCTTGAGTTCTTCAAAATCATTTTTGAGTTTTGAACACTCATATTTTAGGAAAGAAACTTCTTTTGCCAGTTCTTTTCCTGAGGCAATCTCTGCAGCAAATTCCTGTGCAAACCTCTGTGTTTCTGCACCTAGTTCATCTGCATGATTCTGTAAAGTGCTCAGTTCCACCTTTAGCTCAGAAATAGAAGACTCAGCTATCTCCAAGCTTCCTCTAAGTCTACTGTTTTCCTCATAAGCAATGGCTAAATCATTATCCATGGAATAGTCCGAACTCCATCCATGAACCCAATCACTGCTTCCTTGTGCCAGAACTCGAGGATCACACTGGTCTCCTTTTTGAGGCTGAGGGCTTTGACTTAAAGATGGTCCGCCTAATTCACCAGAGATTGTGCTCTTAAGGCTGTCAACTTCATGTGTGCAGGAAATATCATGCTTTTCAGCGTACAAACTTTCTGAAGTGTAGGATGAACCGTCAATCCCAACAGCTGAGTCAGTGCAATCTTCATTCAGCTCCTCTTCAAGTGATGAAAGCTCTCTAGAGTCTGATATGACTCTAACTCTTGCATTCACCTATTTGCATAAGAAAAAGGAAAGACGTCAGTACCATCAACATCAGGAGTAAAACAAGCAACTAAGATTGGATAAAACAAGAAAGATAAACAAAAAAAACAGAACAAAACTTATATGGAATGTGGATTGTGTTTGCTAAATCAAGTAATGTACTCCAGTGAATAGCTGCAGGCCTGCATGAGACACAAGTCTCATTACAAATTATTTACAAGAATTAAGTTAAAATACCCCTAGACATATCTTGATGGGGAAGAGTACCAGGCACTATTAGATGTTGTCTCAACATTCTTTAAAGGTATGAATTAAAATATAAGAAATATTGATATTACCAAAAAAGATAGATTAATAGTGATTTCCAGTTCATCTTAAGGTAACAATTAGTTGTTCTAGTTTCTAGAGAGATTACTATGTAAAGCCTTCTTCACCATGGCTTATTTATTAAGATCTTATTAAGACGGTTTGGAGATGAACCATGATGCCAAATACAGGAATGATACCGCAGGCCAAAACAGATTTTACTTAACAAAGATAAGAGTATCGGATACAATATAATACAATGCTTTGCCTATTTGAAGTATCTGGGCATCAAGGAGGTAACCACTTTACAGGGAGAATCAATACAAAAAGAAACCTACAATAGCAAAGGTTGACATGTGACAGTAAAACAATTGTAGCAAACAATGCTCAGCCTGGAATAGTTTGGACTAAATTGGGCTTGTTTTGACCTGAAGACTTGGTTGAGATCGTCAGCACCATGCAAATTCTTCTTTATCAATTAAATTCCATGCAAATTGTTGGGGATTAGCACTGAACCAAAAAAAAATGTACATAGAGATATTCAGACATTAAAACATTAGTATCTGGGTGCAACCATGTCTTCAAACCTTCTCAATATGTCCAATTTCTGTCTCCATAGCAGATGCTTCTTTTTCAGCAGGTTCGGCATGAACACTCTGGTCATTGATGGTCTGAAAACCCTTCTCTCTTAGCTCCCTTTGTTGCTCAAATTCTCTGTGGGAAATCAATGGGACAAAAGAAAAGATGGTTGGAATGGAATTAAAAAATAAAATAAATAAATAAAATACAGTGTTCTCAAGGAGGCACCTGAAGCCAGTTTTAGAAGTGAGCAGCTGGACAGTGACCTAACATCAAATAGAATCGTTGACCTTAATATTAGAGAAGTTAAATTTACGATCTATGATATCTACTAAATAGAAATGATCTAGTCCTGACAAGGGAATCAAATTGACCACCTAACTTCAACCTGTAGGCTGTAGGTCCCAACTTTCCACGATCCAACCCGCTTATATGACACACCCCATGCATAGGCACTGGACCAAATTTCAGTATATAAGGAGTGACATGCACCACTGGGTTGCTCTTGAAAAAACATAACTGTATACTTACACATGATCGATACGACAGTGAATGTTACTTAGTCTGATTAGAGTGAAACTTGAGCCATTGCTTACATAAGGGGAGATACGATATGTGCAGATTGGATTGCAAAAGTGAACCCATAGGCCAAATGAGGCAGTTGGTGAGATCAATATGGTCATCAGGACCAGGTCTCTCTCAACTTAAGATAATGATCCTCTAATAGGAGGCAATTGACATGAAAATTGCGATGCACAGGGTTCCTGTACAAGCTACTGTGCTTTCATGCATTCAAACTGAGATGGAACTCGAAGTCACGAACATCCATTTACTGAAACTCGAAAGATTCAGGTCCATCTCTCTCAAAGCATGATCAGAAAATTTGTTAAGGAATGGAGCACTAAAAAGCCAGATTAAATTTAATTAGGATAAATTCAAAAAAGATTTTGATTCGGATCTTTAATGTGGAAAATTAAATAAGTTCGACCTTACTGAGAATAGTTTGACATTGATTGATCCTCACATATTAATTTTAAAAAGAAAAGAGGACAAATCAGTTGATCCTCACATGTAGTACAGTTCCAGAGTTGCATCCTTGAAGAGGCAGTGCAACAGAAGAAGGCTTCAACGCTTCTGCATAGTTGGCAAGGTTGAGGATAGCCTCACCGAGGAAGCTAGAACGAGAAGAACCCTGACGGTACAAATAGTTAGGTTCAGTTTTAAAACCTGATTAACACACAACTTAGAAGAAAAATAAAAGGGGAAACAAATAAATACATCTTAACTATGGATGAGAATCAAACTTTTTAAATTGAGAATTTCAAATATTCAGGTGGCAGCTGAATCAAGTGCTGTTGAATCTGAAATAAAAAGGTAATGCAGGTTCGGTGAAATATAAATACCATTGCCACCACAAGCTTATAGAGCTTTTCATCATATTTTTTGGTTCTAGCATCTTGGAGAAGTCTTGTGGTCTCATAGATGGGATCTGACCATTTGCAATTTCCATTCCGAACATTTGCTTTGTTTGTCTTCGCTGTTACCTTAACAGACTCAGCAGGAATAAACGTCACAAACAATTTGTCCCACCCTGGTTGTGGAATCTGCAAAAAATAAATAAATAAATAAATAAAAATAAAAATAAAAATAAAAAAAATGAAGAGGAGCTTTAACTTATAGTTTGCATTAATTTCAGAACCAGACCCACAGAACCAGAAGTCTATGTCAGAGCTTGTTTCCATGCATTAAACAAACATAAAAAAACTGCAGAAAATGCAGTTTGGCATCCTTGTCGTCTTCAAAAGTAAACAGATTAACCATTTGTTGGTTATTTTATAACAGTTGAGACTCAAAATCTAAACCTTGAATAACCCTAATGTGAGCATCAATATGGTTGTGAGCATGTGCTAGTTGGCTCCGATACAAGAGAAAGCAAGGACTGTCTTATCATGTTAAGAGATGGTTCAGGCAGGACCTTAGGAGACAAGTCCCTAATCCCTATATATGAAAGTGTTGCAAGTTATGATACCCAGATACGGCAGTGACACTCCTTGGGTAAGGCAGGTACACGAATTTTACACAAAAAAAGGTGGAGTATCTGATACCATACGACACGATGCGTAGCGAATGTTGAAGCATCTGGGCATCATAGGCCGCAAGTACAAGATGCTGGAAGCAGTTTGAAGCAACATGTTACAGTTGTGATGTATGTGTATGTGACAGTTGAAATAAGTGAAGTAAAACTCAAAGCCAAATCCTAGATAGATGGGATGGGCCAAATCCTGATGATGAAAACACTAAACTCTGAAGGCCTAAACTCAATGGTTATGATCCATCTTATTGGACTTCGGTGTGATTCTTCGGCAACCCAAATCAACTTCCCTCACCCCCACCAAATGACTGCCATGCGTCCAAGTGGGCACCACAAAAGAGGTGTTTGAAATTTGTATTAACCTGAGTTAGTAATAGTTAGTTTCGTGTATGTGTAGATGTAGGAAAGCTCCTATAAGAAATTTTCATCAGCAACTACAACTACAAATTATCTCAAAATCCTAGATTCACAGTAAATTACGAGAATCAAATTCTTTTGGTCTAGATGTAACGTGTGAAGCTGAAAAGCATGACATCAATGATCAGCAGCCAACAGCATTTGATTGGGTCCCGATATACCCTGAACGTCTTTTCCTTTCACCTATATGTGATGGACGTCATTGAGATGGGGTCCACTAAATCAAGCCTTAAATCACATCACAACATGGGCATGCAACCAACAGCAGTTTCAAATGGCCCCTCAATACCAGGAGATTCCCAACACGGTTTTCCTTTATAGGGAGTAATGAAAATGATGCAGGAGAGAAATGCTATATGGGCAAAGAAACAATGCCCAAAATGCGCTAAAGTACAAAGCATTAACCCAAGAATTAAAACTTCACAAAACATCAAATAACTGATTAAAAACTTTACAAAACATCAAATAACTGATTACTACACACACCCAATTTCCAAGGATGCCCCAAAATAACCAATCCTTTGCACAGTGAAATCAATATCTGAAAAATAACAAAACTCCATCCACAGATCTAAGTCACCATACATAAGAAGAAATTGAAAAAACATTTTCTCCCCCAGATCAAGAGACTACCAGCGTTCATCTAATTTTCTAGATCAAATGTAGCAACAAATATCGTAGAACATGAAATCTACCAATTAACAAATAAGTGCACGTACAAAAAAAAAAAAAAAAAAAAAAAGAACTTTCAAGTGAGATTTCAAGTGAGATAACAACACATCAATAAAGCAATTTCATGATATCAGACAGTCCAGCATTTTCAGTACAATAGGATCTATAAGTAGAGCTTACATGTGTAGCATGAAACTGCAGCCGGAAAACAACCTTTAGTTTTGTCTTTTCAGGCTTCCATTTGGTTGTCTTTGACATTTTCCCAAGAACTAAACATAACAGGAAGTTAATAAATAAATAAATCAGCATCCCACTTTATTTCTCATGAATCATGCAATCAAAATGACACCATAATTTATGCATTAGACAGTCCATAAAAAGAATGAAAAATCATTTTAAATTTAACAACTTCAGCTATTCCAAGAAATCTCGATAATTAACAATACAATTGACTTTTCATTTCAGTAACTTGAAGCCCAGCACTTGATGAGAAATCAAATAAACTGCAGCCCATCAGCTTACCCCACCCATCTACATGGGACAAACCACCCATCTACATGGGACAAACCACATCACAATCTATAAAAAGTTTCTTATGTGCACGTACAAATCAAATGAAATGTAAAGCAAAAAATCTGGATAAAGAGAGTGGACTCTAGGCCAGGTTAATTGGCTAACAACAACAAGAGATGCCAAAATGGTGAAACAAAATTGTCAAGGATTAGAGAGATAATTAGCTAGAATGTGCCTCAATGAGGAAAGCTGCCAGGATCTCTGTACATTGCTACTGCTTAAAGACTTAAGAAAGAAGAAAAGCAAAAGAACTAACCAAAGGTTGTCCAGCTAGTTCAAGCAAAAAGGCTTAAAAACGGTCGCAACAAAGCTTAGAGACGAAATTTCTGGAGAGGGCGAAAGCAAAAGACGAAAAAAAAAAAAAAAAACACCTAATCATCCTTTTTGGTTTCTCAGGTTCATAATCTTATGCTATGCTTATTATTTTGGAATCGTAAAAGCTGTAAAGAAACACCAAAATGTCCTGATAACTAAAGTAACTGATGCTTAAACAGTCATGAGTACATGATATGCAAAACCATAAAATAGATCCTGTAACTTTCCCAGAGTTAAACATAGGACCAAAAGAAAACTTAAGCGGTATCAGTAAGAATGTACATCTAAATCAATAAAAGTGATGCCTTTGGAACAAGAAACACCTCAGCCTCTTTTTGTTCCTTTCTCTTGTAGGAACCCAGAGAATTTTCTGCTTCCTTTCGGAGTTCATGTTTGGAAATTCCCAAAATCAAGAGAAAATTTTCTTAGTTTGATGAGGCAAATATAACTTTCATCAACTCTTGGTGGCCTCAAATCTCCAATGCCACCAGCGCAGCTCTCCGCAAATGAAAACTAGAAAAAAAAAAATTTGTTCAAGATCTCTGAAAGCCTCTCAGATTTAGATTTGTTCGGCACCGAAATTCCAAATCAATTCCAGAAACATTAAAAGTGAAGAAAGCAATCTTTAAAGATACAGAAAAACAGATCTTACCAGAATACACGACTACAGGGAGAAATGATTGAAATATGACAATGTTCCGGGAAAGTTTCACATATCAAATCTAGCCTAGTGCAGAAGAGAATTAAACGAACTCAATGCAACAAAGACGAGTCAAATCCCAAGAACAGTACAAAACGAAAGAATTCTCAGAAGACACTACTCTTGTCAAAGCAACTTCAACTCTCAACCTTACACTGAAATATAACACAATCGAACTCAACAAGTTTTAAGAAAAAAAGAATGGAACTAAGATCTCCTTTAAATTTCGAAATCCAGCAAATCAAACAGAAGAAAACTGAAATCCGAAAAAAAGAACAAACAAAATCGCTGACATTTCACCGTCATAACTGCGATCGGAAATCTCCAAATGCAGCATACCTGGATCAGTGAGAATACAGCGAAATGTGTGAGAATCTACCACATTCAAACCCTAAAGTAGAACCAGAGCTACTTCAGAGTCCAGGAACCAGCAATTACAAGAATCAAACCAGAATTCCTAGCAAAATCCAACTCCTACATTCCAAATCCGGAAAGAAGTTTCGCTATCGCATTCGATTCCAAGTCAGGGCACCTCAAATCACAAGTTCCTACACCTCAGAAACGCCACAACCCCCCCGAAAATCTGAGATTCGAGACTTAGATTCGTAACAGAGCTTGTTCTCAGTCTAGAAACGCGGAGAAAACGACAGGAAGACGATAAGAGAGAGAGAGAGTCACTATCTCCTACCTAATTCGCAGCGGGTGGTGCTTGAAGAGCAAGGAAGATCACGGAATCTTGTGGCGAAAGCTTTGTAGATTGCAGAAATGGAGTGTTTGGAGGTGGATCTGGCGTGCGGGAGCAGGAATTAGAGGGTTTTGTACATGGAAAAATGAGGTGGAAGATGATAGCTGGAGGGATTGAAAAGATGAAATATCGGCTTTCGAAGAGAGATTAGAAAAGCGACATCCCGCCAAAGCCTGTAATTTTCGTTAATAGAGAGAGAGAGCGTCACAGACTGACGACTGGCGAGGCGCGGCGTGGAGAAATGAGAAATCCCGGATTTTTGTTTTTCGTGATTCTTGAGGAAAGTTTTCATTTAATCTGGAAATCCGTGACCCACCTGTCGGGAGATCTCAGCCGTAAATAATGCTACCTAATCAGGAATAAGAGTTTTTCTTTTTATAAAAAAGGCCTCTATAAGTTTATAAAACCTCAGAAAGGCCCTGTATTTCTTATTTTTATTGGCCTTTAATTTTACAAACTCAAATGACTTATTTCCTGAGTTAAAAATAAAAGAGCAACTTAGCCCCGTAAAACTTTGAAGGACTAAAACAAAAGACTAGGATCATTTTGACGTTACGTATTTACTTAATTTACGTACAGCATTTCCATTGTTTTCCTCCGACACCATGCATTTAGGTGGACCCCACTAAAAGTAATTTAGTAAAATTTGGTGAGCTTTAGTATAGGCACAAGTGATACAGTCAAATGGAGCATCACTCACCTTATCTCTCAGTAAGGTGAGAGATACTTTCATGGAAGCATCTCCCGCCAAATCAAAGGGCCTTTTTATAAAAATATAAAAGATATCGGCCTTTTCAAGGTTTTTTGAAAATGTGAGGGCTTTTTTGTAAAACTGAATGTGAGTTATTTTTGGTATGCCTATCTAGGGTGGGCCATCATTTTTTTTATGTCATTTAGGTGATCCGAACATGTGGGCACATGGGGTGGGCATTTAGAAAGTCAAAATACAATAGCTTTTGAGATTGTATTTATGTGAATGTGGGTAATTGGCTTTTGTAATAATGAGGTGCGCAAGTAGATTGATCTTGACTTGGTACTGAATTAATAAGAATCACATGAGTTGGCGGGTGTTGGATCGGGTGGGGTCGGGTTGGGTCACCCGTATAACCCAACTCATTGCCAATTGCGATTTGAGGCTTACCCATGAAAAGTTTGTGAGGCTTTTTATCATGGGGCCTGTTTATTGGAAAGAAGAAAAAAAAAAAAAAGCTGTTAATTAATAGCATGGGCCATGGGTGCTTAAAAGTCTTTAGCTCCAATAAAAAGATTGGCCCACCTTAAAATTTAGTCACATATTTGTATGCTATTAATATAGTATATAGTAAAAATTCAAATATCTTTTAGTGATGAATATGAAGATAGACCTCTCTTCTACCAAAGCAAATTCTCTAAAGATCGATATGACAACAGCACTCATTTAGAATGGTTACTGCCCGTCGGAGGTATTTTTGACGGAAATTGTGAGCCTCAGGGCCTCTCTTGTTTTCATTGAAATCCATATGAATTGAATTATCAAAATGATGGTTAAGTATTCATTTTCTATCTTTTAACTTTATTGGTCACAACACGGGATAATATAAAGATCAAATCCGAACCACTCATCATCAAGATCATGGTGAAAATGTACGCTTTTAGTACATTGGGTTTTCATTGTTTAATGCATAAGCCTAGATCCATAGATTTAGTTTATATTCAAAATCATATAAGATTTAACATTTATTTCCCAAAATTAAAAAAAAAAGACATTTGATGCCTATTTTAGAAAATTCCCCGTCAGCATTTACTTTTAAGTACTTGTAGAATGAATTACATATTCAATTCTTATATGTTATAATGGGAACAAACATGTCCAACATTGGCAACGAAGCATGTCCCTTCGAAGAATTTGACTCATTTAGATTGTCCACGGTGACATGATGGACTGTAATCGATCCACTTATGATAATCTATTGGTAAAGCCTCAACGGATCTAAACTCATCACAAATAACAATTTGCTTGAAAATCGCTTTTATCCTTTTTTGAGATATTATAATTCCACCATTTGGGATATTGGGAGTGTGACCTTCAAAGGATCGAGGGTCCAACTTGTGGTTTCTATTTCCTCATGGACTTTATGCATGCCATGTGTCCATAAAAGCATATGGACGGTTCGAAAGTTTCGTGTCCCTGATTGGACGGATTGGATGGGTTCTCAAAAGATTTTGCACTGTGGGCCCCACCAGCACAACTTTGAAGCCTGCAGCACTTAAATCGGCTGAAATCGCGCGTTAAATTTTTATTTTGTCGCCTTTCCCTCTTTTACTGGTTGTATTAAGAAATTAAATGATGGATTGCTTCAATGGGACTCAATTATACAAAAATCATAGGTTAGGTTCTTAGTGCCTAAGACAAATTATTAAATGTCATTATTGTCACTTTCATGTGGAAAACTCTATTATGGATAAGAATCCTCTGCCAATCATCTAACAATAAACCAGCTGGGGTCATATATGTTAGAAACTCAAATCATGGGTACCTAAAATTTCATTCACCTAATTTCACCAAGAACATAATTGCAAATAAGATATGGATGAAAGCATCAAAAATCGACATGAGGAGGTACAACTAACCAAGGACTTGACTAAACTAGACTGAAATGGCAAAGCATAATTCATGTGGCTTACTCACTAAAGCCGAAACAAAGCTTTGATGATGATGATAATATCTTATAATGCCTTCATAAATTCCCAATAGCAAAGACCTAATCAATAATTCCTACAATCAATCACCCCGTAAGACTAAAAAAAAAAGAGGGGGTTTTGATGATGATGATAATACCTTATAATGCCATCATAAATTCCCAATAGCAAATACCTAATCAATAATTCCTGCAATTAATCACCCCGTAAGACTTCTAAAAAAAAAAAAAAAAAGGGTTTTGATGATGATGATGATAATACCTTATAATGCCATCATAAATTCCCAATATCAAAGACCTAATCAATAATTCATGCAATCAATCTCCCCGTAAGACTTAAAAAAAAAAAAGGGATTTGAATTATTCAATAAAGTTAGACTTTCTTTTAAGGCCTTGGTGTAGACTTTCTTTTAAGGCCTTTGGTGCATTGGCCATGGTCGTGGAAAACACTCTAGAAAGTTTCATTCTCATATATTTGGACAATTTGGCACTAATTAGTCAACAATAAATTAACCAAAGAATATAATTAAAAACACCAGAGAAAAGCTTATGAAGAACATGATTTGAGAGATACCGTGGCTAAGAACATAGAGTCCAAGTTTGGTGGACCTAAAATTTAAAAATTGGTGTCAAGTATTATAAAAATAATAACGATGATGGTGATGCTGATGATAATGGTAATAGTATTTCTTTTATTATTATTATTTTGTTGGAATGGTAATAATAGTTATTAGAAAAAGTGGCCGCAATTGTATTAAGGCTCCTATTTTGCACATGCAATTGTTATAATACAAGTCACCATCTCACTATTTTAAATGTAAGTACGAGAATAATGTTTTTCTTCTTTCATCATTATGTTAATCTCATTTTCAATCAAATCATCAATTTTATGGTGGGGTCAACTCTTATTAAAGTAAGATTTTAGAAAATGTCATGGAAGGATATTGGCTTGATTTCCACTATCTACTCTTCATTGTCGAGTTCCACTCATTTAAATCAAGATTTCTCTAAGTCAAGGCCTCTATTGTTATTCAGTTGCATCCACATTATTTCATATTTGGATGAAAGAGTAAAATGCACCAAATCAAGTGGTAATGCAAGTATGAATTGGATTTCTTGCTAATATTTGTCGTCAATGTCTTGAAAATAATACTTTATTAATTAAAACTCATGGGTGAAAATCAAAATGAAAAGAATATCTAAAATAAAAAATCACCATGTAAGAGAAAACTCGTAATTTGTTGTGATAGAACTAACAAATAACTATGTTTGAACGTACAAAAGACAATAGAAATAGATCTAGTGCAAGAATTGAAATGTGAAGTCCAATAAACTATAAATGCTAATACTGATGGAGTACTGAAGTTGTTGTATTAAAATTGCTAAATTACAAATTAAAGATATGACCATGTCAATAAAGTTTGCTTAAGATTTTGAACCCCCAACGTTTCCCTGCCGCTGGAATATTGTATAACGGCGGAATAAAAAGATGTAAGGGTGTTTTATGTAATTAAGTTCAAGGGGTTGTTAAGCTGGGAGATATTACCTCTCATTGCTTATGCGAGAGGTAAAAATTTAACCCTCTAATATAATGGGATTCACATGGATGCATGCCAATTATTGAAAGATCAATTAGCAATGAAAGATCTGTTTTAGATATATAACTTTTGGTAAAAATTGTCTAAATTGAATTATCACAATTATTAATTTACGAGCCTTAAAGTTTTAAGGGTTTTGAAAGTTTTTTTATTTTTTTTTATTTTTATAATCTAGTCCAATAATGAGTATGATTTAGCAGCTCGGATTTTAAACGGGTGGGACTCTTCTAAGGAGTTCCACTCCTTTTAACTTAAGCTTCTTAGTCAAAGCCTTAGATGTGCTGAAAGGTGGGCCTTGATAGGCTCCACATGGTTGGCCACATAGTCTCAACAGCTTTTTGGTGACAAATAAATTAAACATCACATTAAGGGCTCCATTATGCAGGCATTTTGTCATAATTTGGAGAACTTTTTTTCCTGGCATTAATGGTAAAAATCCAACCCTCCTTAAAACACATTAAAATGGCATCAAAACCTGTGCAACAAAAGAAAAATCCACAGTTACAAGGTGTCTGCAAAGGAACCATCTCATTCTCACCTGCTATTACCAACCCCACCTTGTCTTCCCTCTAGATTTTGCACTAGTACTAAAGATAACTTCCCTTTCATTTTATGGCCCACCATGTAATAATAGTACAGATAACTTGTTACAATTTTTCTCCCTAAAACCAGAGAGTTTTTCTCAGCAGTACTGTTGGATTTCTGTCTGGTGTTTGGAGCAATAAAAGAAAGCAGAAACAGAGAAACGTCCAAAAAGAAGGAATGAGAAAACGAGACAATCTCGTCCCGCCACAAGCGTGTTTTACTGTTTGGCGAGAGAATCAAGACTCAAAAGCAAAGCAGGCTCCAAAATTTCAAATGTAGAAAGGGAAAAAAGGTGCATCTATTATTGAGAGGAAAAGACACAATTGTAATTTGTATCCATCCTTCCAAGTCCTAACCTAAAAACACACAGCACCATGCCACCACATTTGGCAGTTTGTATTCCCACTCCACGTGAGACATCCAACTACATGGTCCATGGATGTAACTGTGAACATATTATTTTTACATGGATGTTACATGGTCCACTCTACGTGGAGCTGTCAAAATGCTATATGACTCATTAATATGATACGAATCCACACGATATTAACAAGTTTGGATGGACTCTTAATGGATTCGGGCCGTTAACGGTATATGAATTAAGTCAGTAATCCATTAACAACCCGCTTAATCCGTTAAAATTTTGTTAGTCCCTAAGTGTAGCTACAATTAATTTATATTCGTAAAGAAGAAATTGAAAATTTTTTATTTCATAGTGAAGTTTTAGGTGATTTCCACTTGAGATTCTCACTTACAATTTCATGTGGCTTATATATTTTTCTCCTTATATATTTTTATATATATTTTATTTTAATTTTTGAAATGACTTAATTACTTAACGGGTGAACGGATTGGGTTATGTTCGGGTTAAATTTTTTTGATCCGTTAAATTAACGGGTCATGTATGGGTTAAGGTGATTTTAACACGAATTCGTTAATCCGTAATCCGAATTCGTTAACACGACACAATTGCCAGTCCTAATTCCATGTGAGACATCCAAGTACATGGTCCATGGATGTTCATGTAACTGTGTACATATTATTTTTACATAGATTTTTCATTTGGGATTTTCTTATTTATTTATTTTTGTCAAGACTCCAACTTACCCACCCATTGGATTTCTATGGAGGAAAATTTTCTCCTGTGCAAATGCACATGTGGGAACATGCATCTAGACCATCATTGAAGGCAGTTAGTTACCTCCTCAATTCTATTGGATCGTGCATGTACCGATGAACAGGAGGGAATTATCCTTCTCTCAAATGATTCAGAAAAGCTTGTAATGGAATTCAGTTGCTAATGTCGTTGTGAATGAATGAATGACCTGAGAACAACTACTCTTCAAGTTCAATGGACTCTCCTCCCAAGCAGACAACATAGGGAAAAGATTTGTCCTTGGAATGCATGTGTACGTAAAATGTATACATACTAATATACACATATATATGGACTAATGATCAGGTGTGCACCTAGTGCACTTGCGACGCGGATGGCCCTCACCTCATTATCCATCGAGTGGACCATGCAAATATAACCCTCTTGATAGTCACCGAATTCTAAATTTGCGCCAATTTAAATGAATTGGATCATTGAATTGACTGAACTATTTTTAATACAAAATTTTTAAATTTGTGACCCGTGAATTAAATGGTTAGAATGAAAATTTTTTAAACAAGTAGAGAAATGAAGATCTATCCATCTTTCCTTTTTCAGTCACAAGTGGGATGCCAAGATTTGGCCATTTTGTCATTGTACTCACTCTTCTTTGGTCAACATTTGGGAATCAGATGTCTTCCTTTTATTATAGAGTATAAGCCATGTGATGTGGCAGAGCATACCACTAAGCAGACAAATACATGAGCAGTCACAGATATGCCTTACCCATGCATCCATGTGTGTTACTGGCCAGCACCCTAAAGGGATTAAAAAAAAAAAAACCCACTTATGACATAGAGATATTTTTATTGAGTCCGATCCTCTGCAAGGCTTTGACTTGGAGAAATCGAGCATGAATTTGGAATGGAGATTATTTATTGGAAAATTTGAGTCACTCAAAATGAATAATAGCCCTGTAGCACATGGTGCATCCCTAAATTTTACAAAAATGGGGGTTGGTCCCACAACAAGGTTGACAAATTGATAGAAGAATTTGATTATCAGTATTAGGCATATTCGTTAATCATATTTTCTATTAAATGGTCAATTTTATAGTGTGACCAAATTTTATTTGGATAACATTCGAGGATAAGCCATTTATTTCAATTGGTAGCGGATTTGAGTCCTCTCAATCTCTAAATTGAAGGAGTGGTGTTCAAGGGCTCAAAATGAGCGCTCTCACCACGCTTTTGAGTATCCTCAGCTTTTATTCCAATACAAGTGGGCTTCTTGTTGAAAATATTTATATCATGAATAGCATCTTTAACAAGATCTTATGCATTTTAATCATGTTAATCGATCTTGATATTATGGAATAAGAATTTCGAGATATCCCATACCTTGTGAAAACATTTATCTTAAGCAACTTGGATTTACAATAAGTGAGCGCACCAATATCAAGTTCCTCTTACCCAACTGATCATGAAGAAGGAACTGCGTAACACATGCGGAAAACTCCACCATGGGACTCACGTAAAGATAATTTAAATCAAAATGAGTCGCGTCCTCTCCAATAATATATCCTTATATCTCACTTCAATAGAAATGAGCCCCACATAAGAATGAACACATGACTTATAACGTGACTATGCGCTGATGTGGCATTGCTGCTGATGTGGTGTTAATGTGTTAATCACATTTTCATCTATGTGTTCAATTGGAAAGTGTGATCATTTCCTTAGGCTGAAATTTGAGAATATATCTCTGAAAGAGATTAGTTACATCTTGAGCGGTCTAGATTATAACTATGCATGGCCTGTGATAATAGGGTTCCTGACATGTGTTACATGGTGATTGGTGGGACAGGGGATCCGGACTCACTAAGAAGATATGAACCAGTCTTGGTTAAAAGGACATCCATAGGAACATCAAGAATTTGAAGATCCGTTGCCCCATTTTTGTGGTGGGTGTTACTGCTAGACTGTTTTTCTGGTAAGTGGGCAATGGAAAAAGAAGACATATTGCACATGGCCCAGCAAGCAATGTGCAGTTTTCAATTGTGTCAGAGAGATACAATGATTTTGCCCAGCTACTCAACAATCCTCATCACGTGACATCACACTCCTGTCACGTGCTTCCCACTCCTCTCATGGACCCGGTGGGCCAGTCCTAACCCTTCCCAATCCAGCCCATTTTTTTGTAAGGGTGGGCTTCATTCGAGACCGGATTCAGCCTAAGTTAGGCATAGGCCCAACCCATTTGTAAAACAAATACATTTCTTCGTGTTAAATATGTCAGGGTGAGGGGGGTGGTGGTGGTGTTGGTGGGGTTTACGATTGGGCAATAAAATGCGCTTAGGTCCGTCCCAATCCTAAAAAACATAATCCAAATCAAGCCCAAAGTAGGCCAGGTTTGATTTGTTCAAGTCCGGTCTATTTAGTTTTAATGTACCTAAATTAAGACCAAATTTGGTGCATGAGACTGAGATATAGGCTTGATACTAACCCTTTTGTAGAATATAATAGGTCTTCGTGGTAAATATGGTGGACCAGGGTGGACCATTAAGAATACAGGTAGGCTCAGTAGTCATTTCCAACCAGATTGAACAATCATGCAATAAATTCACACCAAAATCCAGCTTAGATCTTAAATACATAACAAAAATGAAGCCAATGCAGGCTATGCCCAACTTGTCAGGCTCATAGGCCACGACTGCATGAGGCCCAATTAAGTTTAGCTTGCTTTGAGGTGATGTAGATGGATATATGCTCCTTTATTTTTTGTCTTGTGTGTGTGTTTGTTTGATCACAAAGCAAGCTCACAGTAGTCAAAAGTAGAGAAACAAGTTGGCAAGGATGTTTTCCTCCTCTGTCTGTGAGAAAAATTTTCAATCTTTCCACTAAAATCTCCAATCTCCACATGACTAAACCATGAATCACATGTTCATGACCCATTTTGTAATAGGGTCTTGAAAAAGAAGCCGGCACACCATTAAGTGGGCTCCACATGTACAGGATGGGATCCCATTCGGTGATTCTAGGAATTCAGAAATCCCTAGCTACCAGTGGGGCATGACCTATAAAATCCAAAATGCCTTAAATAAATGTCTATATATGTATTGGATGTGGTTCAAATTTCACTGCATTATAGTTCGGCCACCATGATCATATTGATCACATGAAACACTATCCTTTTTAACAAGTGATTTTGCTATAGAACGGCCACTTACCTCACTAGTAAGTGGTGACAGTTTTCACTTGACTATAAAGGATTTGAATCCTGAACACGTCATATTTTTTTATTTGTGTTGGCTTCTTTCCCACTTACGTGAATCTGCTTCTTTCCGCTTGTGCGGTCTGTCTTCCCGTGTGTATACGGCCTCTCTCTTGAGTTTTAACCCCCTTGACTGAGTTTAAAAAAAAAAAAAGTGATTTTGCTCCTTGTTTAATTGTGTCTTCTATTAACAAGTTTGGTCTAAATTAATGTTGGAGTAAAGTTTGCTTAGTGGGGCACCTATTAGTGGAGGGACATTTATTTTGTGATCTTTATACTTCATAAGTGCCATGTCACTTCCATTTTCCATCTATCATGCATTAGTAATTATAATTACATAGGAAAACTTACATACAATTACCTTCACTTTTTAGTATATACCAAAAAGCGCCTCTTTTTTTAATATAAGCTTTTCAAAAATGTCATCCCTCATTAAACTTTGATAATACTTTTAGAAAGAGAAAAGATATCCCTACTTGAAACTAGTTGGTGGCAGAATCAATGCTTATTTTGCATACAATAACTCAAACTAAATACCAAATTACCACCTTGCCTCAAAACCAACTATTGTCACCATGATATTTCCACCATAGTCAAAATTACCATCATTCATTTTTTAAGGATAAATTAATGAAGGGTAAGATTTCATGTTAGTTGTAGTTAAAGTGCTTGTCATGAAAGCGATTAAAGGACCCTTTTTCATCCTTCCACTGCTGATAAAGAAACCTTATCAATATTGTCTTCTTTTTTTTTTTTTTTTAGTATAAGAAAAGGTGATTTCATTAAAAAAAAAAGAAGCCAACAAACAAATTACAACACATATAAAAACTCGGACACTAACAAGAAAACAAACAGAAGTCTATTCACAATGAGGTCATATAAAGTTTATCCCAGATTGCCCACATTTAGCAATATAGCGGGCAACCATATTTAAATCTCTCAAAATGAAAACTGTCTCAAAAGACCCAAAATGCTTCAAATACTTCAAAATATCTCCTACGAAAGGCTGGATAGACCAATCATTGCTGCCCTTAATACTTCTTACAACTTTTATAGCATCCATAAACCTTATCAATATTGTTTAACAGAGTAAAGGTGGTTCCTTGTAAGAACCTTAAAAAAAATGTGGCAGCTTGTAAACTCAAAAAAAGAAAAAAGAAAAGAGAAAAAAGAAAAAATATTAACATAAATTATCCTATTAATATATAAAATCATAAGAACAATAACAAAAATATAAAAAAGAAATCTTCACAAGCCTATCCATCCCGCATCTCCAACTACATGAAAATATACATCTTCAGTCAAATGTCACAAACATACCTTTTGCCACCCACTTTATCAATATTTTTTATTGGTAACGGCAAATTATATTAAAGACTTAAGAAAGGTACCAAAAAAGAAAAAAGCTGGGGAAAAATAAATTATTAGAGCTACATACCCACACAAAAACTGCAAATTATAAAAGATCAAGTAAAGCTATTTATGTATTTCTACCTCCAACTTAACTAAAGTATCCGCCATGCTATTAGCCAAAATATCTGCCCTGACAAAACTTAAAATTCAAAGATGATGACTAAGTCTTCATTTCATTGAAAAGAAATTGAAATCTCCACGGACACTTCTCCAAAAAGACATCCAAGAAATCTCATTTAAACCCCACTTTTTTTTTTTTAGTGAGACTATTAAACCCCTTAGATTCCACTAATCAGTTAATTTTTCCAACTGGGGTGGTTTTCCGGCCGAATCAGACACCGGAAAACTGCAAGAGTGGATCTTGTTAGAGTTACCAGTGGTGGGTCTTTCTTCTTTATTCTCTTTCTCTTCTTTTCTCTCCCCATCACTTTCCATTCTCTTCATCTTCTCTTTATTGAGCTTCTTAAGGACATAGATTTCAGCTAAGCTGCCTCCGGCTGTGGCCATGATCCAAAAACCAGATACTGTGATCCCAGGAGCTGAAGCTGAAGTTGAGTTGAATGAATGGCATGTTGGGGGTGTGAGAAGATGATTTATAGGATCTGGGTTGGCTTGGAGCCCAAGTAATTGTCAGATTTTGCACATGTCAGACGTGACGATCTATTGGTCGTCTCTTTTCTGGGTCTTCGGCTGGACGCTGCTGGGAATGTCAGCTGGGGTCCACCTAAGGAAGAAGATGGGATAAAGTTTGAAAGGTGGGTATGGGTATGGGCAGCTGCCAAAGTTATGATCCATGATTCTTTGGGGGTGGAAATTTGATTATTTTAGTTGTAATATAATTTCGAGGTACAGCTCAATTGGCCTGATATAGTTTACTCACATAGTTTATGAGTTCGAAACTACATTATCGTACTGGGGCTATTTTGGATTTATCCGCGCCCCCCCGGGCCATAAGGATTAGTCCGGTGCAAATGGTTGGGACACCCTCTTTTAGAAAAAAAATAAAATAAAAATAAAAAGTATTCTGAAGATCGATCATTGAAGCCCTTTTATTTCTACATGATGGGAAGTAAAAGGAAGGAAAGAGTTTATGATCTTTGACGTATAGGAAAAGCACAGTAGAAGGTCAAATTGTGGTCTATTTGGGCCAAGCAATTGGTCACATCTTCAATGGTTCTTCTTACATGAAATTGCACTAGTTAGATGATACTTCCATTCGAAAAAAATGTACGGTGAGTCTTTTTTTAGTTCATAAGGTTTAGTTAATTTTACTAGTCTGTAAAAGTAATGACATTTTTACTAATTTGAAAAAAAAGATTAAAGGAAAAGAGCATACTTGTGGATCGTTCAGGCCTATTTGAAGTAAGATACATAGGAACTAATAGTGAAGTAAACTCTATCAAATGATTGTTAAAGAAGCGAGGGGCGAAGAATATAAGATGAAGATATAATAAGACATTTACTTTCTTATATATCGAATTACAATGGTGATGAATGTGTATTAATTTCCATCTTCCTCGATTCTATTTCCATGTAAGGGAAGGTTCTTTGATGCCCTTGTGGCATGAAATCCTACGTACTGTAATAAAAACAAACATGCCATCAACAGCTGAAAAGCCTTTCGTCTCAATTCAACCTTGAATCAGTCTAATGCAAGGCTGAAGTTACATCCAATAGCACTCAAAGAGAAAAGTATGGTAACTAGAACTATTTAATTTAGGTGGAATTCAAACTCATACACCCACACGCACGCAAACTACATGTATCCTTATAAAAAACTTGCAAAGGGAGTTTATCTGTGTACATTTTTGAAACTATTATTTACATATTCATTGGTGAAGTGTGAAGCTTGAGTAGACATAAAGCCCTGTAGGCTGTATACGAGGGAACGCCAAGGGTGGCCTTTATGATGTTCACAACAATGGCCCAGATGGTTGTACCAGAAGAGATGCTGATTGAACAACTGCGTCACAAACAAGATAGCTCTAATAATTAAGCAGTTGGGCTTGTTGTCTACTCCTTCCTTTTATGGTGGTAATCTTCACAATTTTGTGTGTGCATGGTTTATGGTAAAATCCTCTTCAATGTGAAATGAGCATGCATATTCCATCTAAGCTTTATCTTTCGTCAGTAAGCACAATGGCTCTTCAATTAGCAAGTATTCAAAGTATAATCGAATCTTATATGATCCTCCATATGAGGATTTGCATACCATTGAGTGATCTTCACCATTGATATGATGAGCACAACATGTATAGATTAATATATACCACATCACCATCTCACCATCAAAGATTGATTATATCTCAAGATTTCTACCAAAATATACAAGATTGGTCAACCCAGCATCGAAGATCTCAAGATCTCATCAAGTCTTTAGCAAAAAAAGAAAAATCTCACCAAGTCAGAAAGCTTACACCTATATTCAACATGTATAGGAAGGTATTTTTTGTCTTTTAGTGGAGAAAATATATTGATTTTTGACTTTTTTATTTAAAAAATGAAGAAAGGATTTTGAAGATGTGTATTTTTGATGTGAGCCTTATTTGAAAAATAGAAGCTTTACTTTACTTTTACTAACCTAGTAAATTGCCAAAGGAACCCCCGTTTGATAATTTTACTAATATAGTCAAGTGAAGTAAAGTCAAGTTAAACGTCCCATCAAAAGCACTTTCTCAAAAAATTCCATCCATCTTTTTAAAAAAAAGTCAAAAAACAACTACATTTTTTACTCACTAAAAGACAAAAAAACTCCATTTCTCCATATAAAAAGTCAAAAATATTCCATCCCAAACAACTAAAAACAAAATACCATCATAACTCACTTATATTTTATTCATTCTTTTTATTTCACTTCACTCCACTTTATTTTAAAAGTAAATTACCAAACAGGCCCGGGTTAGGATAAAAAGTTTTCCATTCTTCCTATTTTAGATCATACCACACTCCAAGTCCGCATTGTCCAACATTTTGGCATTTGTCACTGGCTGTGGTTGCATTACCATTTTAACCGTTTATCTGCATGCAGCTAACTGAAGGAGCTGGAGTGCTGGACCTTGACACAGGTCAAGGATTGTATGATTCCAATAGATAAAAAAGCCCATACAAGGATGTATAAAGAATAGTGGTTAAATCACTGACCCTTAAATGTGGTTAAATCCCTTAAAAGCTTAATCACCCTTAGTAATGGTGACCCAGAATTGTTTGTAACTTAGTGTTTCCATTTAAACTTGAGAGGAAACATTTTATTTATACTCAGTTCTTTTGTTTGAGCAACCAGAATTAGACCCTCAATCTTCCATGGTTTCACACAGAAGGTAGCTTACAAGCAGATCAGGTTCAACTTGTTAAAGTCCGGCATTTTTAGGTATTGAGCCTATGATTAATCCCCAAATTCGGAGTGCGGGCCTGAGCGATAGGCCCAAGAACTCCTTTGTGCTAAATATGTTAGACCAGGTTCAGCCTTTCAGAATATAAACGCACAGGCTCAGTGGTCACTCCCAACCTCATCGTGCTATGAAGTTGTGCACCAAATTCCAGTCCACACGCTAAAGACCTATTGCATATCAAACCAAATGAAATGGATACCCATACCACGGGCCATGGGTCCTGAGGCCCACCTAAGTTTAGCCCTCTTTTAAGGTGGGCTTGGGGAGGGCTGGAACTCCTATCCTACAACTTTCCTGTTGCTACAGAGTAGAACTACTGTGAAGATGGATTCATTAATCAGGTAATCTACACTTGATCAATCTAATCATGTTCTCAGCTTGTGCTCGGCTAGTTAGGGATACGAGAAAAAGAGTAAATAAGTTCGAGTCTCTAATAATGACCAAAAGCCTAATTAATTTTAAAGTAAAATTTTGCTAGGAACCTTTTTCAGCCTTTCAGTGCTGCCAGAGGAGCCTAATCAGTTTTGTTAACAGAGTGAAGGTACCTCCTTGAAAAAACCAAAAATAAAGATGGCAGCTTGTAAATACTTAGAAAAAAAATTGTTGAACATAAATCCCAATTGATACATTAGCCAAAAAAAAAATCCACATGAACATGTAAAATCATAAGAATAAGAACAAAAAACATACAGTGGAAAAATCATTACCACCCGAAAGGGGCCGTTCGGTCCATGTCCCGGGCCAAAACCCGGGACATGTAGCAAGGTTCTTACCACCCTAATTGTTGTCTCCCATCTCCAACTACATACAAATTTGCATCTTCAATCAAATGTTACAAGCAAATGTGAATGGGACGGTTTTCATTAAACCCCTTCCATTCTTTTGGTAAGATCATTGAACCCCGCCCCTTGGACTCCATTAACCAGATGTTTTTTTACAGTGGGCCGGTTTTCCGGCCGAATCAGAGACCGGAATACTACAAGGGTGGATCTTCTTGGAGTTACCAGAAGTGGGTCTCTCTTGTTTGTGGTGTTTCTCTTCTTTTCTCTCCTTGCCACCTTCCATCCTCTTCATCTTCTCTTTATGGAGCTTCTTCAGGACGTAGATTTCTGCAAAGCAAGCTCCGGCTGTGGCCATGATCGGAAAACCAGATACTGTGATGGAAAAACAGGAGCTGGAGGTGAATTGAATGAATGAAATGCATGGGTAGACAGGAGAATTTATAGGATTTGGGGTGGCTTGGGGGCCAAGTCAGTTGTTAGATTTTGCATGTGTCAGGCGTGACGATTTGGTCCTCTGTTTCATGGAGGAGTCTTGGATGCTGCCTGCTGACTGCTGAGAAGGTGGAAGTGGGGCCCACCTGTGGGAGGTGGCCATGTTTGAAGCAGTCAGGTTATGATCCAGGAATCTTCTGAGCTGGAATTTTGCTTATTTTGGTTGTGTTCTAGTTCTACATGATTGGAGGTAAAAGAAAGGAAATAGTTTAAGATCTTGATGTCTGACCATTTCACTGTAAAAGGTCAATTTGTGATCTATTTCAGGCCCATCAATTGGTCATATTTTTCAATGGTTCCTACTTCCTCTGCTGGGCTGTATGTAGCCCACATGACCACATGTCCAACCCCTTTTTAGACTGTCCAATAAAGGACAGTTTCCCATGTTTAAAGGGTCTTAAAAACTTATCTTTACAAGAGATTAGAGGGATTTGAAAAACCTGTCTTGATGGGATCATTCTCTCTTTTTAAATATATATATATATATATATATATATGTTTGGGTTACTTTCCACAATTATTTTTCTTGATACCCATCTCTCATGAGAGAGAAGAAAAGGGAAGTTGTAAATCCTTCTCTGAGGCCGGCCTTCTATTGAAATTCGAATTAAAGAAAAAGCTATGGATTTAGGTATTATTTATTATATTTGAGATTTATCAGTAAAATATTTTTTATTATTTTTTTATACCCAATGATCTTGGGATTTCTAGAAAGCTCCAACATCTTATTCTAGGAAATTGCACCACCTAGATTATACTTTCATTTGAAAAAATAATGAGAATTTTATTAACTTAAGAATTTTTGAAGGAAAAATTCATACTTGCATATCAATAGACCTTTCATGGTCGGGGATATGCACTGTCCGAAATCAATGGCCAGAAGAACCCTGTAATTTCCCCATAAAAGCAGTCTAATAGGGAAAAGACTTGTTTATATTAGAATACATAGAAATTTATGGACAAATGAGCTCCACCGAAGGATTATTAAAGAGGTGAAGTGTGAATGGTATAAGTGGAGGAGTTAGTGATATAATGCAGTAATGTAAATAGAACCTTGACTTTTCTAGAATTTAAATTACTCGGGTGATAGTTGGGTATTTATTTCTCATCTTTCCTTGATTCACTTTCCATTAAAGGGGATGTTATTTGAGTGGTTATTTTTTCATATTCACATTGCATCTTTATTTTTAGGCATGACATCCGATGTATTCCATGCAAACTAACACACTTTATGTATTTTTATCATTATCTTGATTTTTTTTTAGGAGGGACTCAAACTTAGGCACTCACACACATGACGTCCCTAACAAAGTAGGGAACAACCGGGGACCATTACTTTGAATTAACTTGCCCTTTTTGCCTATGTGCATATTTTAAAATCATGATTATTATTGAATTGACTTCTTCTTGTGGTCGTCGTTGTCATTGTTTTTTTGGTGAAGGTGAAGTTTGAGCGGACATAAAGCCCTGGATATGAGGGTACACCATGGCTGGCCAGTACAATCTTCACAATAATGGCCTAGATGTTTGCTACCAGAAGAGAAGCTGACTGAACAATGGCATCTGGAGAAGATAGCTCTAACAAAGAGCAGTTGGGTCCATTGCCTCCTTCCTTTCATGGTAGTAATCTTCACAATTTTGTGTGTACTTGGTTAAAACCTCTGCCCTTCAATGTGAAATGAGTCTATTCTACCTAAGCTTTTATCTTTTCGTCGGTAGGCACAATGCCACTTCAATTAATTAGTGTTTAAAGGATAATGGAATCAGGAATTATATGATCCTCAATGTGAGGATATGCATACCATTATGAGATCTTCATCATTGATACGATGAGCACAACATGTATAGATTAATAGCACATCATCAGCTCAACATCAAGTATTACTGACTGAATCTCAAGATCTCACCAAATCATAGTAGCTTGGCCAACCCACCATTAAAGATTGATTGAATCTCAAGATCTCACCAAATCATAAAAGATTGGTCAACCCACCATTGTCAGAAAGCTTACACCTGTATCATCTTCCTGCAAATCTAACAGCTCACATAAAACATCTAGACCACACTCCAATAACCCAGAATGTAAATTCATCAAGTGGGTGTGATGTAACTCCTTTTCAGCGATATGTTCTTATTTCAGATCAGACACACTCCAATAACCCAGATTGAAAAATCGTCGGCGTCCAACATTGGCCTTTGTAAGTAGTTGTGGACTGCTGTTGCATTACCTTTTTAACCGTTTATCTGCATGCAGCTGAGGACCCGGACCTGACATGGGTCAAGGATTGTAGAATTCCTATAGATCACATAACCCTATACAAGGATGTATGGAGAACAGCAAAGCATGTAAGATGCAGTCCATAAGAAAGCTTTCACAGTATCAATTGATTGGAACAATAACCAAGTAATGCATTCTAAATCTAATGCACTTGAATTCCAGCTAAACCTCTCCAGAGGCACAGTATTTCTGAAACGCGAGAAAACAATCAGACAAAACATAAATTTCTGAATGATTAGCCTGGACATTAATTAGTAATCTTGAAACAGAAAAATAAAAAATGCAATTATCTGGCTTGCTTCAATCTATGTTACAGCATCCATGACATCTGGAATCATTACCTGATCACTCCACATGAAAATATTATCTGACTAGAATGAGGTTATAAGTTGGATGTGGTTGTAAGTTGTAACCTCACCTGACCACTCATCATTCCTTCTCACACACTTTTGGGCTCTCAACTCAATTAAGGCCACAGACAAATGACAAATGCAAAGGTGCAATTGTATGTACCCCAAATCACCAGCAGTTTTAATATCAAGGCAGACTTGGTTATCTACACTGCCCAATACACCTCCAAATCATCAAGAACTGACATCCAATACTAATTTGTAGAAGGATAAAAACATGAAGAAAAACTACATCCCATGGTGATTTCCTTTCTACGCCACCACAAAAGCACACCAGAACGGATAAATGATAACTTAATTTGTTCCTGCTACAACATTCAAATCAATGTGATTTTGGGGTACATTTCAAATAAAGGTAATTTAGGGTACATACAAGCATACCCTTATACAGAGTAATAGTATTTTCTTACATGCAGAATTTCAGCAAGCTGCAACACTATCCCAATATTGATGCATATTGCATCTTGTCTTTGGACAATCTGCTTTATATGGATTGTTGCAAACAGGAGCCTTTCTGCACCCGACAGGTTGCAACTAAGAAAATAATTCAAGGAAAGCCTACAAATTCTGCTATTTTCTATACTTCAGACTATACATGTGACTAGCGCAACATCCTTGTCAGGGTTTCAATGGCAACCTTGAAGTAACTTTTTCAGCCATGCCGCTTCTAATGGCAACTCTGGCGCAGTTTGCAACTGATAATTTCTTCAAATGATCTTTTGAATTTACAAGGATCATCTGGATTGCAAGCAACATGTGGATGGGCACTCCATTTCCAACTCAACATCACCACATGCATTAAGAACTGCGGCAAGGATGAAGTCATCAACTTTGATACCTTCCACTTGCATACGGTACATGAGCTTTAGAGCCTCTTGGCAGCGACCAGTTCTTGCATACCCTACCATCAATACTTCCCAGGATACTAAATTGCGCTCTGACATCTGATCAAAAACTCTGAATGCATCCTCAACATATCCACATTTGAAGTAACTGTCGATAAGTGAACTACCCACATAGAGCTCGGTAAAGTACAGAGCTCGGTAAAGTACAGAGCTCGATCAAGTACTGGGCTCAGACAAAGCACAGAGCTCGGTAAAGCACAGAGTTTGGTAAAGCACAGAGCTCGATCAAGTACTGGGCTCAAACAAAGCACAGAGCTCGGTAAAGCACAGAGCTCGATAAAGTACAGAACTTGGTAATGTACAGAGCTTGGTAAAGCACAGAACTTGATCAAGTACTAGGCTCAGACAAAAGCGCAAAGCTCGGTCAAGCACTGAGCTCGGCCTAAGCATTGTGCTTGGCAGAACACTGAGTTGTCAAGCGCAGAGTTCGGTCATATCACTGAGCTCGGTAAAGCACAAAGCTCGGTCAAGCGCAGAGCTCAGATATATCACTGAACTCGGCCATGACACTGAGCTCGGCCTGAGCATCGTGCTTGGCAGAACACTGAGTTGTCAAGCGCGGAGCTCGGTCATATCACTGAGCTCGGTAAAGCACAGAGCTCGGTCAAGCGCAGAGCTCAGACATATCACTGAACTCGGCCATGACACTGAGCTCGGCCTGAGCATCGTGCTTGGCAGAACACTGAGTTGTCAAGCGCGGAGCTCGGTCATATCATTGAACTCGGTAAAGCACAGAGCTCGGTCAAGCGCAGAGTTCATACATATCACTGAACTCGGCCATGACACTGAGCTCGGCCAAGACACTGATCTCAACTAATAGGACACAGACGCTCTGCAACTCCGGAGTTCTGGTTTCCTTTTTATCCAATCCAGAACTCAACCCATCTCGTCCAGTCACCACATACACATCCAGAATCATGAAAAACACTCTAATACACATTCAACCATCCAATCCATGGGCCATTGATCTTCCAAATAAGATCAACCCATCTATCAATGGCCAAACAACCATGAAAACATGCTCAAAGGTAGATCTAACAATTCTAACATCAATTGAATAGAAAATCTCAGAATAAAAAATAATAAACATCCATTCTATGTTAAATAAGCATATTGCACTTGCCTTGACCAATTGCAGAAGGAAAAGAAGGGAAAACAGAGATCCAATCTGGTAAAAGAAAGGGGAAATCCCAGCTCTATGGTCTTCTCAGACTCACAATCAGTCCCAAAACTCAGATCTAGAAGAGATCTCTACTCCTATACCCATTTCCACAAGAGAATTGCCATAAGGAAGGAGATCTAGAGGGAGAAAGAGGAAATTCCATAGGAACTGAACTAGAAGAGGGTACTCACCTGATTTGGTTAGGGAGAGGGATGACCGAGACCGAGACAGAGAGGAATCCAAGTAAATAGGTTGCAGCTGAGATCGTCTTCTTCTTCTTCTTAGGGTTCTATAAGGAGAAAGAGAGGGAGAAGACCGAATTGGAGGGAATTTGGGAGAGTGTTGGAGGTAAGTAAGGGAAGAAGAGGGAAATGAGAGAGATGAATAGTAGCCAACGTATGATATGGGAGGGTTTAGTATAAATAGGTTATGTTGGGTGGCTAGGTACAGGAATACCCTTTTGTTAACATGGGATTAGGGTTAGGGTCATGAGTAGTTTGGTCTTTAGGTGGGATTTTAGAAGCTTCTCAAGTGGGAACCCCCCTATAGTAAATACTAATAACTAGTTAGGGCCTCTAACCAACTCAAAACTTATAAGAGACACTCTAAAAACTTTATAAATTACACGAAGGGTCTAAAACTTAGGAAAATACATATCTACCCTTACTAACCCTTATTAATTAGTATAGATAAGTATCTTAGGTTATAAAATAGTATTCAAATTCAAAAGTGAGGGTCCACAAGATATGGGGCCTCACATGAGGGGTGAAGAATATAAGATGAAGATATAATAAGACATTTACTTTCCTACATATTGAAATACAATGGTGATAAATGGGTATTAATTTCCATCTTTCTCGATTCTATTTCCATGTAAGGGAAGGTTCTCTGATGCCCTTGTGGCATGAAATCCTATGTACTATGATAAAAACAAACATGCCATCAACAGCTGAAAAGCCTTTCGTCTCAATTCAACCTTGAATCAGTCTAATGCAAGGCTGAAGTTACATCCAATAGCACTCGAAGAGAAAAGTATGGGAACTAGAACTATTTAATTTAGGTGGAATTCAAACTCATACACCCACACGCACGCAAACTACATATATCCTTATAAAAAACTTGCAAGGGGAGTTTATCTGTGTACATTTTTGAAACTATTATTTACTTTTTCATTGGTGAAGTGTGAAGCTTGAGCAGACATAAAGTCCTGTAGGCTGTATACGGGGGAACGCCAAGGGTGGCCTGTTTGATGTTCACAACAATGGCCTAGATGGTTGTACCAGAAGAGATGCAGATTGAACAACTGCGTCACAAACAAGATAGCTCTAATAATTAAGCAGTTGGGCCTGTTGTCTACTCCGTCCTTTTATGGTGATAATCTTCACAATTTTGTGTGTGCATGGTTTATGGTAAATCCTCTTCAATGTGAAATGAGAATGCATATTCCATCTAAGCTTTCTCTTTCGTCAGTAAGCACAATGGCTCTTCAATTAGCAAGTATTCAAAGTATAATCGAATCTTATATGATCCTCCATATGAGGATATGCATACCATTGAGTGATCTTCACCATTGATATGATGAGCACAACATGTATAGATTAATATATATACCACATCACCATCTAACCATCAAAGATTGATTATATCTCAAGATTTTACCAAAATATAGAAGATTGGTCAACCCAGCATCGAAGATCTCAAGATCTCATCAAGTCTTTAGCAAAAAAAGAAAGATCTCACCAAGTCAGAAAGCTTACACCTGTATTCAACATGTATGGGAAGGTATTTTTTGTCTTTTAGTGGAGAAAATATATTGCTTTTTGACTTCTTTATTTAAAAAATGAAGAAGGGATTTTGAAGATGTGTATTTTTTATGTGAGCCTTATCTGAAAAATGAAGGCTTTACATTACTTTTACTAACCTAGTAAATTGCCAAAGGAACCCCTAAGGGGTAGGATAAAAAGTGTTTTATTCCATTCTTCCTATTTTAGATCATACCACACTCCGAGTCCGCATTGTCCAACATTTTGGCATTTGTCACTGGCTGTGGTTGCATTACCATTTTAACCGTTTATCTGCATGCAGCTAACTGAAGGAGCTGGAGTGCTGGACCTTGACACAGGTCAAGGATTGTATGATTCCAATAGATAAAAAAGCCCATACAAGGATGTATAAAGAATAGTGGTTAAATCACTGACCCTTAAATGTGGTTAAATCCCTTAAAAGCTTAATCACCCTTAGTAATGGCGACCCAGAATTGTTTGTAACTTAGTGTTTCCATTTAAACTTGAGAGCAAACATTTTATTTATACTCAGTTCTTCTGTTTGAGCAACCAGAATTAGACCCTCAATCTTCCATGGTTTCACACAGAAGGTAGCTTACAAGCAGATCAGGTTCAACTTGTTAAAGTCCGGCATGTTTAGGTATTGAGCCTATGATTAATCCCCAAATTTGGAGTGCAGGCCTGAGCGATAGGCCCAAGAATAACCCGTTTGAAATATATCTATACTTCTTTGTGCTAAATATGTTTGACCAGGTTGAGCCTTTTCAGAATATAAAAGCACAGGCTCAGTGGTCACTCCCAACCTCATCGTGCTATGAAGTTGTGCACCAAATTCCAGTCCACACGCTAAAGACCTATTACATATCAAACCAAATGTAATGGATACCCATACCACGGGCCATGGGTCCTGAGGCCCACCTAAGTTTAGCCCTCTTTTAAGGTGGGCTTGGGGAGGGCTGGAACTCCTATCCTACAACTTTCCTATAGCTACAGAGTAGGACCACTGTGAAGATGACTCATTAATCAGGTAATCTACACTTGATCAATCTAATTATGTTCTCAGATTTTGCTCGGCTAGTTAGAGATACGAGCATATAAAAAAGAGTAAGTAAATTCGAGTCTTTAATATTGACCCAGAGCCTAATTAATTTTAAAGTAAAATTTTGCTAGTACCCTTTTTCAGCCTTTCAGTGCTGCCAGAGGAACCTAATCAGTTTTGTTAACAGAGTGAAGGTACCTCCTTGTAAAAACCAAAAATAAAGATGGCAGCTTGTAAATACTTAAAAAAAAAAAAAAAAGTGTTGAACATAAATCCCAATTAATACATTAGCCAAAAAAAAAAAAATCCACATGAACATATAAAATCATAAGAATAGAACAAAAAAACATACAGTGGAAAAATCATTACCACCCTAATCATCTCCCATCTCCAACTACATACAAATTTGCATCTTCAATCAAATGTTACAAGCAAACATGTGAATGGGACAGTTTTCATTAAACCCCTTCCATTCTTTTGATAAGATCATTGAACCCCGCCCCTTGGACTCCATTAACCAGATGTTTTTTTACAGTGGGCCGGTTTTCCGGCCGAATCAGAGACCGGAATACTACAAGGGTGGATCTTCTTGGAGTTACCAGAAGTGGGTCTCTCTTGTTTGTGGTGTTTCTCTTCTTTTCTCTCCTTGTCACCTTCCATCCTCTTCATCTTCTCTTTATGGAGCTTCTTCAGGACGTAGATTTCTGCAAAGCAAGCTCCGGCTGTGGCCATGATCGGAAAACCAGATACTGTGATGGAAAAACAGGAGCTGGAGGTGATTTGAATGAATGAAATGCATGGGTAGACAGGAGAATTTATAGGATTTGGGGTGGCTTGGGGGCCAAGCCAGTTGTTAGATTTTGCATGTGTCAGGCGTGACGATTTGGTCCCCTGTTTCATGGGGTCTTGGATGCTGCCTGCTGACTGCTGAGAAGGTGGAAGTGGGGCCCACCTGTGGGAGGTGGCCATGTTTGACGCAGTCAGGTCATGATCCAGGAATCTTCTGAGCTGGAATTTTGCTTATTTTGGTTGTGTTCTAGTTCTACATGATTGGAGGTAAAAGAAAGGAAATAGTTTAAGATCTTGATGTCTGACCATTTCACTGTAAAAGGTCAATTTGTGATCTATTTCAGGCCCATCAATTGGTCATATTTTTCAATGGTTCCTACTTCCTCTGCTGGGCTGTATGTAGCCCACATGACCACATGTCCAACCCCTTTTTAGACTGTCCAATAAAGGACAGTTTCCCATGTTTAAAGGGTCTTAAAAACTTATCTTTACAAGAGATTAGAGGGATTTGAAAAACCTGTCTTGATGGGATCATTCTCTCTTTTTAAATATATATATATATATATATATATATATAGAGCAAGGCTCTCCTAAGCTCAAGCTTAGGAGAAAATCTCGTAAGCTCATGCTTGTGGGGCCTACCTTTGGTCCATCCAAATGGACCAAACACATGACCCCCCTAAATTGCATATGCCCACAAACTTTCGGTCAAATCCGAATTTACTAGACCGTTGGATCGACTATATATTGATCCAAATGTATTGTTGACCATTAAACTTTTGGGCTCATATGGAGATGATAAAAATCACGAATGGGGCTGATTTTTTACATATAGTAAGATCCTAGGGAGTCCTTGAAATTCCCCCCATCCTCGTCCCCATGTGGGTCCCCAGATGGGCCCTACCACACACTTGAGCTTACCTTATCCTAAGCTTGAGCTTAGGAGAGCTGGCCCCATATATATATATATATATATATATATATATGTTTGGGTTACTTTCCACAATTATTTTTCTTGATACCCATCTCTCATGAGAGAGAAGAAAAGGGAAGTTGTAAATCCTTCTCTGAGGCCGGCCTTCTATTGAAATTCGAATTAAAGAAAAAGCTATGGATTTAGGTATTATTTATTATATTTGAGATTTATCATTAGAATATTTTTATTATTATTTTTTTATACCCAATGATCTTGGGATTTCTAGAAAGCTAACATCTTATTCTAGGAAATTGCACCACCTAGATTATACTTTCATTTGAGAAAATAATGAGAATTTTATTAACTTAAGAATTTTTGAAGGAAAAATTCATACTTGCATATCAATAGACCTTTCATGGTCGGGGATATGCACTGTCCGAAATCAATGGCCAGAAGAACCCCGTAATTTCCCCATAAAAGCAGTCTAATAGGGAAAAGACTTGTTTATATTAGAATACATAGAAATTTATGGACAAATGAGCTCCACCGAAGGATTATTAAAGAGGTGAAGTGTGAATGGTATAAGTGGAGGAGTTAGTGATATAATGCAGTAATGTAAATAGAACCTTGACTTTTCTAGAATTTAAATTACTCGGGTGATAGTTGGGTATTTATTTCTCATCTTTCCTTGATTCACTTTCCATTAAAGGGGATGTCATTTGAGTGGTTATTTTTTCATATTCACATTGCATCTTTATTTTTAGGCATGACATCCAATGTATTCCATGCAAACTAACACACTTTATGTATTTTTATCATTATCTTGATTTTTTTTTAGGAGGGACTCAAACTTAGGCACTCACACACATGACGTCCCTAACAAAGTAGGGAACAACCGGGGACCATTACTTTGAATTAACTTGCCCTTTTTGCCTATGTGCATATTTTAAAATCATGATTATTATTGAATTGACTTCTTCTTGTGGTCGTCGTTGTCATTGTTATTTTGGTGAAGGTGAAGTTTGAGTGGACATAAAGCCCTGGATTTGAGGGAACACCATGGCTGGCCAGTACAATCTTCACAATAATGGCCTAGATGTTTGCTACCAGAAGAGAAGCTGACTGAACAATGGCATCTGGAGAAGATAGCTCTAACAAAGAGCAGTTGGGTCCATTGCCTCCTTCCTTTCATGGTAGTAATCTTCACAATTTTGTGTGTACTTGGTTAAAACCTCTGCTCTTCAATGTGAAATGAGTCTATTCTACCTAAGCTTTTATCTTTTCGTCGGTAAGCACAATGCCACTTCAATTAATTAGTGTTTAAAGGATAATGGAATCAGGAATTACATGATCTTCAATGTGAGGATATGCATACCATTAAAGAGATCTTCATCATTGATACGATGAGCACAACTTGTATAGATTAATAGCACATCATCAGCTCAACATAAAATATTACTGACTGAATCTCAAGATCTCACCAAATCATAGAAGCTTGGCCAACCCACCATTAAAGATTGATTGAATCTCAAGATCTCACCAAATCATAAAAGATTGGTCAACCGACCATTGTCAGAAAGCTTACACCTGTATCATCTTCCTGCAAATCTAACAGCTCACATATAACATCTAGACCACACTCCAATAACCCAGAATGTAAATTCATCAAGTGGGTGTGATGTAACTTCTTTTCATCCATATGTTCTTATTTCAGATCAGACACACTCCAATAACCCAGATTGAAAAATCGTCGGCGTCCAACATTGGCCTTTGTAAGTAGTTGTGGACTGCTGTTGCATTACCTTTTTAACCGTTTATCTGCATGCAGCTGAGGACCCGGACCTGACATGGGTCAAGGATTGTAGAATTCCTATAGATCACATAACCCTATACAAGGATGTATGGAGAACAGCAAAGCATGTAAGATGCAGTCCATAAGAAAGCTTTCACAGTATCAATTGATTGGAACAATAACCAAGTAATGCATTCTAAATCTAATGCACTTGAATTCCAGCTAAACCTCTCCAGAGGCACAGTACATCTGAAACGTGAGAAAACAATCAGACAAAACATAAATTTCTGAATGATTAGCGTGGACATTAATTAGTTATCTTGAAACAGAAAAATAAAAAAAGAAATTATCTGGCTTGCTTCAATCTATGTTACAGCATCCATGACATCTGGAATCATTACCTGATCACTCAACATGAAAATATTATCTGACTAGAATGAGGATATAAGTTGGATGTGGTTGTAAGTTGTAACCTCACCTGACCACTCATCATTCCTTCTCACACACTTTTGGGCTCTCAACTCAATTAAGGCCACAGACAAATGACAAATGCAAAGGTGCAATTGTATGTACCCCAAATCACCAGCAGTTTTAATATCAAGGCAGACTTGGTTTTCTACACTGCCCAATACACCTCCAAATCATCAAGAACTGACATCCAATACTAATTTGTAGAAGGATAAAAACATGAAGAAAAGCTACATCCCATGGTGATTGAAAAACTACATCCCATGGTGATTTCCTTTCTACGCCACCACAAAAGCACACCAGAACGGATAAATGATAACTTAATTTGTTCCTGCTACGACATTCAAATCAATGTAATTTTGGGGTACATTTAAAATAAAGGTAATTTAGGGTACATCCAAGCATACCCTTATACAGAGTAATAGTATTTTCTTACATGCAGAATTTCAGCAAGCTGCAACACTATCCCAATATTGATGCATATTGCATCTTGTCTTTGGACAATCTGCTTTATATGGATTGTTGCAAACAGGAGCCTTTCTGCACCCGACAGGTTGCAACTAAGAAAATAATTCAAGAAAGCCTACAAATTCTGCTATTTTCTATACTTCAGACTATACAGGTGACTAGCATATTCATTTTGGCGCAACATCCTTGTCAGGGTTTCAATGGCAACCTTGAAGCAACGTTTTCAGCCATGCCGCTTCTAATGGCAACTCTGGCACAGTTTGCAACTGATAATTTCTTCAAATGATCTTTTGAATCCACAAGGATCATCTGGATTGCAAGCAACATGTGGATGGGCACTCCATTTCCAACTTCAACATCACCACATGCATTAAGAACTGCGGCAAGGATGAAGTCATCAACTTTGATACCTTCCACTTGCATACGGTACATGAGCTTTAGAGCCTCCTGGCAGCGACCAGTTCTTGCATACCCTACAATCATCACTTTCCAGGATACTAAATTGCGCTCTGACATCTGATCAAAAACTCTGAATGCATCCTCAACATATCCACATTTGAAGTACATGTCGATAAGTGAACTACCCACATAGACATTGGAAATAGCATGGGTTTTATTCACAAAGGCATGAATCCATTTCCCTGGATTAACAGCTTCTTGCTTTGCACATGCTTTCAGTGCTGATGAGTAAGTATATGGGTTCGGATCCACGCCATCCAACAACATGTCATTCAAGAACTCAAGAGCTTCTGAACCATGCTCATGACGAGCATGGCCTGAAATTATTGCAGTCCACGAGACAACATCTCTCAGAGGCATGTTTTCCAGAACATTCGTTGCGTAATCATACTCCCCGCATTTGCAATAAAGCCATACAAGTGTGCTCCCAATATACATATTCTTCTCAATTGAATTCTTCAAGATTTGGGCATGAACTTCCTTTCCCATGTCTAATGATCCAACCAATCCACAGGCACTAATAATGCTAACCACCGTCAAGCTATTAGCAAATATGCGTCGTCTTTTCATTCTTCGAAACAGTCTTATTGCCTCCTCCCCATACCCATTTTGTGCATACCCTGCAATCATTGAAGTCCATGTAACTGTGTTTCTCCTCAACATCTTATCAAACAATATTCTAGCATCTGAAACCTGCCCACATTTCACATACATATGCACTAAGGAACTGCCCACAAATACATCAGAGTTAAACATTTTCTTGATTATACAGCAATGTAGTTGTCTCCCAAACTTCAAAGCTTTTTCATCCCCACAGGCCTTTAAGGTGCTGCATATCGTAAACTCATTCGGAGAGAATCCATCAATTTGCATCTGAGAGAACATGGAAAGGGCTTCCTCTCCATGCCCATGTCGCGCCCAGGCTGTGATTACCGATGTCCAACTAACAACATCTCGTTTCGGCGTCCTCTCAAACACATTAAGTGCGCTGGACAAATCGCCGCACTGAGCATAGAAACTGGCAAGGGCATTGTCTACAATCAAATTGTTCCACCTTCCCTTCAAAATGCAAGCATGAATCTGTTCTCCGAGCTCAAAGTCCAAACTCCTTCCGCACATCTTCAATACACAAACACAAGTGAAAGCATTCACTCGAACACAGTTTCCAACCATCTCAACGAACAGCATCCGAAACTCATCATCCAACTCAGCCTTCAAATACCCATTAAGCATTGCCGTCCATGACACAACATCCCTCTGAGACATTTTATCAAACACCCTCCGGGCATAAGTTACCTGACCCGATTTCACATACACACTAATCAGATTGTTATTAACAAATGTACCCGAGCTTCCAAATTCTTTCACAATTACCGAATGAATTCGTCTAGCTTCTTTCACCCCAGAACAAGATTGAAGCATGTCAGCAAGCACATTGGGATGGAGAAACTGCTGAATTGATGAAGAACAAGAAGAAGTGGAGGATTTGGCGTCTGGGTCTTCTGTAAAAGCAGAAGTTTGGATTGGGTTTTCTATTTGGGAGTAAACTGAGGAGATTTGGCAGGAAAGACATGGGTTTTTTAGGGTTTTTCTGTGTTTCTTCTTCTGTTTGGATGGCGGTGAGTGGAGAGGCTTTGGAGGACATGGAAACTGGGGTGGTTGAAGCTGAGGAAGGTGTGGAAATGCAGATGCAAGCATCGCCGCCGACAAAAAAACGGTCGAGAGGAAAGACGGTCGGAACACGGAAGACCGTCCTGGCCAAATGGATGAAACCGCTGGGTTTGGGCTTTTGGGCGTTTTAAACTTGAGAAACGAAGATAACGCGGGAAAATTATCCTTTTTTATGTCACTTAATTTGGGGTCATTTAGACCGTTCATCTACGTTATCTTGTGGTGGATGGGCTTTGATGTTATTTGACCGTCGATGTCATTGTCCCCCACCTGATCAGCTAATCCATGGCCCACTTATATATACTTGGAGAAAATGATCAATGCGAGAGGACATAGGGGCGGACCTAAGTAAATGCATGTGGCGCCGTTACACCCGTCAAACAGGTGCGCTTACAAAAATATATAAAAAAATTTGATTTCACTTCCAAAAATTCAATGATCCACCTTCAAAATCCAAATGAAAATCTTTAGTCTGTCCCTAAAACCAAAGTACCTATTAGGATCTGCATTCCTCAAACGAAGATCCTAGGTCTGTCGATGCTGGAGATTGAACATGATTCAACCTACCCTTAAGCTTGAATATGTCTGATTCAACGCACTGAATTACCAGAATTTTGTAAAAAGATCAATTCAACGGTACATGTTGCTGTGTGGGCATGCGGTAACCTCTCAGTCTAGCAAAACTAAAACCCTAAGGGATAACACAATGATCACTTACGAACTCTCTCTGGGCCATTTGCCCGGACACAAATCTAACTCATCCGATGCATGGAGTAGGCAGGGACTTCACGATCTCAAAGTAGTATATAACGGTAAAATAAGCAACAATAAAAAATATATAAATAAGATCAATTCAACAGTCCATATTGCTGTGTGCGCATGTGGCAACCTATCAGTCTAGCAAAACCAAAACCCTAAGAGATAGCACAATCATCACTCACGAACTCTCTCTAGGGCCATTTGCCCGGACACAAATCTTACTCATCCGGTGCATGGAGTAGGCAGGAATTACTTTACGGTTTCAAAGTAGTATATAATGGTAAAATAATAATCAAAAATAAAAAAATATATAAAAAGCTCTACACAGGTTAAATTAGTGATTCGCTGGCTGCCATCGCCACAATGAATACAAACTAGTCATTTATTTTTCTACATTTTGTCATAGTCTTAGATGTTGACTAGTGCCACATGATGATATGGCTCACATTGTAAGGTCGTTTTTAATGCCGTAAGCAATGACGATTGGGATCATGCCATACCTTGATCTCACAAATTAAACTTGTCTTTTTGAACCGTTCAAACCTAATTAGTTTAATTAATCAATAGTTCAGTAACCCGTGATAAGCACGGGCACGCCTTTTCATTTATATTTGTAGAAACAAATATAAATAAAAAAATAAAAAAAGTGTATGAACTACAAACTTAACTAAGATATAGTAACATAAGAATAATATAACAAACTTGGACTCACATGGAGGCATATAAAAAGGAGTAGTAATCTAACGCCAATAAAAAAAGTAGCATTTACAAAGTCAATGAAAGAAATTGATATGTATAGTTTTGTGTATGGTTGATGGGATTTTTAATTTAAAGAGAGGATCCTTGGTTGGGTAATCCCACAACTTTAATTTAAAAAAGAGGATCAAGTTGGTGCAGAAAGAAAGAAAAATTAAAACCTCTTAACAGTGGAAAAGCAAATTGGTACTGGTTAAATGAGCAAAAAAAAAAAAGATAAGAAAGGAGTTGGAGAGAGGACGTGCAAGGTTTGAACATAATAGGAATAATGATAGTTCCGAAATCAAAACTATCAATCAAAATTGAATTCAAAACTCATAGGTTTAAAATATTATAATGTACATATCGCTTACTTTATGGTCCGCACTTTATGGTCCGCGCATGTGGGAAGAGAATATATACATATATGAAAATTAAAAAAATAATATTATATTTAGAATCGAACTCCACGCAATTAGGTGAAATAGATATTGATAAAAGAAAGCAGTCTTGATTTAGAATCGAACCCCATGCAATTAAGTGAAATAGATATTAATAAAAGAAAGCAGTCTTGATTGCCACTTTCTAAGCAACGGGCGGAATCGTGATGGGTCTATTATCATCTCCATAGTCATATTGCAATATAGCTTTGTTACATCCACATCCAGATCACCCTAATATCCCATCAAAACTGAAGATTCTCTGTTGTCTTAAAATTTCCAAACATCAGGAAAAAAAAAAAAAAAAACACAATTGGACCAAAAGCATGTACTAAACCTCAAATTCCTTTTGAATCTTCCTCCAAATCAGTTGCTTTGGATTACATTTCAAGTAATTCCCAGATGGGGCTGCAGATAACAAATACCCACCAGGCCTGGGTCCAGCATCATTCAAACTCTTATCTCATTTTTACATTACACATACCCCCAAAACAAAAAGCTGAAATTTTTTACATACAAGAAGAAAGAGAATTTACAAACAGATCATATAATTATAACAGATATGAACGGTTTCAAGCAGAAAAGACCCCATTAATGGCTGCCAATCCAACATCACTTTTGGCCTCCGAAATCCTCTTCACAAACTCGAATTGTTTATTCCCTTCCTTCATCAGATCAAGATCTTTAACCGCACGAACCATAACAGAGAAACAGGACTCTAGACTGACTTCCTGCCCATCTCTTCCCTTCTCCAGACTCTTCCTCCTCTCAAACTCCTCCACAACCAAAAGAGCAATATCTGCCATTTCTCCTGATCAAGAACAAAACCCAGATTTCAAAGTAAGGTCCGAGTCAATTGCTTGGGAACTCAGGGTTTGGGTTTGGGGTATTTAAATGGGTATTTCGATGAGGTGGCAGTGATTTTGGATAAGTACGAGTGGTATTTGTTTTCTCTTTTTCTTTGGCGGTTCCTTGGTTTTGGCCGGTTTGGTTACAGTGGAGTTGGGCAACGCATGACTCATAAATGCATTTTATATTAGTTTCCCACTCCACAACAAGGTAGAAGTTTCAATATTCTATCATCCGTTTACCGAGAGAAATTGCATTTTGCTACCTTCTATCTTGAATCTTGTGACATTTTTATCATGGTTTTAGCATTGCAAATGAGTGGGATATGGTCCACACCCCATAGCTTAATTAATTAGGAATATGAGTGTAAATGAGTGGGATATGGTCCACATTCCGTAGTGTAATTAATTAGGAATACGAGTGTGGGAATAGGATGCTTACCTTCCAAAAGTTAGATCCAAGTTGGGTTCATAATGGAAGTGGCCAATTTTTTACCATTCACATTTTGGACAGGACCATACACACGATCAATTTTAGAAATTGTAATTGGACTGGTGGTACCAGAAAAAAACGCTTTTAGGGGGGCATTGTAAAAAAAAAAAACACAATTGTCTTAGGGGATCAAAGTGACGCCTCAGATTCTCGCACTTATATTAAAGAGGAAAGTGAATATTATTATATGTAGAGCTTACACTCTTATCTTATATGAGGTATTTTAATAGATTAAGGTTCATCAAAAATAAAATCGTAAGGCTCGTAAGCTAAAAGCGCCGACATCATACACTTCATTAGTGTAATTTATTTATTGTGCGTGGCTCTTTGTAAACCTGAATTCTAATTTTATGTAAAATGATTTATAGAATAGGGAAAGTATAAGGTTAGTTTATTATATTATTTCAAAGGTCGGTCAGTGTTTCCTAAATTTATATTCTTCTATATAAACAGTAATTCCACCTTTCTTTTGTCAGTGGCAAAACTGCGGAAACAGCTCCGGTTTTGGGAGGAAAACCTTGGATTTGCGTGTACCCAATTAACTAACCAGTGGGCCAAAATGGTTTCCTGTCTTGTCACAGAAAGCCACGAATTCAGGGGCAGCTGCTCTCCTGCCCTCCTGTGTGGAACAAAACCATGTGATTATTTCCTGTTTTCTTTTCTCTGACCCCAACCAAGGGGGCTGCACCCATCGAACCCACGAACCCACGCCAGGTAAGTGTGTGTAACAAAACCATGTGATTATTTCCTGTTTTCATTTTTCTTACCCCCGACCAAACCAAGGGGGCTGCACCCATCGAACCCATGCCAGCAGGCTCGGTGAGGTAAGGGTCTACTCTGAATTAGAACTCGACCACAAGTGAGAATTGCTGTTGTTCTGGCAACTCTATTAATAGAGTCAGTGAGGTAAAATTGATTCTGAAAAAAGAATAAAATATAAGTGGATTATAATGATATTTTGTTTTCAGTTGTTTATTATGAAATTTTTTTGGCTTTTTGTATAAGAAAGTTGAATTTTTTTTTATATTTTAATAGATAAAGGTGGTTATGTTTTAACTTTTTTCAAAAATACGATGGAGTTTTAAATTAAAATACTTTTGATGTAATATTTGGTTTAAAAAAATGAAGGTTTTACTTGTCTTTTATTAAATTAGTAAAGTGCCAAACTAGCCTTACTACCGCTGTAAAGTGGCAATCTCAAGCCAAGAGATTATAGCTTTGTAAGGGTCCCTCAGGTGGCTTACTCGGAATTAGAACTCGAGCATAGATGAGAATTAATGCCATTCCTTACTACTGGTGTAAGGTGGCAATCTCAAGCCATGAGATTATTGCTTTTAGCCGGAAGGCTGAGAAAGATATGCCACCTTCCCTTATATGAAGGTCTGTTGCTTCATCCAAGGTCTCCTTCTCTCATTCGAGGGCTCTCATGTTAGCATGGTTTCAATGGGGACCCTACCTCCATAGGTGGGTACCAAAAAAAAAATGTCATGAGCTTATTCCCATTAGAAAGTTTGGACGTTTTTTATTTTTTTTGAGGTAGTTTGTTTGCCCGATATGAATTTCCATGAGTTTAGTGAATTGAATCAAAGATGAATTATTGAAGAGGTGAGGAAGAATCACGGGCAGAGCAGGATTTTCTTTGATGGGAATAGATAATGGACCCATAGCATCATCTTTGCCGCACTGCCTTCTCTTTTGGCAATGATGAGAAAGAAAGACTTTAACAATATGCGTTAATTATATTCGAGCAGAATTTCTCAAACAAAAGTGTGCTTTTTTATTTGCGGCCCATTAACAACTTCAAGGCCCACTAATGTTGTTAAAGTCTAATGTTGTTAAAGTGTAAATACAAAAAGAACAAAAAGAAAAAAAAAAAGAGTGCCCTATGAGAATTTTTTGAAGCCAATCAATGGGCCCACCTATGAAAAATGGTCCCTTCTTGTAGTGAATATTCCCAACAAGGAAAATTATAATATTTTATTTAAAACACTCAAATAAAATATTGTAAAAAATTATAAATTTTCATATAAATATATCTAATGTTGAGCCTCCATACTATATTGGATTTAACTTTTTTATATAAAAAATGTCTCATTTTATGAGGTCTAGATTTCTCCTGGGTCCCACTATATGATTGAAGATATAATTACTAATATAATTAATGTATTAATCACAATCATTGATTGTATACTCAATCCTAAAGTGGGGCAAAATCCTATTAAAGTAAAATTTGTGTCCACCAAAGATAGATGGATTGGAATCTCACAAAAATACATGTTAAAAGGGCAATAAAATTTTGAGGAGTGTTGCTACCCACACACTACAAAAAGTTTTCGACACATTGCATTTAAAAATAAAAAATATAAAAATATCCATAAACTACCCGTATCCCTCTCCTTCCCTCTCTCTCCATCTCCCTACTGCGGCCACCTCTGCTCTCCGCTCACCTTGGCATCCCTTTCGCTCTCCTTCTTCCTCTCCCTCACCCCCGCCAACCCTCTCTCCCACCCCCCACCCCCCCTCCCTTCTGACATCCCTATCCCTCTCCCCATCTTCCCCTATATCTCTTCCTCTCTCCCCCTCTCCCCTCTCTCGCCATCGGCTCCCACCCGAAATCCCTCCTCCCTCTCCCTCTTTCTCCCTTTCTCCCTCTCCCCGCCCGCCCTCAGCCCTCTCCGCTTCTCCCGCCCAGTCTCCCTCTCTCCCTCCTGTCCCTTTCCCTTTCCCTCTCCCTCTCCCTCTCCCTTTCCCTCCATTTCTCTCCCTCCACTTTGGCAACACTGAAAGGATAGTGGGGGTAGGGCTGCGGGTGGGGGCTGCTGGAGCAGGAGAGGAAGAGAGAGGGAAGGGCGACGGACAAGGGTGTCGGAGCAGAGAGAGGGAGGGAGAGGGATATGGGTAGTTTAGATTTTTTTTTTTTTAAACAGCACTCACTTTTGAGACTCATAAATTAAGGGTCCATTTGGGAAAATGAAGGGGAGGAGAGGGAAAATTTGAGGGGGAAGGAAAATGAAGGAGATGGGAGGGGAGGGAAAATTAATTTTACCTCCTCTTGTTTGGGAAGTCAAAAGGTAGGGGGAAGAAAAGTAGAAAAGTAGGGTTTTGTTTGTTTGTTTGTGAGATAGAGAGAAAATTACCGTTTTGTCCTTACTTTTGTAAAAACTTTAAAATTATATTTTATATATAAAGGGCAATGTGGTAATTTTATCCATTTTCCCCCCTCCTCTCCCCATTTTTCCCCCATTTTTGGGGGGAAAATTTTTGTACACATTTTCCTCCACCCCATCCCCCCATTTTCCCTCCCCCCATTTCCCAAATACCCTCCAGAAAAATTCCCCTCATTTCCCAAATACCCTCCAGAAAAATGCGCCGCCCCCCCCCCCCCAAAAAAAAAATAAAAATAAAAAAATAAAAATAAATGGTAAGAGTCAGAATAATCTGATGAGGGTAACAACATGACACTCATCAGGAAAGACAACTTTCCCAACCTCATTTGTGGATGTGTGGTCTGATCGTAAGTGCAAAATTTGCTGTCTGGTGGGCCCCACTTCAACTCTGATTTGGCAAGTCTGACAAGTCATTCATGCATTCCTAAGCGCCCTGACTCGCCAAGTCATACAATCGTTTCAATTTGAAAGAAACCTCAAACCCCATTCCCCTTCTTCTCCGCATGTGGAACGGGAATCCCTCAAAATCCAAAAGGTCGGAAATCTAGGGTTTCAATCCAAACATCCAAAACCTTTCGATGATTGGTTGATATTCATCAGACATCCCTCTCTCTGATTTCTTCAAGGTATGTCTTCGATCCGACAGAGCTTTCAATTGCAATCATTCTTCAAGAAAAAAAATCTCTACTTTCTTCCCCAATTTACGATCTTTGCGCAATTTCATACAAGTTCTACTTAAAGGTGGTTTTTTTAGGATTTGGGGGTGTGGCTTCTTGTTGTTTCTTCGGAGATCAGAGGGGCAATGGCTACGAGAAAGACGGGTAACTGTGCGATGTGTGAGAACTCAAATCTCGCCTCTATTTGCGCCAATTGTGTGAATTACAGGTTAGATTTCTCAACTGATGGTGTTTAGATATCTCCTTTCACTTGGAATCCTTTGTCAGTGAATGGGGCTTTGGATCAAAGACGTGCTGATTGCTATTTTAGGACTATAGTTTTTGATGTTTTTGCGTGATGGTTCTAAGTGTTGATTGTATGTGTTTTATTTGCAGATTGAATGATTACAGCACAGTCTTGAGATCATTGAAGAGCGTTCGGGATTCCTTGTTTATGAGAATGAGTGGAGAGCTCATGACAAAGGTTTGCTATATTTTCTCTCTTTTTGTTTGTTTGTGGGAAGCCCCATTTTGATCTGGAGAGAGAGAGAGAGAGAGAGAGAGAGAGAGAGAGAGAGAGAGAGAGAGAGAGAGAGAGAGAGAGAGTCTGTATTGACTATTGAGCAACTATGTGTTGAAATTCCAAAACCTAAAGCCAGGCTTTGAGTGTCACATGCTTAAATCCTTCAAAATCCAGCAACGACTTTGGAAAACCAGAAGAAGAGCGGGAAATTCTAACCAAACCTCAGCTACAAATCCACTCCTAGATAATTCATAGGTCCGACACACGATCAAGAGAAGAAGAAAACATTCTTAACAATTAACATTCGATAGAGCTGAATGATTGAACTGTTTCACAGTGAAGAAGAAAATAACTTAAATAGAGAAACACAATAACTCTCAATCTATCTCATACTTTAACCTCTCTCTTATCCTTACATAACTTAAAGGTGTTTTAACTTGGCTCAAACACTTAACAGACCAATCAATTAAACAACCTAATAGTCGTAATTTTACACGAGTAACATGACCCTACTAGAAAGTGGACTATATATCCTCCAATACTTGTCAAAATTGCGTAATATTGGAGGATAGGTAATTGAGTAATGCATCAAATGCATTTTTTTTTAAAATTATTTGGACACCATTTGAACATAAACTATTGCCTCTACTCAATTAAACAAAATAATAATAAATAAAAGGTACTCCAATGGTGCCACTTTGCGCATTGCATGTGGACCATGGGTTCTTTGCAAATCGCAAGCTCCATTCTTGCCTACATAAGCTTTAGAGATTCATCATCATCATTGAATCCTTATTAATCCATCTATTGGGGGTTTCCGTTGAGTCTTGAGAGTCCTACTTCACTGCTAAACCCTATATGCAGCCATATCAGTTTGCTTAACAAATTGTTAGCTTATAAATTTAGAAATATGAACCATGTCCAACAGAGCATCATGGTTATTATTTAAAGGAATATAACTTACAACAGGATGATTTTACTCGTTGATATTTTACTTCTTTTTTCCGCTTTTGGAATCTGTCTTTTCTGCTTTGTTTTGTTGATCGATCCTCTTTTGTCATTACAGCAATCTTTTGAAGCAATTGACTGGTCTTAAAAAGGCTTTTGTCTTTGTTGTTATTATTATTATTATTTCATCCAAGATTTCTCGAACTTTTTTTGTAAGATATCTCAGCAGTCAGCACTTAAGGTAGGCGGGCATTTCTTTTAATTATTTTTTGGTTATTTTAAATTGATATTAGTATTTCTTGTACCTCTATCATCAGAATAAAGCAGATGATCAGCTTAAATGGAGAGTATTTCAAAATGAAAAGCTCGCACGTTTGAAGGAGAAGCTTAGATGTCTAGAGAAACAACTCTCACAAGGTTGGTCCTGTAGGTAATGTGCATTTTCTATCAGCATCTCGATTTTGCATGTAATCTTGGTTTCTAATAATGGTTGCTTGTTCCATACTCATGCTTCTTGTAGGAAAGGCTGAGCTCGAGAAGAAGTCAAATGGTTTGAAGGTCAGATATGCGCTGCTGGAATCAGCTAGTGCTACGGTACTACAAATTCCTTATCTTAGTTTTGTTAACAAATGCTACTGTTTTTCACTTCTAAATTAGAATGTCAAACTGCCCTTCTGGTTTTAATTGTGGATTTGCCAGTGCAGTTGGAAAAGAATCGTGTGGATCAGCTGGAGAAGTTCTACCCCAACCTTATTTGCACTCAGAACTTAGGGCTTGTAAGAATTTTCCATTTTCTTTAGTTACATTTTTTAATTGAAAAACGATCATTACGTTGCTTTTCTAAAACCATTGGCAAAAGTGTAGAGAATTTCTAGAACATTGACTGGAAGCAATCCTAACATATGTACTTTCATGATGGAAAACTTTTAACTTTATTTCATTATCTCAATCCATATTCGTTCTGGTAAACGTCTTAGAATTATCTGTAGACCCATTTGCCTTAACATGAATTTGGAATTGATACTGTTAAAACTTGATTTAGTTTGGTTCTTACTCAAGATGAACTGATCTTTTTGTGATTGAGATTTTAACATTTCTATCTGTAGGTGTGGAAATATATTAATACCCTTCTATCAATATTGAAATTTAGAAAGATAGTGGTTTAAGATGTGAGCTGATAATTTAATTTGTCTGAATTATGTGCTTTTTTATTTTGATATGGTAACATTCAATTTCATTAAAAAAAGTATATGCCACATATTCAGTTAAAGCTATTACAGTGCTATGTGTGTTGCATCTACCAGAAGCTTTAGTTCAATGATCCCTTCAATAAATTGTATGTTTTTATTGAATTCTACACAGAAACTTATATGTTCATGCTTCTGCATGGATTTCAGATGCACATTACCTCGGAACGTCTTCATACACAATCGGTGGTTATAAAACAGATCTTCAAGTTGTTCCCACAGCGCCGGGTAAGCACATGACAATTAACAACTCTTGAGTGTTTCCTAACTACTACAAGTAATGGAATCTTATGGCATAATTATGCCGTTGTTGGAGGATATGTCTGCTACACTCCGTCATGTTCCAAGAGAAGCTAATGGTGAAGCAGATAGATTGGCTAAACTGGATCTCTGGGAGGATACCGTGAATTCATGATTTCAGATAGAACAGCCTTGTGGTTGAAATTTTCTAAACTTTGTTCTATGTATTACTCACATGCCCACCATCCTGCTGAACATTGTATGTATGTATGTATATATATCTATATATATATTGTCTTTTTTTTAGAATAAAACTCTTTTAACTCTTTAGAGAGACAAGATGGAGCTTCTGAGTTCCGAGTGATGTTCAGAGGCCATATCTGGATCCATTGTTTAAATTTCTGGGAGTAACCTCAACTGACTGATTAAGTCTAACCAATTGCCTCCTAACTCTCTCTTTGGTTTTATTGATTTCTTTGTCTCTATGGAGTTTGTATAGCTTTCTGTCTATGTTTTTTGGTGGCCTTGGCCCTTGTCCTCTTCGTTTTCTAATATATTCATTTACCTTTAGCAAAAAAGTAAAAAATCGAGAGAGAGAGAGAGAGAGAGAGAGAGAGAGAGAGAGAGAGAGAGAGAGAGAGAGAGAGAGAGGTGTAGTTTTGTTCTTCCCATGTTTTGAGAGGCCACAATGTTGTTGCTGACTGCCTTTGAAGGATGGCGCAGGAAGAGGGCATCTATTTTTTCATTTATATTCCTCTATATTTCTCAAACACATTTTTTTGAATGGTCTCAAACACATGATTATGTATATAATTATAGTTACGAAAGAAAACTTCAGAGATTGGCTACCTAATCTAAAAGGTGTATGGGCTTTGATACCATCATGCTTTCAGAGAATCAATAATCCATTCATAATATTCTTCGGAAGAACCGTGTGTGTGAGAGAGAGAGAACTTCTTTACCACCTTGTCATGATCAATCCAAAACCCTTTCCTGAGAGACGTCTCTTAGGGCTTGTGTGGCAAACATGACACAACTTCTTTACTACCTCGTGGGACCCTTCATGATCAATCCAACCCTCTCACACTCACGCCCCATAGATTGGCACCCACTCTAATTTGAAACTAATACAAATTATACTCACCATTGGATTGAAGTTCGTAAAAAGTGTTACTTAAGAAATCATTGAACTTTGAGGCCTCTAAATCAATGGTCGTGGTGATCTGATTGAGATGATCTTTGTTGAGAATCACATCCAAAATGAGACCTTTGCATCACACTATCCTCCTATGATTTAGGGGCCTTAAAGGTTTAATGGGTTTTAAGCAACAACTTTAATGAAATTCAATCCAACAGTGAGTGTAATTCAGAATGTGTAAAATCAGGGTGAGTGACAATTCTCGGTGAGTGTGACAGGTTGGATTGATCATGGGGTTCCTACACGGTGATAAAAAGGTTAAAGTCTCATGGTAGGTTGAGTGACAATTCTTGGTGAGAATGAGAGGTTGGATTGACCATGAGGGATCCCACATGGTGGTAAAAAAGTTACTTCTCATGCAAGTCGTGAGATGTATGATGTATCTATCCCTTTGCAGAAAGAAATCCTATATATAACATTTATATTATATGGGCCACCCTGATAGAGTGGAATTGTGAAATAGAATTCAAGTAGCTGACTGCGGTGTAGTTGGGACAAGGCTTTGGTGGTGATGATGATGGGCTACCATCTCCAGAGTACTCCCTTGTGGGGCCTACCTAGGGCCATGCCATTGCCACCAATCATGGGGGAGGTGAGGTGGTGGGTATGCCCCTTTAGATGATTGCAACTCTTTGATCTATCAATTTTTTTTAGAAGGCATCACGAATTTTTTTTTTTGGGGATTTTAAATTATAATAGTTGGATGACTATCAAATTTGGGAAGAAGGGGAAATTGAGGAAAGAAGAGAAGGAGAAGAGAAGGAGGGGGAGGAGAGAAGAGGGAGGGAGGGGGGCGTTTGTATGCGTGTGTAGAAGAAGAGGGAGGGAGGGGGGCGTTTGTATGCGTGTGTAGAAGAAGAGGGGGTGAGGGGGTTGGATTGATCATAGGCCATGTGCTAGTAAAAAAGATTTGCGCATAAGGTGGTACTTATTTGAGGATTTTCCTACACGCACGTGCACACACCATATCACAAGTATGTTGTGTCTCTGTGTTTCTAATAAGATACCAGCTCATATAATACGTACGATGATGAAAATCTTAATAATAAGATAATGCTAGTAAAAATTCTTGTTCTAACACCTGTCTTAACACATTTACCCTCATATGGAAAGAGGGGCGCAGCCGGGGGGGGGGGGGGGAGTGTATCCTGACACCTATCTCAACACTTTAGCCTCATATGATCAGTAATTCATGTACAGGGAGTCAGTACCATCAGTAGTGGTAATGGTAAGCAAGTCTTTGGTGGGGATCACCTTTCATCAGGGTAAACCCCATTTGATCACACTGCAACTCTGATACTATTGGTTATGTGCTTATTATTTCATATTTTATCTGCATTCAGTTTGGTAATTTTTTGTTCTATATATTCTCTTGAGATCTGATCTGTCTAAACATCCAAGCTCTATAAAAATGGTCGTTGGGTATATTTGAATGTTCTTGAGTTGTTTTATTTTCCAGGTAATTGTAGATGGAGAGAGAAAAGATGGATCTACGGGACAGTACGATCAGATTTGCAATGCCCGCTTACCAAGAGGACTTGATCCCCATTCTGTTCCATCTGCAGAGCTTGCAGCCTCACTAGGGTACCCTTTATGAACTTGTTATGTTTCCTTTTCCCTTCAAAGAACCCTTTATTTCCTGAGAATCTGGTCAAAGCCCAGCTTCAAAGGCCTCTGCAGAGTTATTTTGTGTATCCCTGTTGCTTCTAGTTCTTTTGGTCTATCAAGTTAATGTTACCATCTCAAATAAAAAAAAAAAGAAAAAAGAAAAAGGAAAAACAAAGGTCAGAGGAGAGACTTAACCTCTGGTGAAACAGGCTTAATTAGGCTTAGCCCTATCTGGCTTAACTCCCCCAACCCAATTTTGCTTGGCTTTACATCTCTATTGTTGTATATATGGCTGTTGGAGGAAATCTGGAAATGTTTTACTGTAGTCCAAATTTGGCCCTTATATGGATCGTGATCGAGAGTCGAGTGGGTTTTGAGATTATTATCCTGTGATTATATTTGTCATACAATAGTTTTGAGAATACTTCATAAGTCACATCAGTGGTTGGTCCTGTGGTGATACGTAACTGGGGACAGGATCATGTTATGCCAGGGTGCATAGTGTTAGTTTGTTGTAGATTTGATTTTGTACATGAATGGAATCTCCTCTCTCTCTCTCTCTCTTTCTCTGTGTGTGTGTGGGACCCACCCAAGACACTGCAATCACATGGTGATCCTACCATCCAGTCTGTTCTATTATGAACGCCAAACAGTAGGCTAGAGAAAACAAGGGTTCATTTTGGGAGGATATTCCAAGTTAAAGATTCAGGATGTGTTGACCTGAGGTGCGCAACTTTGTACACATAACCTCCTTCATTTTGTGAACCAGGCAATGAATCTAAGGAGCTGCACACCATGGTCAATCGATGGGTCTTCATACCATTTGATGATGAATAATCATTGTTGTTCTTGGACGGTTGATTACCTTTATTTATTATTTTTTTATTGCTTTGACTGCCATTATTTTCCTGACTGTCTAATTGGTGTCCGTTGAATCGAATCATGGGATCATCTTATTTCTGGTATGTTTCAAGGTGGGGCCCAAGATTTGGAAGTTATGATTGGCTTAGTAGACATCTAAGGTGCAGCAAATATTTAACCTTGTTGAAACTGGCTAGTGACTCTATTCCATGTAAATAGCGAGTTCGTTGGGTTTTTTATGAATTTGAAATTGTTTTCATAAATGGTGGTGCTAAAAATATGGGTCTATTGAAGGAAGATGGACAATTCGTGTTTTTTAAGACGTAAAAAAAAAAAAAAAAACACTTTAATTTTCAATTATGATGTGCCATAGTATGGCCCATCAAAGACTAGAGATTAGATGGAAGTCGGAAGGACCTCGTGAGTCATGAGGCCTGCTTTGATGAAGATTGGTTCTCAAGTTTGAAGGAGATAGGCATTTGTTTGTATGTTTTGTCTAGGTTGGAAGAGATGTGGGCGTTGATTGAGATACACATGAATGACAATGAAGGTTTACTTAACAACACAAACAGTGATGGAGCTCCAATGGCTACTCAGAGACAATGAAGAATGGCTCATTTGAGGGGTAGAAAAAATTAAAAAAAATACTATTTGAGGGCATAATGGTCGTTATTTTTCGTCTGCAGATTTTGTTGCAAGATAACCTGGGGATTGGAGTCTGTAAAGATATTCTAATCTTAGATTTTTACAGATTAGATTGTTGTCAATTTGTCATATCAAGCAATGAGGGCATATTTGGCTTGGTTTTGAAATATATGATTACTTTTGGAGATAGCTTTCTGATGATTAGTTAATGTTTTCTTGACCTCATTTTCTATGTACTATTGTATTATTTTTATAGTTCTTTCGCTATACGGCTGCTTATGTTGTCTGTACTTAAGTATGATATTCGTGTTAAGATTTTATCAGCTTCTCAATGACAGATATATGGTACAACTTCTAAATCTTGTCGTCCATATCTTGGCTGCTCCAATACTTCATAATTCAGGTTTTGCGGTAAGTTCAATGTACTATCTCAGAATAATTTAATCATCCTAATGAACACCAGGAAGTTCTATATGTCAGAGACTTTGTAGATCCTTTCTGGTTTGAATTAATTGCCCAGACTATTTTTCACATTTTTTATGCTGCAATTTGGTTCAGGGTTCATGCTCACGCATATGGCAACGGGATTCTTATTGGGATGCACGTCCATCTTCTCGAAGGTACTCTTTTTCTAATTTGGTCCTTTTTTTTTTTTTTTTCTGTAATTGTGTCATTGTTTTTTTCTTCTCACCCGAATGATTATATATTTTCTAATGCAGTAACGAGTATCCACTTTTCATACCACGGCAGAATAGCTGCTCAACCAGTGGGGAAAATTCATCATTTGATAGAAGCTCTAGTAATTATGGCGTTGCTTCTATGGAGTCAGAAAGGAAACTCCAACTTGGTGCTCCTGGAAGTATCAGCTTTAATTACTCTTCTGCTTCTCCACATTCAGTTGAAACTCATAAGGACCTACAGAAAGGGATATCACTTCTAAAGAAAAGCGTGGCATGCATTACTGCTTACTGTTATAATTTGTTATACTTGGATGTTCCATCTGAGATGTCAACATTTGAAGCATTTGCCAAGTTGCTGACAACTTTATCTTCTTCTAAGGAGGTTCGAGCTGTTTTGTCAATGAAGATGACGAATTCAAGGTTTTTGTTTGTCTTCTCTCTGTTTTAACTTGTCTAATTGATATGTCATGACACTATGAAACTCAAGTTGCCAATGGGCTATCCCAGTCAGACCCAGTTCAAGCAAAGCCGGTTTTCGGCTTGGTTTGAACTGACTCCTTGCAGATCCATTGAAAGCAGCAACCCATTAAAGAGATGCTTGCATGGTAATTTATGACATCACTTTTCACTTTGCAGATCTTGCGAGCAAGTTCAACAACTAAATAAATCTGTCTGGAATGTGAATTCAGCCATTTCGTCAAGCAGTTTAGTGGAGAGTGCACACACTCCACGTACCACGGTATGGAATAGGGATAGGCCTGCTTTAATAGTGGGAATGATCATACTTGATTGTCAATGGAAAAATACCATGTAAATTTTCTATTATATCCCAAGTGTTTTTAAATTTTTGGCAACATGACAAGAGTACTTCAATGATTGGGATTACAGAACATGGTGCATTTTCTATGGATTTTGTTCAACCAATCAGAATTTTATGCGCAGTTTCTTTCCATTTAAAGATATTGCTAAAGAGAAAATGATACTCCATTGGATTTTTGTACATAACTTTAGTGCCTTGAATTATGTGTGTATTACTTCTAATCATTTCTATTATTGTTCCTCTGTGTGATTTTTGCGCATATAATCCATGTTGCATGTAACAAATATAGTGCAATGTCAGGCACAAATATTGCTAGTTTCCTCATTCCACTGAAAATACCTTTGTGATCTTTGAAAACTTAGTATATTAGAGAAATCTTGTAAAACCAACTTCTATCTGATGATGGGTTTATTATCATTTGCAGCAAAACAATTGTGAGAACCTTTCAAATTCTGCTGCCAGTTTCCTATATGCCACTGAGATGGCAGATACTGGGAAATCTGAAAGCCTTGCTGAAGGGTGGGATATTGTGGAGCGTCCTACTTTTCCTCCTCCCCCATCACAGGCCGAGGACATTGAACATTGGACTAGGGCCATGATTATCGATGCTACAAAGAGATAATCCTTTTCTGCAGCACCTCGAATCTTGTAAGTGACTACTGCTACTTTGAATTTGTGTAGAGTTGCAATATGTTTATCCCATCTAACCTACTATAAATCTGACCTACTATAACTGACCGAGAATTGAGAAGAATTTGATAGCATGTGTGCTAGCTAGAAAGCTGGGTTGTGGTATTTTAATTACAGGAAAGACCGTGCCAATAGAACTTTGCTTTCTCTGGCAAGTGGATATATATATATATATATATTTTAAATTGGCAATGATAAAATATATTAAAACCAGAAGGATTACAACAAAAAAAGGGCAAAGGGCACCTATCACAAGTGATAGGGAAAAAACAATGGTACAATAGAGATATACCACCAAAGGGAGCAAAAGAACAAGGAAAAAGGAAAAAAAGTTTCATGGTAAAAGCAAGTAGGTCAGAAGACCTATCCACCCCTTGTTTACCTAGAGCATCCACGAAACTATTAGCCATCCGCTCAATATGCCGAAACTTAAACTTGGATAGAAGAAAAAATAGAGTTAACAGGAAATTTCAAAATAGGGCTTAAGTTTTATTTAGATTTCAAATCAGGACAATTTTTTTTTTTCTATATTTCAAATCAGGGCTCAAGTTTTCCATTTACATTTCAAATCAGGACATCCGGTGACAATATGATTTTTCCGCCAGCTTTTCTCTCCGTTTTGTTCAAAATACCCAAAATGCCCTTAGGCCCCTTTCTTCTTCTTCCCTCCTGCCCTTCAAGATGGATATGCTTGCAGGTATCTCCCACGAATGCTCATGTTATCAAGTAGGTTTTTGTAGTCATCGTTATTGACGGGTGATACGACTGTCACTCTTGCTTTCTTTAGTTGTGCCCAAATCCAGCGCCAACCTAGCCACCTCAAAACACATATCACAGTCTAACCTTCACCTCCAAATCTAATCTATCCATAAACAAACCCCGCCCTATTGCCCACCTCTTCTCAGAACCATAACAAACACACCACCTCTATCCATAACCTACATTACCCATTTATATCAAAAAATCCATAAAGCCATTCAAACCGTTCCCAAACCCATTTAATAGATTCCATCCATTACAATCACACCCCACCTCCATTCAAATGCATTCCACAGAACCCAAATCTCCGAACACTTTCAAACAGAACCAGATCCCACCGCTCAGACCACTTTTAACTGATCTCCAAACCCGTATATCCCAATCTCAGCCCAATCTCTCCAATCCCAGAGACTATAGATACCACCACCCATTTGCTCCATTACAGTTAAAAAAAAAGGAAAAAAAAAAAAAAAAAAAAAAAAAAAAAGAAGAAAAGAAAAGAGCAATACGCAGGAAAAAAGATACACAACTGCTAAGTTAGCAGTTAGATAATCGTCACTGCTTTCTGCGGAGAATCACTAGGTTAGACTTGCCAAAATACTGTTGGGTCTGCTGTTGGTTGGGTACTGACATGTATTATCCGTAAACCATTGCCAGCTTCTCTTCCAAATTCCACTTAAACCACAAAGATCCTACTTGCATCCACTTAACAGGTGGGGAGGGAAGAAGACGAAAGGGGATTTTGGCTAGTTTGAAAAAATGGAGAGAAAAGCTGCCGAAAAACTCAATTCTCGCCGGATGTCCTGATTTGAAATGTAAATGAAAAAACTAAGTCCTGATTTGAAATGTGATATTTTTTTTTTGTCCTGATTAGAAAGCTAGACAAAACTTTAGTCCTATTTAGAAAATTTCCCTAGAGGTAATCTCATTGAAATAGAATTGAAACCTCCGCCAAAGCACGCAAGATGGCAGGATTTTCTGACCGAGTTCGACATGGCACTCGAGTAGTTACCCGGTCGGAACAATCAAGTGGCGGACGCGCTAAGCCGCAAGGCCGAGTTGGCTGCATTGAAGATAGAAGAGCAAACTGCAGTAAGCCGCCTTAGAATGGACTTGCGCAACCAGATACGCAAAGGAGATACCTGAAAAGATACCCAAGAAATAGCATTAAGAGAGTTGTTTTCCACAATAAGAGATGCCTGAGAAGAAGACAAAAAAAAAAAAAAAAAAAGTCCTTACAGCCTTGAGTTTGTATCAGTGTTGAGCATATTATGGTTATCCTTTGGCCTTGAGTTTGTATCAGTGGTCCCCATGGGTTTGGAGATTTGGACCATTGAAGATTGCCACCCTCGTGGTATAGTTCATGTCCAGGGATGGGATCGGATTAAACGGAGACCCCTTCTGCTCCTATTAGGACTAGGTTTGGTAGTGGTTTTTAGGTTAGAGGCTGGTATGGGTTTCTTGATTTTAACTCAAGTCGGGATTGGGGTGGGTTTGGGGCAAGTTTGGGTTGTGGTCGCTCCTGGCCATGCCCACTCCGTTTGCAACTCATTAATATTTTACTCAAGTTTTCATACCCAAAACTTCTGCAGCACAACTGGTAGTGCACATTTATAAAAATTTGTAAGATTGTTGGGCTGGAGGTTCAAATACTCAGTCAACCTGTCCCAACTTGTACACCCATCATGGGGCGGTTTGGTATCACAAGCTATAAACCCATCGTGGGTTGGGTCAGGTATGAGGCGTGCATGTGCCAGTTGGGCTGGGTTCATATTTACTTATTTACGACACCCGTGCCAAAACTAACCTTCTGCAATCCCTAACAGTATCCCAAACAATAACCCTGATTGGAAGTTTCTAGCAGCCAAAATCTGTCCTTCTCATGTTTAACATTTAGTGCTTCCTTATGGCCTCTTATTAAGTCTAAAGCCACTAGCATTCTTCCCTACAGCCATCAATCAGTTTTTTGTGCATTCATTACACACAGATTAGTTTTTAGCTACTAAAACTTGGTGGAAAAATCAGGAATTGTTACCTAGTAGAGCAAGATGACAAACACCCATACTTAAGATATCGTATCAATGGACTAGAAGAAACTAATGGACTGTCGAAACCATTTGTTTGTTGGACTTAGGAAAGTGAATGGATGGTCCACAACAATTTCTATCAAAGCTCTGGTTGGTGAATGTACTCAATTTTCCTATAGAACCCTCTTGTGAAATTATGAATTTTGTGATATTGCTCACCCACATTGTGACTCCCACGGGATAAATGTTCTGGATCCTCGTATACATTTAACATGACAAAACTGCATTGGTAAAAGGAAAAAAGTTGTCAAATGATCTGGGTTTACTCATTTGCTTATTATCTGTTTTTATCACGTATCAACATTTTGTTCTCTTTTTGGTTTCAGGTCCAAATTCCTGCATTTGGTTCGTGTCAGATGCACCTCTATTCTGGTGCAGGAGCGAATATACAAATATATATGTACTCATTTGATATTTAACGTGTAAATATAGTCCTAGCCTTTTTGAAGTCTGTAGTGGAGGCAAATTTGTAAGGGAATTAATGGACTTATAAGCTAAAAGCAATGAATGTTGTGAAATCTGTAGACCACAAAGTAGCAAAAATGCATAGAAAGGGAATGTTCAATCAAGGGTGACTTTTTTTTTTTTTTTTTGGCCTATTAATATATTGCAAAACTCCAGCAGAAGTTACAGTCCACCTACCTACAGCGGTGTGCAACAGACACGATGGTTCTTGGGAGAAAGGGGCCCTGAGTCTTTTAACTCTTTTCACTTTGTTAGATTGTCTTAAAAAATGAGAAGAAGTGTGAATTTTCCTTTAATCAGAAATTTCATTGGGCTTGAGCAAAGCATTCAATTCACAATTGGAAGTTATATTAATATTTTGTTTTGTTTTTTTGTCTTTATTTAAATTACAGGCAAGGATTCTCTTTTAACCACTAGTTACCATCGATGCTGACTGCATGTCTGGTGATTAATGATAAAGAGCATGAAGTCTCAGCGGAAAAGCGTGGCACATAGCATTCATAAATGTGCGGGCAAGGCAAATTTGCATCTAAATAGCAGGTGTTTAATTATTGGCCTAGGCTGCATATAAACCACCTAGCTCGATTGTGTAGTAGGCGTCAGTCCCACATGGCTTGTAACTTGTCCCAAAAAATAATAATAATAATAGTTCCCATGTTAGTAACCATCTTTTGGAGTACCGGTCTAGATGAGATCGGTGGCTGCTAGGATCGAAAGATTTAGTCCAGCTGACTAATCAAACATAATGATATGCTGATAGAGCGAAGACCGGCAGGTGTAGTATAAAAGGCACGTATCTTTCATTCTTGTGCCAACACGGCTTTTATGGAGGAAATATCCATGTTAACATCTACATTCCTCCACCCCACGTTCACTTTCCTCATTCGAAACCCCGTTGTTAAAAATAAAAAAAAAAAAAAAAAAAAAAAATGGCATGGATGATAGAGGCACTTGCATCACCTGTGGAAAGTCGTCAGGACTCATATTTTCCATTTACTGCAATGGTCCCTCTGTATGGCACCAATTAGATAGACCTTGTTTGGATCTGTGTTACTCAGTTGCCCTGTAATCAAATTACCTTCAAAGGCCAATTAGCTGTCTCTCTGAGAAGTTGTAATTGGTCATATAAGCAAAGAATAAAATAACTGACAACGGCTGCTGTTAAGATCATCCTAGACATACCACCACACTCTTTACCGAAGGAACTAATCATAATGTACCTCACTCTTTATCACATAACAACATTCAGCGGCCATGATAAAAATAAAAGTAAAATAAAATTGGTAACTATAGATTTTTACAAACCGATCAATAGACTTCCCATGCCTCTTTTACATTAAATTGCATAATGTCATGTCATAATACTTTTAAACACAGCGAGAGACTGCTGATAGACATGACATGGAATACATGCCACAGTTCTAAACCATTTACATAATCTCTTGGCTATATAAAGATTTTTTTTCTGGAAAGCACTGATGTAACCATGTAAGCCGCTTGCGTCAGAGGCGCATTATGAATTTATGAATTTATGATTACTAAGGAAACTTATTATCCTTTTGGTTCGTTCAGTGCAAGCTGTACTTCATTGTGGCACCATTAAATGACAGGAGAGTTGAATTACAGCAGCCCAAGTGTCTTCAATTGCTGAACATGTTCGGGTGGGAGGGGTGGCGGGGACCAATTTGATTCTGTCATCTCACCATCAACATCCTCAACAACATATTCCTGAAAAATGTCAGAAAAAGGCAATGAACATGGAATTTACATTGTTAACTAAATTTAATCTACAGCAAACTCCCATATCATTGCAAAAAGACAAATTCATTAAGCCACATTGGCTGTTTATGAGAAAATAAATAATCAGTAGAAAAACTGGGGAAGAGACAAGTTATAAGACTCTGAAGCCTCCCATGCTTGCCACATCGGCGATGGGACTACTTTTTTGCCCATTTTCCTGGAAATTATCTTTTCGCTCTGCCATATCAACTAAACTGCTTTTCTCAACATCATTCCCTTGAAACAACAGATAACTCCATCTTCAAGAATATAGATATACTCTGTTCAATGCCAGTTAGGGCATATTCATGTAACACCTGGGGATTCCTTCTTGCAACGGAAAAGGCTCCAATCCTCCTTAGGTGCCACTTTTCCACTGTTTGGTTTGAGGAAATTCGTTTAGCTGATTTTTTTATAAAGTTTAAGGCAAACCAATTCTTTTTCTTCCTTTTTCTTTCTTTTTGGTAGTGTGGGGTGGGGTGATTTGCAGAATGGTTTGGTACCATTTCCTCTGGCCTCGCAGAAGTGAAAATCTGTAGAATCCCAAATTACAAAAACATGTCCTTAGTCGTTTTTGTTATTATTGCCATTCGCTTCGTTGTCTGATGGTCTCACAGCCACCAAGATGCTCTTTATCTTTCCTCATACTTTCAAACAAGTTATCTTGGTAGATCATGTCCAAAGACATTCTCAGTCAGTTGCAGCACGACACTTTCCAAACGTGGCTGCATTGGTTGTAGTCAGCAATTCACGCTTTCTTCACATCCAAGTATCCAACCTTCTATCAAAGAAAATCTAAGCTTGAAAGTTAACAGTGGCATCTTCCTCTTCTGATTATTGTCATGTCAATCCCTAAGACCCTCCATTTCAAAAGGGAGATCTGAGATTTAAGCATATTTTAGTTTTTTTTTCATTCCCCCAGTCTTGACTTTGTGAATCTTTAAATTCACGGTTATCTATGGATTCTGTTGCTGTCTGGATGACCACTTCTATTTCCAGGTTTCAATTTATTTGTTTCTGTTGTCAGGATCCAACCTAAGAGCTTAATGCCGGCTTCCAACATTCTGACTGGCAGGTAACATTGGTCCATCTAGAACTTTCACTAGGATTTCTAGATGCATGAAGATTTTGGAACGAAGCCAAGTGCTTGTTTCTGTTATCCCAAACTTACACGTACTCCCACATCCACTCATCTGCATAAAGATGGAGGTCTTTCTTGATGCTTATACATTCAAATCTGCACTCATTCACCTTAAATCTGGAAAGTGTAGATATTGTGCCTAACTAAGATGTACAGCATCAGGAAAATAGAAGCATATTTTTCCTATCTACAAGCAAATGAGCATTGGCTTTTATGAAGCAAATGAGCATCTTCACCGACTAGAAATCTATTAACAACCTATTTTCTACAGAAGCAATGAATGTCAGCTTTCAACGAGTTTGAAATCAGTATAACTAATGGCATCAAAACTATGGCAACAAAAGCATGTGCAGAAAAAGAACAGAAATGAGAAAAAAGAAAAAGAAACCAGAGGATTGCAAAGCAATGGCTTACTTTTGTTAGCATCCTTTTTGCTAGTATATGATAATGTCGCTGCCAAATCCTTTGGCCAACCATTGTTGCCACTAATACACTGTAGAAGATGCCAATCACAGTGAACAGACCCAGTACAATTAAACCCATAATAAGTAGCAATGGTAGCCCGGCTTCACCAGCTCCCCCCAAGCAACCGCATTCACTAGCTGCACCTGCACAACTTTCAAAACATGTAGTACAATCGGTCCACATACAGAGAGTGCCAGGTAGATGGCAGTCAGCACACATTCTGCATATGACAGAACAGGGATTGACTCATTAAACAACAATTAATGATTTTAAAATAAGAAATATGTAAAAGTAATCAACAGGAACAAACAATGTTTGTTTAACGATAATAACTGTAGCTTAGTAGATTTGAATTAGCATAAGAAGAATATATACAAGCAATATAATGATAAAGCAGTTACCGCAACCTTTGCATTTTTTTCGGGCATACAGCGAATGAAATCATGCCTAGAGACAGCACAGCCCAAATGAAATTGGGTTCTATGCATCTCCCACCAAAATCTCTAAAAGAAAAATACCAACTACATCTTTTATGAAAACAGTGAATGGGCATTTTGGGCATGAATTTATTTTGATTTTTCACCCCTCACCATTCTCGTATGCTTCATTCCATCTCCTATTCAGATAAGGCACAAGTCATGCAGCTCTTCATCTCATGAGAAGTTAAAAAAATCAACTGATAATAAATTTCTTCTAACATAAATCAAGTCACCATCACTTTCTTTTAGTTAGGAATTAAAAATTACTGAAGTTTAGTGCAAAACACTGATATAATGATTCCCCACCCCCTTCTTTTCCCTTCCCCACTTCCCCTTCTTTTTATTTTTTTATTTTTGCTAAATATATAATAATTTCGAGACTCAAAGATATGCACTAAGTTATGGGTTCGGGTGTGGCAAAACAATATATAAATTTACCCAGGCTGGCAGCAACAAAGACATAACTCACGACATGGCTGAGCTAGATCATTGCGTACTCGTCGATCATAGCAAGTAATGAAACACCCAGACAATCCCAGCAAGGCAAAAAACATCAGTGCTCCTACACACAAGCAATAATGAGAAAATCATAGAAAGAAGATAATAGAACATGTAAGATTAAAAGTTTCCAAAGCCATGGATAATAGCATCACAACCAAAGTGCTTCCTATGAAATTCAAGATGAAAGTATATGACGGCTGAGTACATTTTTATTGGAAATGTAAAGCTTGAAATTCATAACCAGAGAACAAAGTAATCAAAATTTCCTCTATATTGGCTGTGTCAGGTATGGCATAACTTAACTTGGTGTCCAGGTACACCTGAATATTGAAGTGTCCAAGTAGAACAGATGGCAACCATAAATGTGTCTAAACCAATTACACCAGAGGATTAAACTATGCAGAAAATGGGAAGAATCTAAAAAACTGCATAGAATAAACACATCTTCTACAGATGTCATCCTTTTCTAGCATTCCTATCCTGCAAGAAAATTTCCACTTTTAGGATGAATTCAGAGATCTTCGACCAGCATGTCCAAAAACTAAGATTTCTAAAGCAATATACGATAAAGAGAGATGGTGCAGTCCAGGTGACATGGGCAGCTAATTGAAAAGGAGAGAGGGTGCAGTCCGGGTGGCAGTTCAAAACAGATCAGTCCCGGCCTTCTGAGGAAAATGATTCTTGTCTTCGACCCTCAATGTATAATATGCAATGAAGACATATTAGCAGCCAAGACAGTGGCATAAGAACTAATGTCCTAACATAATATTATAATCTAATTGCATCTTTTTCATCCTTAATAAAAGAAAAGAATCAAACATTTAAATGTGCCACCGGTTAAAATGTCATATCCAAATTGTATGTGGCAGGACTCTAATTGGAAGCAAGGATAAAAATAGCGGTTGCGATGGGCGTAGCGATCGACGCAGTTGCGGTGATACATATCAGCGTGACAGTGTGAATTTTTTAAGGGTTAAAAAAAATTTGAATCTTGTGTAGCAACCAATCTTGTGATTTTTTAGTAATTTGGAACATATAAGGATAGAGACAACCATAGGAAAGGCGATTGAGGAGGAGCAATGGAAAAAACAGCGTTATAAGTTAAAACTGCCTCGCTCTACTGAGTTCTAGACTATAACGCCGCTATTTTCAAAATAGCATAGCGGCCTCAACCGCTATGGCCGATAATGCGGCTGCTACATTTTTGAACCATGATTGGAAGCCCCACTCTTAACTATAAGTATCTTATTTGAAAAGAATAAGTCCAACAATCTATTGCCTACATCATCAAGTTCTCAAGCTTTACCACATAGATAGTAGAAACTAAGTTCACTTTCAAAGCCCCAAGCCAACCGAAGCCAATATTGCTGGAAACTGTCTGTTATATAAACCAAATATGCCAATGAAGCAATTACCTGCAAAGATACGCACCCAAAACAGCTGTTACACTAAGATGTTTGTTTTGAAATTTATACTTTGCAAAAGAAAAGTACAACCACAAAAAAAAAAAAAAAAAAAAAAAAAAAAAAAAAAAAAAAAAGAGTGAGAGGAGAGCAAAAGAAACAACTCTGAAAAAAAGTATGAAAGACTTACAAGTTGCACAGCAAAAAAAATAAAGATTATATCTCTGGTCACAAAGAAACGGAACTTCAAGGTACGCCACTTCCTATCAGCAAGAACATGCACTCTCAAGTGGTAAGGAGCCTTACAGGTTGTACAATGAGCGAATGCAAACCCTTCCTGCATTAAATGTAACAGAACTGATTCAACTTCCAGAATTATTCAATGCTGTTGCACCAATGTGAAAGCAGTTTCCTGGAGCACACCATAAGTAGAAAAGCATGACTAAGATACAGGCAGCTAAGCTAAGCATCTAAATATAGGTGAAGAGACAGAGCATGAAAGGAAGTATGATATAGTCGGCTAAGCTACTAGATAAAAGGGGAATGGGCATGACTAAAATATAGATTATACAATGAACTGACCATGCACACAAGATCATCACCAGCACCACCACCAACAGCAGAGCCTTATCCCATCTATTTGAAATCAGTTTCGCGAGTTATTGGTGAATTCTACTTCTCCACTCATCTCAATTTGGTTATAGACTACCAATACATGGCATAGTTACAATGTAATCAAGATAGAGCTGGAAATTGGTACAATATGATCAAATTCAAAATATGAATGCAATAGAAAAGAGATTTGCAGGCTAAGAAAGATCCCATATTGGTCTTTTCAAACACATCCTTCAAAAGACCCCTCTCAGTTAATGGATTCATACAATACAATCAAAACAGTAACAATGCCAAAATACAATCTTAAAGATATATAAGCCATTTGTCTTATAGACCCATAATGAAGTGTTGATATGGCCTAAAATGTACTGTATCTGGTAATTCTAGATATCAATATGGGTGCAATTATGAGGGTCTAGCGGATTGGTATTTAGATATTACTTAGGTCCGGTTTCATTTAGAGGTGCAGATGAAGATGAAGTGTTGGTTTTTTTACAGGGATCTACGGAGCTTTCTTCTGTGAGCGCCATTTTGACAAGAATTAAGGGGACTCTTTTATGTGCTATCGAGTGAGCTACATTAGAGTCACTTTGCCGGTAGAAATTAGCTGATTGGAACGATGGTATTACATTGATCCCTCGTTCAGTACGGAAGGTTCATGCTAAGCACATTCTCCATTCAGCAAATTCTGAAGTAAGATTTCTTAGCTAGAAAAGAAGATTTTATATCTTTCCTTATTTGTTTCTTTGTAATGGGTTGTTTGTAAGCTTGCCATTGGTTGTGGGCATTTTTTAATTCTTTTTCATGAATAATAAAAGCCATCCCTTGTCAATGGACAATTAACATCCAATTAAACAAAGGCAAAATTGGATTGTTAAGATCATGCAATGGGGAAGATTTTGGGTGAAATCCAAAATATGGATCACCATATGACTGGGGTGAACACCAACATTTGGGACCCAGTGGTAGGGCCAGTAGAAGGTTCAATTGGACATCTTACATTTCATATTATGAAGCATCAGCAGGCAGATAAATTATCAAACATGTTTGTACATACCCTCACAGCTCGCCAGTGATCCAAGCATGCACGGTGGACATATTTTGAGGTTCCTTTGCACTTGCAAGGAGCTATAAAATCCCTGCCTGGAAGTAACATAAACGCATATACTTATCAAGCTCAAACCAACTAAAATGTTACTAGCAAATAGGAAAATCTACACCACACATTGCTGTTACACTTTGACGTGGCATAACTTATTTGGAGTAAATATCAACATAATTAATAATTTCTTCCCATTGCAGTTTCAAAACCAAACTGGAAAAATGTGGCTGATCTTCTACTGTTTCAATTACATTGTCAGAAAAAAGTATCACAATCCAAGCAAGCAACAACTGAGAAACCATGATCTCTTGTTTTTTCGTTTTCTTTAAAATAAAATAAAATAAAATAAAATAAAAAAAAAAAACAACAACTACTACTACTACAAAAGCGTAAACTGGGTCATAATACTGGATTTAGAAATGCTTCAGAGGTGGCAACCACGATTCCAGAAAAAAATAATTTTATAATAAAATGGAGTAATTTATGGTCCTCTGATCGTCAAGAAAGGTTTAGGATAGGATTTGCATTTCCAGAACACTGTACAGCGCTAAACAAATTTCCATGCATTCGGCTAAGGGTGAGTTTTGGGTGCACAATCTGTTAAGATTGCAAAACTTCAGTTGAAATGGGGCAGACTTCCAAACTTGATTCAGTCCCACCAAGTTAAGAATGAGCAGCCAATCGTTACCAAACTGTAATTCTAGTCTCTCTTTTGGTTCAAAACATACTGGATCATTCACTTTCACTTCCTCCTCGAGGTATCAAAGCGCTCGAGTGATGGAGCCCTCACCATAACATCCACCCAACACATGAGGTTTTGGGGTACACCCAAATGCTGTTTTCAATGTAGAACTTCAAACCAATGGGCAAATTCAGGCATAGAAATCATCGGAAATCCAATACACTGACATGCCCGCAAACTAATTCAATGGTCGTCATAAAAAAAAAACAAGTAAGGTGCATCATACACACATCATTATATCAATATCAAGCCACCCCATGGCAATGTGGACACCAAACAGTATGCAGACCTCATCGTACTAAGCCTCTTCACGAATTAATTACATGGTAGAAATCATTTTTCAGAGACACCCACAAAGCAGAAATTAGAAATCCAAAACCCCCCACCCCCCAAACCCACCCACCACACCAAAACTAGAGTTTCTAACTATCCATTTCTGAATTGGACAACATGAAGATTACATGCAAAATCTTGATTTTCCAGGCCAACGAGAGCAACAGTCTAGTAGGTTTTCCATATCTTAAACAGGATTTTAGACTTTTGGTACCCCAGATGCATATAATTACCTAGAAATGGCAAAAACAAGAAGAAATCACTGCACCAGAAAACGCGTAATTCAACAGAAACCGAGTCGTAAGTGTACGGCAGTGGATGAAGAAAACCCTAATCGGAAATGGAGAGAGGAATTGGGAAATTACCGTCGGTTTCAAGGCAAATTCTGCACTGGATTTGTTCTCCGGGCCCTGCTTCGAGATCGATTTCGCTCGGTTCCGGAACGGGAGAAGGAGCGATCAGAGGAGCAGATGGAGAAGAATTTGAAGGATCTCCCATCGATTTCATGGATCGAAGAGGAGATTAGGAGAAGAAATTTGTAGAGAACGAGCCCTAAAACTTGAATCGTATCTTTCGTCTCTCTCACTCTCCTTTGAAGAGATAGAAAGATGGAAAGAGAGCGTAGAAGAGAAAGGGGCTTATACTTTATTAAGAAGAATAAGTGGATGGGGCCTGGGTCAGGGTGCACCCAAGCTCCATGTTTTGACCGCCGCATTTTGCATTTTCAAGGACTTTGAATGCACCCTTGCCTGGTTAGCCAGTTGACTAGTCAATGACTGAAAGTGTGCTCATGGGCTGGGCTTGGGAGTCAAGTTTTTGTACTAGGGGTGAGTCTTAGATCTAAAATTTGAGCTCGCTTAATATTTGGGCTGGACTTGAATTAAGTGATAGAAAGTTGGATGTTTGAACGCGCACTCTGGTGAAGTCGTGCACATGAGTTGGTAACTTATTTGTCCGAACTATTTGTAGAAAGCCCACCCAGCCCGGTCCTCCGGTCCTGGTTTGATTGACTAAATGGGTGGATTTCGAATTTAACACATTTAGGGCCTGAGTTAGATTTGGGTTGGATATAATAAGCTTGCATAACTAAAGTCGAGCTAACCTCATGGGGTAGCTCAGTTAGCGTAAGATCATGGTTTGCATTTCGAGATTGTAAGTTCGAAACTGTATTACCACACTAGGACTATAGGGGAGTTTACCTGGCTTCTTCTGGGCCCAGAGAGATTAGTCTCAGCCCAAAGAAATGGGAAATCCTCCTATAGTAAAAAAAAAAAAAAAAAAACCTAAAGTCGGGTTGGACTTGAATATGTCTCAACTTAGCCTATTAAACTGATGTTCAATTAATAATTAAAATAATTGGAGCTGGTGTTTTAGATTCCACTTCAGAGCTCGAAGTTGAGAGAGTCGGATTTATCTTCTTGCATGAGATGATGCCAGGATGAATGGAATTTCATTCAAAATCCACCTTAATTGGACTGCTTCGTAAGGGTCGATTGATTACGACGTCTATATGGAACCAACACAATAAACTGTTCTAACCACTGGCTTGACCCACGTGGTGGCTTGGGTCCATGCTCTTTCTAATTAATAGGTGGTATAATGGTATAGGTTAGTTGTTTAAAAAGATAAGAGGTATGAAGTCAAACCTTCCTAGATCTACATTTTTAGCATTTTTAATGAATAGTCAAATTTGAAAGGAATCTAGTCAAAATGGAATCCCAAACTACTGTCTTTAATACTAGTGAAAAGCCCCGTGCTTAGCATGGGCAACGTAATTCACAATATTATGTAGTAAAAAGTATTATAAAAAAAAAGCTTTCTAAATAGAGAGGGGAAGATAAAGAGAGAGGAAAGACAAGAGAATGAACACATAGAGAAGATGAAATGATACATTAAAATGTTGGAAACATACCGAAAAGAGGGAATGAATGGAGAGAAATGAAGAGTTTTAGTATTAAAGAGTCCTAAGGAAGAAGGAATTTCAATAGTAAAGAGGGTTTAAAAATGGAGAGGGTAGAAATCAATCTATTAAAGTAAGTGGTCAAATCAAAATTCACAAGGTCCAAATCACATTGAAATCAATCTCTGATTTTTCAGTTCGCTTCATATATAAGAATAAGAATTGTATATTTTATTTTATTTGAAATTATTCATCATCACCATCTTCTTCTTCTTTTCTCAGTCTTTTAATGGAATGGAGTGTAAGACTCCCAACCCAAACCCATTTACTCTTGCTTGCTCAAGGGGAACATTAGTGTGTCCAATTGGTTGAGCTCTCCAGCCAGAGATCACTCATGCATCTTAGATGTAATTATTTCAATAGTGGCTTTTCTCCACTCCAATGAAGGCTTTTTTTTTTAATTTTTTTTAACGTGTTTAACATAAGTTACCTTTTAGTAGTAAGGAGTGACAGTTCTCATTTGAAGGTTTTTGGTTTGAACCTGACCTCTTCCCTCTCATACGACTTTCCATCGCCTCGTATATATGAGTTGTGTTCTGAGTCCTGGGGCTATGAAAAAAGTACATCCAAGCACAGACTTGAGGGATTGGCAAACTATGAAGCATGACCTGACCGGTCCACTCAATGCTATTCAATCCATCAACCCCCACAATCCCAATTTATTATACTTGACATGCATCTTGAAGTTACAAGGTTTAGATTGACATTTTAGTTAAGAAATAAGCTACTTTGCCTTGGCCCGTTCTTGTTACCCACAGAGATCATTGTAAACTCTTACCTGACCTAAGAACAGCTCCTTACTTATAGTTCTCGTCCGGAGGTCCTGACTTTGAACCTGGTCTCCCCACTCTATGCATGTGTGCCTTGTTATTATCTCGTATGTGTGAGTTGCATGTCTCCTTACAAGTATGAGTTCCCATCCCATCACATATCTGAGTCCCTTAAGGTCCCATCCCCTTTGGGATGCTGGAAAAAATATGTTGAGCTGACCCACAGCCACAAGTACTATTCCTTTTAGGAACATGTTTATCTAAAAGGCTAATTAGTAGGTCCCAATCATCATTGTAGTTCTTTCTTCTGCCTTCTCACGGGGATCAACTTTGTATCTCTTTTTTTACTATATATGTTGGCCATCAATTAAATTGTTGTTATCTTTTAATGTGATGGAATTTAAAGGTCCAATTGTTCTCAAGGAATTGAATTCTTTGAAATTTGAAGTAAAATTGGTTCCAACAAAAAAAAAAAAAAAATCATTGAAATTAACGGTGATGGTGCATATGTAATTTGGGTTTTGTAGGATTTGATTTACAAGGGTGACAATTGAGTATTAAATTTCAATAAAAGATGAGTTTATTTTATCGTCATTTGCAAATCTTTACCTTTGGGTCTTCAGTTTTAGCCACTTTAATAGAAATTGGTATACGAAAATCCTTATGTATTTAATTCCATTAAAATGACAACCTTGTTTGTTTAACAAAATGGTTCATAAAAGTACGGTGAAAAGAGGCATCTGATGTGGCCTTTTTTTTTTTTGGATGAAAAGAATGAAGTAGAAAGCAAAATTTATGATATAACATAAATTTTAAACTTCAATATATTTAGATGAAAAAGTGGAGTGGAGAAGTAACATTATGGTGTATCATCACAAGTCCTTTTACTCCTCCGTTGGCCTCTTTCTTTTACTAAAAATAGGTGTGCTAAATTATGGTGTAGTAAATCTCATAAAAAAAATTTAAAATTTTTATTATAACATAGTAATAGCCGAATATTTTCATGATTTGACATTCATTTTATTTGTGCTCTACACATTGAAACAGACAGAAGGATTTGTCATTTTTATCAGTAGCTTGGAGGAATTTTCAGCTGGCAAGTACATGAAAGTCGGCTTAAAAGAAACTGTATCCTGATAAGGCTACAGGTCACTCATGATTACACCTACCTGAGATGTCACTTATTTGGGTTTAGGTTTGGTTAAAATCTGATGAAACCCAATTTGTCTTTTTTCAGGCCTATAATTTTGGCCCTCTCAGGCCTTCAGAAGATGTTAAACTTGGCCACAACAAAATCTTCAAATTGGAGGTGTTATTATACCATTATTAAATGTGAATTATTATCCACTTGTATGCCTATTATCCTTTCTAATTTGAAATTGATTTCCAAGCCTGTAGTCTCCAAGAGAAGTTCAAATCATCAATCATACAAATAAACTATAGTTGTTCTTATTTTAATATATGCTAAAGAAGACTTCTAGTTGTACTAAAGCAATCCGAGCATCAGACCAAGCCTGCTTAACACTTTAAAATACTTCACCATTTTTTATTTTTAATTCTCTCTTGTGGCCAACTTTAAACACTGGAGTTGGAAAAGTTCAGCCCCACCCACACTCTGAACTTGGCATTCTAGTGAATCAAAACTGTTTTTTTTCTGAAAAGTAAAAAATCATGTTTTAGGGCAAAGTACAAACTCTATATTTTCATTAGTTTGCTCCAAACAATAACATATGCACTTTAATGTTTTCCACTATACAACGGCATATGACTTTAATGATCTTGAAGAGATTGGAATATCTTGCGGAGGGGAAGCAATCCGAGCATGATCGTTGTCTTTTTTTTTTTTTTTTTCTAAGAATAGGGAATGAGAGATGAGTTTCGTGTATTTATAAGCATTCACCGTAAGGTTGATCGAGTCCCTACAAACAAAATTAATGGGCAAAGGTTATGATAGACCGCAGGGTCTCAATCGACCATTAACATTGTAAATGAAGGGCGATAGGGACCCTATTAGAGAATGTTAAAAAAAAATACGTTTTTAGGCAAAATGACTGATTTGGTGTAAGGGCACTTAAAATTATAGTGATCACCGTCCCTATTAGTGAATGTTAAAAAAAATATATTTTAAGACAAAATGATCGATTTGGTGCAAAGGCACACATGTCTGAGCCCAGGTTCGAACCGGGGACCTCTAGTGTGTGAGACTAGCGTGATAACCGACTACACCACCCAGACATTAATATTAATGTTTTTTACATTTTATTATATGAATTAAAGATTAGACTCTATAATTATCATTATGATAAGTCATCACAAATACTAACGTTGACGATTTAAAAGTGGAATTGGGTTAGTGGGATCATGCAATCCGTAGAAGTTTCCCACCCAGAAAACGACCCAACACTTAAAAAGCCTATACTATTTATATATGTTGGTGACATGCTTAGAACTTAGCAAGCACAGCAGTGCTGCAAAAGGATTCAACCAAGACAGGATTGTAGATTGTGAAGTCCATTCTTTCTTGTAATAAACTATGGAGGAAGATTTATAAGCTATATATTCTCCGGGGAAAAAATGAAACATTTTTTTTTATGTGGATTACTATTGTTGTTGTTGTTGGTGGTGGTGGTGGTGGTGGTGGTGTTGTACTTCAAGATTGATTGAGAGAAAGAGGGAAGCGGATCTTAGTAGCAAGATAAGTTATATAGTTGGGCCTTCACGCAGACAAGTGCGTAGGTCCAATCAGGCCTGAAACAAAATCCAAATACCAGGCCATATGGCTAAAAATAGTGAGGTGAGAATTTTGCCCGGGCCCGATCATCATCATCAAAGTCTTGTTCGAACTATGTTTGGGTCGGCTACATAAATTCTAATTCTTCATTCCGATTTATTTTGTGTCAAATCCTCAGTTAAGTTACAATTCTTCAAATCTATTTATACTACCTCCATCTATATCTTCTTTGGCCCACCGCTTTTCTTTAGTGGGCCATCAACCTTCATAGACAAACTTTTCCTTACCAGCGTTATTGCCGGCTTATGTTGGACATGCCTAAACCATCTTAAATGGGTTTATCTAATTTTATCATGTATTATTGCTATACCCCTAAATGCTCATTTCTAATTTTTTTCCCTTTTTAATTTTTCCACACATCCAGCCCAAAACCAACATGACCAAAAGATGTTATATCAGGCCGTGGTTAGAAGCCTCTGAACTCAACCGTGAATAGAGATGTCAAAACGGGTCGGGCTGGCACGGCCCACCAGAAAAAACTCTGGCGTGCTTGGAACGGATTGGGCCGTGCCGTGCCTTCGTGTCTGTCGTTCACAGCGGGCCTCTTTTAATTTTTTCCGTCTTTTCCATATTACACAGGCATTCATTACATTACAATTTTTTTTTTTTTTTTCTGTTATGCAAGAACTTAAATTTCTTCAAGTTTGAGCCTTGTTTGAACATTGGAATAATTCAAATGCTATTAATTTTCAGTTCACCCAGCCATCAAATCTGAATTCATGAGATATGACACTTAGATGAAATGAGAGAGGAGTAGCTTTAAACGTGAAAAAATTGAACTGTGTTGACATTCATTGGATGATTGAAATGGTCTGATCCAAGCAACTTTTGATCAGTGACCACTCAAAGATACCCCATGGGCCATGGCCCCATAGAACAAATTGTTTGGATTATCACATTCATGTGGTGGCGTGGTGGGAGTGTGGCATTGTCTCCACAAATTGTGCTTCTCATTCTGATCTATCAATAATACTCACAGTAGAATAATGTCCCCCCTTTTGGAACTTCAAGAGAAGAAGCTACAAAAGAACCAAGGCTAAGAACTTCCCATGAGCTTACTTAGATGTGGTTCAACACACTGATCTCTCTACATTAACATTAGCCACACTGATGCTCAGGTTTACTTATTTTTTGAGTGATAGGCCTGGCTGGCCGTGCCGAAATGGGCCGACTGTGCCCGTTCCCTCGACCCACGGGCCTTGCTGTTGACTGTGCCGAAACGGGCCAGCCCAGCCCATTTGACATCTCTAAACCATGAATTGATTTCAACATGTCGTATATACCAATTAAGAATAGAGACATTTGAAGTAGTGCCAGTGTCGACCAGATCCTGGACTAGCACAACGTGGGTCATGCTGATTTCTTAGGACGAGTCTTGTCTACTGCATATTGTTTTCTTAGAGTTTCCCAAGTACATATGCTGATTTCCTAAGAGTATAAGATATGCACAAGGGACCATCAAAGATATGGTTCTTTCATGCAATCATCCCTCCCTTTTTTTTTTCCAGTAGATTAGATTCCAAAGGAATTGATGATTCCCTCTAAATCTTCATCACTTCAATGCTCCATCATTGCTTGAAACCTCTTTCACTTGTATTGATACAAAGTCAATATGAATAGGCAAACGCCCCACAGTTGCAATCCAAGCACTAAAAGTCAAAACAGTCTCCTCCCCTTAAACTTATGCCATTATTTCTGTGAGCAATTTGAGTGGTTCCTCCACTTTGAAACCACACTTTTTGAATGAACCAATACCCAAATGGACAAATGAGGTGCCCATTTCAATGGCAGACTCGAACACCACTAGGTGGGTCCACTCCTGCTTGAACCTTATTGGCTAAAAAAGGGCGTTGGCAGTGGCATCGACCAACCCAGAATAGCACCATGGTTAAGGATAGCCCTGTCACCATGACTTCCTTTTAGACGCACTTGATAATATATTATTCTCCAACATGACATTTTAGCTTATCCTTATCTAGTATTTGAATTCGCATGTGTCATTGCTTGTCCTGTAGTACATGCTTCTGCTTCACATAACAGAGTTAGGATTTGGCCTATAAATCATACAAGAGGTGTTTGTTGGAACCTATAAATCAAAGGAAGTTGCATGTATTTGCCTTGCCTGGCTGTGTTAGGTAAAGAGATTTGTTATATTATTCTGAAATCCAGCTTATTCTCTCTGACTTTTTGGGCCATAATGTTCTCACTTAAACAAAACAAGTGACAAAGGAACATAACTTTTTTATAGCCAACTAGTTAGTCTTTGTGTGGGCCATCCTTTCTTGCTCAACACGCTTAAGTCAGTACATATTCTCGTGTATAGAAAACTGCCCAAAGTTTACTCTAGTAAAAAGAGAGATATTCTCATACTCGTCTGCTATTGTTTAGCAGATTAGAGACATGCGTAGTGTGTCTGTAAATATGAATTCAATCTTCTAAGAAAGCAAAGCAAGAAAAACGAAAGTGTGATATATGCGTGCATTCTTAAAATTTCTAAAGACTTTTGTGTTTATCTAAGTGGTTAAAAATGACGAAGGAAAGGTATACATAAATGACCATCAATTAACCTCTCCTTTAATATATATTAAATCAAACAAAGATGAAAAATGAAGGCTCAACCATCACCCTAGTAATTCAAGCCCTGGACAAGTCAGAATCTATCGATATTGCTACCTTTTATATTTCATTCCTCCCCGCTTCGAGTTTAGTGCACCATGTATGAATTCCTTTGTATTCTATGCAAACAAATATGCTCTAAATTTAGATGCATTATACTCTTGTATTTTCAAGTCGGCCAGTTGGGTTATAACAAGTTTGTGTATGTCCCATGCAACTGATAATGCTTGGATCTGATATGGCTGTGAATATAAGAGGAAGAATGTCTTTTTACCACTACCACTGTGTTGTAATGTGAATAAAGATAAATAATCAACTCAAGATGGCACTATTGTCCGAGCGTTTACTAACAACTAATAAGCAGTTTGACTTTTGTGGGGTCAGTTTTTCATTGATCTAATTAATAATTGTCACACCATACCACACCCCTCTGTGCATGCCAACTGGCATAAACCTCATTTCAAAAGGATGGATGTATGCTGTTGCAATTTTGCCATTTGATGTAAAAGAGGGCTTGTAGCATTGAGTGATTGGATAAGATGAGATGGGCCCCACATAAACCAAATAGCAGAGCAGAGTGTTGTGTCCTTTGAACCCAATCACTTCTCAAAGTAACAATTCTGATAAAAACCTAGACAAAATTTGAAGTTTACCCTACGTAGCATCATTACGTGATGGGAATGAATGAATTGAAATTTGTTTAGCGGGCGCAGGCATTCTGTTAGCGATAAAATCTTAAAGATGGGGAAGAAGACAAAGATATAATATTTTAAAGATGCGCAAAATAAGTAAAAAAAAAAATTCAATCAAATAAAGATTTTTTGTTTTCCTTCGTTCGTTTCTTAGAATAGGATGAAACATTCCCAAAATAATTCCTTATTACATTCTCCTAAATTTCCAACTTCATGGCCATCAAAAGAATGGGACCCACCCCACCTAAATTCCCAGAATGTTTTGTAATGGTGATTTTGAACGATCAAGATTGTCTAATCCCCCCACCTCACGTGACATTGATAAGTGATAGGGGCAGCAACGACTAACGAACTCTTGGCGTAAAATTTCCGTGTATACGGTGAAAAAGAAAGGAAAAAAAGAGAAAGAGAGTGGCGCAGGATAAGGTTGATGCGCATCGGCTACGCTACGCAGCTAAAGTCTTGTTCATCCCCGGATCCTCTGTTGGGTCCAAAGAGTGGAGCCTGTTTGGACCAATCACCATATGCCATGTGGCACTTTTTTTTGGGGAAAAAGTGCCACATGGCACATTGTGGGAGCTGTTTGGATCAAGCATGGGGTCTGGACTCTTTGGAGAGCTATATATGACTGTGAATAAGAATGTTTAGGAGTTTGGAGTAGGACGCATGCTTGGACGACTTTTCACTCGCTCTCTCTAAGAAATCTGATACTTGGATGACGTGTAAAATAGTAACGCAATATCCCAAAGATAACATATAATAAGTAGCGATGACAAGTCCTCCACAAGGTCCCTCATTATTTAGGTTTCATTTTTTTTTTTTTTTAATGTGATGTTGTTCCAAGGCCTGTCTCCCCACATCAATCTTCCTCCTTTCTAGATTAGATTGCATGCAGGCAGATGGTTCAACACGGTTCTTTTAAATTTAACATTACTATTATAACGGGAGATGTTCCTTTGAGAGTATATCTCACCTTATTATAAGAAATAAATGCGAGGGCCTCTACTTTATCTTTCATATATATGTAAAAATATATATATTAGTATGGATCCTACGAGGCTTTAACTTGGAGAAATTTTGAATTGGGGAAGTGGAACTCTACAGTGAAGCCCACCCATTGATGGCTATGGACTCATCTCCTTATATGGAATGTCTCCAAATTTCATGCACTAGTTGGTTCCAACTCCACTGATTAGTAATGTAATAAATGACTATAATTAATGATATGTTATTCACACTATCAACCAAATCATCAATCATGAAGCGGAACCAACTCGTATTGCAATGGAATTTGGAAATTACCTAAAAAATGCAGAGAATGTTCTCCTATGAGCAAATTGCATGTGTTTTGTGTAGTCTAGTTCTATGAGGTTCACTTTGCCCGACCTTTATTTAGTTTAGCCTCATGGATATTCTTACTAACCCATGATTAGGAATTATGACCAATTTTATACTCACTGAACTTTCACAGCCACGATCGGAAATTTAAAGCTGTTAAATCTAGGAATAATTATAATAGGAGCATCTCCCACCTTAATATGAGAGACAAGGTAAGAGCATCTCCATATTTGCTTGCTAAATGTGTGTTATAGCTAACATATATTAAAGCTCATTCATTCATGGTCCTTATCCAATCTAGTCATCAGGGTGGGCCACAAAAGAGGGTCTATTTTCATTTGGTTACTTGAATGGGGTCCAACATGGATGAACTCAGAAGGAATGGTCTTGCAATTTCAACAGTCCCGCGGCCCATTACTCCTTTTCATTATATTTCCTAGTTAAAATCCCGCCCCAAAGAAAAGCCTGAGAGGAACGCTAGTACACATTTGACATTGCTGCTGAGGAGATCCCAGAATCCCATGTTCATGTTCATGGTCATGCTTCCACCTTAAAAATCCCGGGAGAAAATCTTTTACCTTCCACACTTGCCACCCCAAACTGTAATTTTTCCACCTCGAGCATGATATCTGGATGAATTCAAGTCATCTGAAATGTGATTTTTCATTCTAGATTCACTGCTGGGATTCTGTTTCTATGGATTTTCTATTGCTAGATGACTCTGAGAGATGGGAGTTGAGCTGGAGTAGTTTTTCTGAGGTTTGTATTCTTGGGCCTGCACTTGTTTTTCTGTTTCTGTGATTCTAATCCATCTGACTTTTGCAGTTTTTCTTCTTTCTGTTGTGTTTGTGTTTGAGAATCATAGTTATCTATTTAGTTATAGACTATAGACTATAGAGCTGTTGAACTGTGAACAGCTTGTTTCTTAGACCTCAGAATTTGGTTTGTGATCTGTTGTCATAGAATTTTTTGTTTTTGTTTTGTAAGATAACTTTCTCTAAGCTGAGTGCTATAAATCCATCAGCTTGGCACAATTAAGAACAACCCAACTGATCAAGAGTCAAGACCACTATGCCCCTATGTATAGAACAATCCATATCTAACTCCAATCCGAGTCTGTCTGTGTTAAGATTGATCACCTTTAAAACATGGGGTTTTACTTCTTTATTTATTTGTTTATTAATATTCTTATGTTTTAGATGTGATCAATCTAATGGAGGGCCCTAGTTGGACTTGGGGTGAATTTTTGATCCACAGTTATAAGGAAGGATGGTTTGAGCGGTTTGGATTTTAGATGTGGAACCCGGTGATGGATTGAGTTCGGACTCAAATGGATTAGTTTGTTAACTGAAACTCTTTAACTCCTGATCAGATGAATTGAGAAGCTAATTAAATGAACATGCTTTGCTAAATTTCAGATCAAGTTAGGTCTTGAATTACAAATTGCAAACTTGAAAGTAAATTGGTCGAAATGCAAACCGGGTAAATATGGTTTGATTCAACAGCAATTAGCTTATGTTTAGTAAATTTCACTTAAACGTTGAGTAGAACATTTCTTTCTTTTTTCTTTTTTTTTATTCTCTCTATTTTGTGGGATGTGAATTCTGAAAATGTTTTGTTTCTTTCCATTTCTTTGTTTGATCAAAAGTGCGATCAAATGGAACTTATGGGAGATTTCATTTAAGAGGGTCGATGACAGCTGTATGAAATGATGATCGAGAAATTTGTGGTTTTATTGTGGTCATGAAATTTGAATGGCGAACGATCATGTGTTGTACTGTTATATTTGTACACTTTTTATGTGCATTAGGCAAGTAGTTTTGGTGATGCGATTCGAAAATCAGTTTTTATGTTGTTTGGTGGAGAGGCCAATTAATTTCCTGTGCACTCCAAAATGTCTTGATTCCTTGGCTTCTTATTGGATGAAAGAAGTATAATTGCATTATAATGACTGATGGTTTTCCCCTCCTGGATTTATCAATGTATTGGCATTGATGAGGTACATTTTTTTTGACAAAAGAAGCATTCACAGTTCTTTGCTCTACCAATCCTAGAGATCCAAAATCAGCGTCAACATCATCAAAGCCTTGTCCCAACTATGTTGTTGAGGTCTGCCTTTGTTTGTCCTTGTTATTGAGGTCTTCTTTTTTTTAACAATTGTGACCAACCTTTACTACTCAAATTGATTCTAAATAATTAAATCACATGTGGTTTAAATTCATGGGATGTTGGTTTCTATTTTTCAATTTTTTTTTCATATAATTTTTTAAACCTTTTTGGGCTTTGGGGGTATCCGGGGCTGACATGGTCAACATGGCAGAGTTGACTTGAAGGTGACTGAGTTGCCCTTCAAGACTGAGTTTAAAACATTGCACAGTTTAAAACTCTAATGAATCCCCAGGCTTCCAAATCACAAAGTTAAAATGAGTCCATGACATGAATGTAGATAGAGTTTCTTGGCCACTTTTACTATACTAATAATCTTATTTCATGAATAATTACAGTTATCTGCTATTTGTAAATTTTGCTTGAGATTTTGCTAGCTATGGTCCAACCATGATGAATAAATTCACTAGTACCTTCAACTTCTGTCTCCATATTCATTTCTCTGTTTTTCTTAGAAAATATTTTATCTGTTATTGTTCTCGCTGTTATATTTATGCTCATTCCTTTTCTTTTTCATCATTGCAGTTGTTCGTTGCACATAAGTAACCAAGATCCTTTTTATTTTCACACTGAAGAGTAGAGCTACCCATACCGATCAAAATTAAAATAAAAACAAAGATAAAACAGAAGTATGAGCTATCCACCAACTCAGTTTGTCACCTCAAGGAATATGGCTATATATGACTCAAACCAGCAGATTAGCATGTGGGAGGACTCGTTTAAATCCGACAGCAGCCCAAATACAGGAGGATCCACAATTGTGGAAGCTGATGGAAAGCTTGATTATAGGGTTAGCATTCTTGACTATGTATCTTGATTAAAGGATTTAGGGCTATGTGGTTCCTATTGGTGCTCTAAATTTACTTGTCTAATAATACTTGTGCAGTCTGAAGATGTTTCTCATAGAACACTGGGAGCACCAAAAAAGTTTGATCAGGAAGCAAATAAATCTAATGATAAGGTAAGCAGATTATGTTCCTGATGACTGGAAACTATTTTTTTTTTCTCGGTTAGTACCTACTAAACTTTTGTTGAAAATTCACTTCTGAATGGAAACTGAAATGCTCTTTTTTTTGCACCATATTTATATATTGGCATTCTCATATGTAGTAATATAGGAATGTGCCCTACTAACTCCAAAATGATATTGGCTATAAATGTTAACTAATAATGCCAGTATTTTGAAAGGATAATTTTCTTTTGTGAGTAAATTGTGAGATGAGATAAATCTGATATCATCTCCAGATTTTCATTATACCAGAAGAACATGAGAAGCTAACAATATTTTTACAAAATTCTATATATGATCTCTATCTTTGTAAACCATATATAATTTTAGTTCATTTCTTTTTAGGTTACAAACTTATAATATTTTCGTGATTTTTGTTTACATTCCAAGAAAAACCAAAATATTCTGAAAATTTTCCAAGATCTTCCCTAGATGGGAGATTGTAGAGATTGAGATTTGTGACGAGATGGATAGGTGACGTGCTGCTGTTTTGACTGGTGTAGGAAAAATGTAGGCTGAGTTATTTTGACAACTCATCTGTTTCGTTTATTGGCAATGTTATATGTTCTTCTGTGTAACTTCATTTCATCCTTGGTTGTCATGTTGATGAAATTTTCTTCTCCTCCTTCTTGTGTTTTCTATTATCACTTTCCCTACCAAACTTTTAATGAGCACTGAACATGCACTACCTAACAAATTATTACAGACTGCCTACTGGTTGGTTGTTTTTATCATAGATCGACTTGTCTACCTCCTTTCGTTTTGTGCTGAAAGAATTGTTGGAAACTCTGGACATTTTTTTTACTATCACTCTCCTTCAAATGCAATCTGGACTTTTATGAATGATCACTGCTGTTTTAAAAGATCCTTTGTGACCGCCTGTCTGTTTTGGTTATAATGACACTGGTATTGTTTCTTGTGGGGTATAATGCGCTGATGCCTCTGTTTTCTCTTTCTTTCACGAACATTGTATTTTGTTTTTCTTTCCAATGAAATCATTAGTGTTGCCAACCAAAAAAAAAAAAAAAAACAGTGGTACATTGAACAAAATGAGCAATATGTTTGCAATTTTGTCCCAGTAACAATCCTGTGGTCCTTTTGATTTCAATACAGGTCTATGATTTATTAAAAGCATGATTTCATGTGCAGGTACTAAGACGTCTTGCACAAAATCGTGAGGCTGCCAGAAAAAGCCGCTTACGGAAAAAGGTATCTCTTAGAAAGACATGCACACACAAAAAGATGGCTATGTATGAACTGATAAGAAGAATCTCACTGTTATTCCCTCTTATCGGTCCAAATGAATTTCATTGTTATATTTAGTAAATTATAACTTAATTAAAATTTTGTTTTATAGGCCTATGTTCAACAACTAGAATCAAGTCGTATAAAGCTGGCGCAATTGGAGCAGGAGCTTGAAAGGGTTAGACAGCAGGTGCATGGATTACTATTCATGAATTGAAGAAAAAAAATTTGAATTTTGTTTGAGCATCGAATCTGACAAATGATACTTTGATTTTGCTTTGCTGCAGGGTGTATACATGGGTGGACATGCAGGAGATTCCAGTCACCTTGCATTACCTGGTACTTTTAACTCAGGTGTGTTATTTGATGTATGTTGTTCTTTCCATCTTTGTTGAAGCCCATATGCTTCTGCTAGTGGAAAATATTGTAAATTTCTCCATGCTTTGGTTGGTTGCTGAAATATTTTGGAAAATGTATTGCAAAGTGCATAATAATCATTCTAATACTAAGCCCCCAAGATATAGTTCAGCTGGTAAGGGACGTGAGAATGAGCTCCCAATGTAGTAAAAAATAATAAAAATAATATATATTAAAAAATAAAAATAAAATACTAATACTAATACTAATACAAATAGACTTATATGCATGTACTATTCCATTCAAATAACCAACTCCTCCAAGCCCTGGATTCCTAAGGGAACAAACCTTCAACTTTTAGCTTGAACTCAACAGTTATGGAGGCCTTCAAGAGGTAAATCCTCTTTTCCCGGTCTGTAACCAAATTCAGGATGCCTTCGACCTTCCCAGATCTGGCCCATGTTCAGACCAAACAAACAGATGGAGGCAACATGCCTCTCAAGGGTTTCGAACTCACGACCTCTATCTCTAATACCATCTTGATGACCAGCAACACCAAAAGATAAACCTATTGGTGAACAACACTAGGATTCATATCAACGATTCAGGGATGTTGATGGGTTGGGTTGACCTGGTAACTTAGTCCCCTAACTGAGCTGAGTTGACTGTAGGTCTGGGGCTAGTTTTAGGACTCAACTGCTTGGATCAGGTTTTGTGTGACATTGACCTGCCCAAGATCCATGTTGCAGCTTTATCATTTTTGTTCAATATTAATAAATACTGGTGAGGATAATGTTCATTAATTTAATTTCTTTTTGGAAAACTCTAAAAGTATCATTGCAAGTAGAACTTATGATTACCGTTTACCAACAAAATGGCCAGGTGAGAGCCAGGCTGTGCTCCTGTAGAGCTTGTCTGGTTAAGCCTGAGGCAACCTCGACTACACAAGACCCAGCCTATTGACACTGTATCCCTATCCCCCTAAACTACTCTCATCTTGACATAATTTGAATCTTCTGTGAAATCCTTGATCCCTAACCTTTGGCCCCTATGAACAAAGAACCTTTTTCCAGGAGACCATCTAGGATAATGTCAAATGTGCCCTAAATTTCATTGGATTACAGCATTCTTTTTTCTTTGTTGGTAACATTGTCTACTTGTGTTAATGATGCCTGTCGTTGTGGATATTGTAGGTGTTACTGCATTTGAAATGGAGTATGGACACTGGGTCGAAGAGCAAAATAGACAGATTCATGAACTGAGAACTGCTTTGCAAGCTCAAGTAACTGATATAGAACTTCACATACTTGTAGAGAGTGGCATGAAACACTATGAAAATCTTTTCGAAATAAAATCAATCGCTGCAAGGTCCGATGTTTTCTACCTGATGTCTGGCATGTGGAAGACCCCTAGTGAACGCTTTTTTTTGTGGATTGGAGGATTTCGGCCTTCAGAGCTTTTAAAGGTGATGCACAGGTTATTATTGGCTATTAGGACACTGCTTGCTAACTGATTTTTCACATGTTCGGCTATGTTGACCTCATTTGATTAGTAGTTGTACTCTCTGTATGTGTGGTGTGTGAAAATCAACAAAAAAAGCCTACATTATAGAGGAGGTAAGACCAAACAAGTAAATGAAGGTTCAATAAGATAATGGACACCCTCTATATCAAAATAAAAACCATTATTACAATCTAATGAGCTACCTGAAAAAAATTTCATCTCCAGAACGCTCGCAAAACTTTTGGAAGTGGATCTGCTTCTATGTTGCATTTTCTCTGGAATGCGAGTGAAAGATACATCAAAAGTGGATATTAAAACCCTTACTTTCTTCACAATATCAACCAATCTCAAGTTGGTGGAACCCATCCCAGAGCCCATCTTATAGCATTTATACAGTCACCTTCAATTAATAGTAACCAGCACTAGAGTGCAAAAACTATCTTACACCATCTCTTACTGCTAAAATTTCTTCTTCATATAGTTCCCAACATCAGCTGGGCCTCAGAATGCAACTAGGACCGTGCACCCTTATCATCTTTTATGGTTCCACCTGGACCAGATTGTCTGTGTTTACCAAGTAATCTCCATCAATGATCATTTCTGGTTTAAGTTGAGTACTCACATTCTTCTTCCTTTCAGGCTTTGGCTTCCCTTTTAATCAACACATTCAGTTCTCTTTCCAAGTCCAACAAAAAACTCCCCTAAACCTTATCTTTTTTACTCCAATGAAAAGTTTAATTCTTACCACCAATGCTTTTATAGAGCTAAACTTTTCTTCAAAGCTCCAATTCCTTTCCTCCCATATGCCCCATGAAATCACAAAAGGTAACATTTTCCACAGTATTCATCCTATATTCAGAAAAGGCCCCTTTGACCAACCTTCAGTCATGCTTCAAATGGAGGAAGGAAAAGGAAACAAATAACCAAACAATGATAAGAATAAACTCCACATAGCACTAGTGAGAATCAATTAACAAAGGAATGATCAACGGGTTCCTCCTTTTATGAACAAAGAAAAGAAATGATGGGAAGGGCAAAGTTTGAAGTTTAAGATTATCTGAGGTTAACTTTTTGTTGAAGGTCATCCAAAGAAATGCATTAAACATAGGCTTGATCAGTGAATTCCAAATCATTCTGCAATGGAAATGAGTAGTGTTAAAAATGTAAGAAGATGAAATAGGCTCTTACTCAGAAAGACTCTTAAGGCATTCCAGCATCCAATCTCTGTTTTTTCTTTCCAATGGAAATACTTCATACTCTTTGGCCTCCATATATCCTCTTTGTAGTCTTTGATTAAAGCTCCCTTAGTTTGAGGCCAAGTGAGAGGGACATCTCTTGTCCACACGTCTTCTGAAAAACGAATGCAGCTTCCTTCCCCAGTAAGAATCTATACTTTTCAGCCAATTTACTGCACACCTTACCAGTGACCTCCCTAGATTTTAAATACCCATCCACACCTTTGATCCTACACCAACTCCACTACTATCCTTCCCACCTCCCTGCCTCTGGCATTTTTCCTATGGTTTGAAGCGGTTACCTTTCTCCACAGTGCATCTCTTTCGATTTCAAATCTCCAAGTCCACTTTGATCTTGTAAGATACCATACACTAGGCAAATAGTTTTATTTTCATATGCTCATACACTAAGCAGATAGTTTTCTGCAGATAGTAAGATATCTGGCATTTTTCCTATGGTTTGATGCTGTTTCCATTCTCCACAGTTCATCGCTTTCGTTTTCAAATCTCCATGTCCACTTTGATTTTGTAAGATATCATATACTAAGCAGATAGTTTTTTTTTTTCCTTCTTATGTTCATGTATCATCTTAAAGCGGGGTTTCTATCTTTGGCCAGGGAGTTAATCTTTGCAATAGATTAATTTTCTTAGAATAAGTGCAAAGTCCTGAATCCTGATTACTCGTCTTATCAATGTTTCAAGTTTATATCATGATTGGCATCTAGTTCTCGCGCATGAATATCATCTCCACTCTTTTCCCCCAGTTTTCTTTTAAATGTTTGAGATGGTAGCTCTTGGTTGTTTTGGGAACAAACGATTGGCAATTGTCTAATCTCCAATCCATATATCACTAAGTACTATTATATTTTTTTGCATGGAAATATTGGGATCTTTCTTCTCTCGGAATTCTTTTTGTGCTTATTCAGTTTTTGGCTTTATGTTATGCAGGTTCTTACTCCACAAATTGACACCTTGACAGAAAAACAGATTGTGGATGTCTGTAACCTTCAGCTATCGTCTCAGCAAGCTGAAGATGCTCTTTCTCAAGGGATGGATAAACTTCAGCAGACTCTAGCTGAGACAATGGTTTCTGGACCATTTGTTCCTTCTGGAGTCAATTATATGGGTCAGATGATGATGATAGCAATGGGGAAGTTGGAAGCTCTTATAAGCTTTGTGAACCAGGTAATTCACCATTTATATAGTGTCATTACAGCCATTGTCACCAATCTCATTCTTGGCAAATTATTATATTGGAAAAGATTTTGGAGGATTTTTTCGGTTTGGGGTTTTCTTAGGATATACTTAAAACTTGCAGATATAACGAAAAATAGAAAATAAATATAAATTTACATTAAAATTTTGATTCTCCCTTATCATCATCATCATCAAAGCCTTATCCCAATTATGTTGGAGTCGGCTACATGAATTCTATTTCTCCATTTTGATCTATCATGAGCTAAATCCTCGAATAGGTTACACTTCTTCAGATCTATTGTTATTGCTTCCATCCATGTCCTCTTCAGTCTACTCCTTTCCTTTGGTAGGCCATCAACCTGCATACAAAAAGTCTTCCTCACCAACACCATTGTTGGTCTGCATTGGACATGTCCAAATCATCTCAAAAGAGTTCATCTTATTTTATCACTTTTATTTTCTAGCTATAGAAATTCAGAATTCCTTGGAGAAACCTAGAGCATGGTCTATTTGCATGATGCCAATCAGATCAGTGATCTGAATCTCAAGTCATGGACTCTACTTGCGCCTTTTCAGTTCTTCCCGAGTACACTGAAGGATATTGCTGTGTGAAGTTTGCATTTTCTCTTTGAACAACTTCTGGAGAGATTAATGTCAACAGTGGTTCAGTGACTCTCCAGTTCCAGTTCTTTCGATTCTGATCTTAATTATCCCTTCTGTTCAACAGGCAGACCATATTCGCCACCAGACCCTGCTGCAGATGCAGCGCATTCTAACAACACGCCAAGCAGCTCGAGCCCTGCTTGTGTTGGGTGATTATTTCCATCGCCTTCGGGCCCTAAGTTCTCTCTGGGCTGCTCGTCCTCGCGAACCCACGTGACTATAGAATTGCAATTGGCAGACCAAAAGGCCACTTATTTGTGATCACCAGATGGATATCAAGATTCAGCAGCAAGTAAATGTTGTTGATTTGTCAGAGGCCCCTTGGGGCACATCAGCAGGACACACAGTATACATCTCTGTTGGTTTTTAAAGCAGCAAAGGAGATTGAATAGGAACTGTACATATTCTTTAGAAACTATATGTAGGAGTTTTTGTTGGTCATCTGAAATGCTTGTTGTATAATATGGTGATGTATTGTTTAAAGTTATTTGATGCATGGTGAATGCAGGCTGGGTGCATAAAGTGTTGTAATGAATTTTCCATGTAAAAAAGTTGGGATTTATGGTGACTGAATTGTAGAAATGGTTGGATGGATGATCAAACAGGTGAACCAAATGATGAAAGTTTATTTTCTATTGAACCGACGAACCCTTTGCGCGTACAATGAAAAAGACTAAAACCCTTTGATAATGTATACTGTTCCAATTTGGAGAGGGAAAACAGAAATCCAATTTATTCCTAGCACTATATACTTTCCCTTTTATCATAATAGTATAATGACCGGGGCGGACCCAAGTACATCCATATTGGGGTGGTGACATCCACTGGACCAATGCTGGCTCTATTTAAAAAATTCACATAAAAATCATCTGTCCGCCCCCCTAAACCCACGTGAAAATCTCGAGTTTATTCTCAAAACCTAATTGCCTATTTGGGTTTGCACCCTCCATATGAAATCTTAGATCCGCCAAACCAAGAGAAATGTTGAGTTACAAAGATAAACTATGATTTAAGTCTCATATATCAAAATCCAAACCATTCAAAATAAACATTTTCCATGGGATAACCTCAAAATTCATATCTATACGAGTTTACGCCGGATTAATCATTTAATAAAAAATGTGATCAACACAATCTCAGCAAATTCATTATTACATTTTTCATCAAACAGGTAACTCAATGGGGAAAAGGCTCCAATTGAAGTAAAATATGAAGTACCCCATAGCATTTTACTAGAGGTTTAGCTTTTAATAGATGTGCCCACTTTGAACTTTAGGATTTCTCACGTGTGTGTAGAGGCAACTTCCATGGAAAGATGAAATTGCCACATTAGCAAATTCTATGGCTTTTAAACACCTTAGAAAAGGTTTTATGAGGAAATTAGAAATTCATGTTTGGTGCAAAAAGTTTTTCCTTAATGAATCGGTGCTAATGTTGGTTGGTGCAGTTAGTAAAAATTACCGCACTAAACACATGGAAAATTCAGCGAAAAACTATCACACCAAACACATAAAAAATGAGTTTTTCACGTAAAAAAAACGTCCTCTTTTCCGCGGAGATGGGATACACAAACGTCTGAAGCCCAAGAGGAACAGATTCCCTGCAACCACGCCAGCAAGACCCACGTCATACAAAGATGGACACTAGCAACTCTAGCAAGCGGTAGGTGAGAGATACCGTTACGTTACGGCCTACGGGGACAGGAGGAATCTGTCATTCATCGTAATTTCTATGTAATTTGGATCTTCACTATAAAAGCGCGCCAAAGGAAAGCAGAAGAAGCATCTCATCTCTCTCCAATCAAGAAGAAGAAGAAGAAGAAGAAGAAGAAGAGGACGATTGGAAGCCATGTTTTTGCAGAGAAATCTCTTGAAGAGGAGCTTAGAATGGAAGGAAAAGTTTCAAAATCTGATATTTTGTGCTCGATTCTTTTCGGTTTCTGCCCCAAATCTCCCTTCATTCGACTACGAACCCAAACCCTACAAAGGACCTCTCGCAGATGAGATCCTTCGCAAACGCAAGGAGTTTCTCGGTCCATCTCTCTTTTACTACTATCAGAAACCTGTGAGTTGAAATAGATAGATAGATGGATGGAAAGAGAGGAGAAAAAGATCTTCTTTTGTTATTACATTTTGGTAAAGTATAGTGATCGAGAATCACTGCTCTCTGTTTTTTTTTTTTTTTTTTTTAGAGTCTGTTGCAAGATCGATTAAAGGGGTGAAAGTAGGAAGAGGGGTTTACATGCAATGGGAAGAACTTGCCCACCAGGTCAATGGGGTTTAATCAAAATGAGAATTTTTTGTCCTCCCTTGATGCATGTCAATCAGAGGGTTTGGATAGGTTTTGGGGTTTTAAGGTGGATTGGGGATATGTACTTTTTTTAGTGTACTGAGGTTTAATGGGTGAGATTATCTGATCATGTTGATACCTGGCCCGATCGAGGTGGGCCCCAAGGACTGGTTTGCAAGTTTGAAACTTGGGTTTAGTTCTTAGCTGATTTTTCCACCACCATTGTCATCACCTTATTATCTGCAATCAGCTTTGTCATCATATACACAATCCATGTCTACAATGTGGAAAGACCCTGTAGGATCAAATTCTTATTGAAGACTTGATATTTGATGGTTTTATTTATGTTCATTGTGTTGCATTTAGAATGATGTGATGTTTCTGATAGAAGTTCATGTAGGAAAAAAAATTAGATTTTTCAAATGTTTGGTTTTGGGTGAGTGAATCTATCCCCTATAAAAAAGAAAACCTTATTCTCTCTGGTTTGGCTTTGTGATTTTTGTCTCTTTTTAATAAAATTGTCTCTTATCACTGATAAAAAACAATCTCACCTATAAAAAAAAAAAGCAGTATGAATATCTCAGGTTGGAGTTTAACTTTTTTGTTGAAAATTTTTTGTTATAAAAATGAAAATTTAACTTTTTTTTTTTTTGTCTGTCTTCTTCTCATACTATTAATAATGCTGGTTCTTAGATGTTCTCAGGACTGCCTTTATTATTATTATTATTATTATTATTATTTTTATTATTTTCCTGCCCAGAGCCTTGAGGTTGTGTCTTGCTACTATGGGAAGCCTTGTCTCTTTAACCTTTATTTATTTTTTTGAAAGATTGTTCTGGATTCACCATTCAAAAAAATGAAGAAGATTGTTCTGGATTTTCAGAATGCACCTTCTTTCTTTTAATGTGATACTAGAACAATACAAGATGATGAGATGAGGTCATTTATCAATTTTGATTGATGTCCTACCTTTCGGTGCTCAGCTCAATATTGTTGAAGGCAAGATGCAGTATTTGTTCGATGAGAATGGAAGGCGTTACCTCGATGCTTTTGCAGGAATCGTCACAGTATCGTGTGGGCATTGTCACCCAGATATTTTGAATGCTGTCATGGAGCAAAGTAAGCTCCTCCAGCATGCAACAACCATATACTTGCACCATGCAATTGCAGACTTTGCAGAAGCACTTGCATCCAAAATGCCAGGAAACTTAAAGGTGTCATTTTACATATCTTTCAATAACTTGTAATGCTCCACTATGCAATTTAAAAGCTCCCAATGTAGTTGTGCCCTATAGGTTCGCATTCAAACTCAGGCTGTGTTTGGGCACACTGTTTAATTGCTTACATATTCAATGATGTTTTCCACTAATTACAAAGAGGAGACATCATTCAAAATTTATTTACATTCCTTTCATGTCCCTCCTTGAAAGTAATGTATTTGTGCTTTGGTGCCTAATCCTGAGAAAGGTGTACATTATTGTAGTCTTTTTCCTCTTTAATGGACTAAATTATTGTTGTTCAACTTGAGAGTGCACCCAAATGCAGCCTTACACACGGGGCAATCATGTGTATGTTTCTCAAGCATTTGTATTTTCTGTTATTTTGGACTGCTTTGAGAGCTTGTGTTCCCAGAATGTAAAATCTCTAGGAAAGTAGTTGGTTATCAGAATACATGGTGCTTTGGTTCTGTTGATGGTGACAGTTATGAAATTCCACTTGCTCAGATATGCTTGTAGTAATGGGTTCTTGGTGAAAATGCAGGTTGTATATTTTGTCAATTCTGGAACTGAAGCTAATGAATTAGCTATGTTGATGGCTCGACTATATAGTGGTAATCTTAGTATGATTGCCTTGAGAAATGCATATCATGGTGGTAGTGCTGGAACAATCGGACTAACTGCCCTAAATACTTGGAAATACTCTATACCACAGGTAAATAAAAGATTTATTTAGTTTATTTTCATTTATTGAGGTTTAGGTAGCTTCTTTTGAACACATACCAATTGCATGTGGATCGAAACTTTATTTAATTAATTTTCATTTCTCAAGGTTTCGGTAGCTTGTTTCTTAAATTATCTTGTAGTAGTAAGGCACAATGCTTGTTGATTTAGGCATCTGAGATGCATGTTTAGAACTGCAAAATTCTGTAGTTTCTGTCACTGTTCATATATGGGTTTACTCGCTATTTAGCACTTGGAAGTTGGACCACTACTCAATGTCAAGTGTGTCATTTTGATTGCTGTTGAAATGGTTATTATGTGATCTTGTAACTTATTTGTTCTATATGGTCACAGTAGATGAATAGGTGATGCTGTCATGGTTCCCTTAAAACACATTTTTGCAGTGCTGCTGTTTCTACTTGGTTCTTTGACAATCTCGAAGTACTTACTGACTACTGTTTGACCTTGTACCTTATTTTCTCTCCACTCTCAGTTAGTCGCTGCAGGTGAATAGCCAATATTGTCAATCCAAACAATAAACTAAAACAGAAAGGGAAAATTCTAGCCATCAAAATTCACGAAGATTGGAATTTTATTGAACAGTGGGCCGAGAGAGTCCACATGTCTCTCCCTTGCTGCTGATTTTTTAAGAAAAACCTGCGAAATGCGGTCATGCAATATTCGATGATTGGATGTGATTACATGAATGCAGCCAATTGAAAAAAAAAAAAAAAAAAAGCCAAAATAAGAAGCATCACCACCGAGAGAACAATAATATAAAAAACTTGTAAAAGGAAAAAAAGGGAAATTGGGTACTGTTCCTCCATTTTCTGTACTCTGAACCCAGGTAGTATAACATGGGGAAGAGGAATTTATGCTATAACATGTATCTCTGAACTGTCTTCATTATAATGTCTTTCCCATATGGCAGGTACTGCATTTGTGGAAGTTTGTACCAGTAGATTTGATCATTTTCTTTGCATTTATTTAGACCTTATTCAATTCCCAGATTTTTTTTATTAGTTGCCACTCATAACATATCATTGTTATTTTTGTCATCAAAAGTTTTGTTCTCTTGGCTTTCAGACTCTAATTTGTCTTTGCTTATCTCAAATGATGTGTATGTCTTTCCTTACCTGATAGTGATGTGTTCCTTTATGGGAATTGGGAACCGTCCAGTTGTAAGAGATATATATTTTTTTTCTTTCATCTTACCGAAATCTCTGCAGGGTGAAATTCATCATGTTGTAAATCCAGATCCATATCGTGGGGTGTTTGGGTCTGATGCCATTCGTTATGCCAAAGATGTACAAGATCATATTGACTTTGGTACCTCTGGAAAAGTCGCAGGCTTTATTGCAGAAACCATCCAGGTAAGAGTTTTTCAATTGTCACTTCTGCAGGAGGAGCCTAATTCTGATCTTTGTTGATGCCTAATGTGGGTCAAGTAAGCTATTTATGGGCTCAAGCAAATTTTCATTCTGGCAATTTTTAGGGTGTCGGAGGAGCAGTTGAACTGGCACCTGGATACCTGAAACTTGTGTATGATATTGTACGTAAAGCTGGGGGTGTCTGCATTGCTGATGAAGTGCAAAGTGGATTTGGTCGCACTGGAAGCCATTACTGGGGATTTGAAACACAGGGTGTTGTTCCCGACATAGTCACAATGGCGAAGGTCTCTCTTTTCCTTCTGATATTTTGTAGTTTTAATCTTAATATTTGATTGCAATTTCATGTGATCTACTTATTATTTTAATTTGACAAGTCACTGGTTTGCCTTGGAAATGCAGTTCATACAAGTGCCATTTCATTGGAACATTAAGGGCTTGTTTGTTTGCATTATAATTCATTGCAATTGAACACATATAATTCATACAATAAGCGGTTAAAAATGAAGATCAAATATGGATTTTAAAAACGAGCATAAGATAACCTTTCTTTTTTTGGGAAAAAAGAATTAAAAGAAGATGGGAAATGAGCACTAGGGTGGTGCCTGGTAGTTGATTTCCCATCTTTTCATTCTATTTCCCTAAAAGGAAAGGGTATTTTGATGCTCATTTTTGAAAATGCATGTTTGATCTTAATTTTTAACTAGTAATGGTATGAATTCTATGTATTCAATTCCTGTGTATTTAATTCCTATGTATTTTAATGCAAACAAACAGGCCCTAAGTGTTTTGCAAGTCTGTTTTGTTTCATACATAATCATTTTGTTGACATTTTAATCTGCGTGGGACTTGACAGGGCATTGGAAATGGTTTGCCTTTGGGAGCAGTGGTAACAACACCAGAAATTGCACAAGTGTTGGCTCAAAAAGTTCAGTTTAACACTTTTGGAGGGAACCCTGTGTGTTCTTCTGGCGGCCTTGCAGTACTTAAGGTTCTTGACAAGGAGAAGCGTCAAGCACATTGTGCTGACATTGGTTCCCACTTAATTGCGCGATTGAGGGCACTTCAGCAAAAACATGAAAGTAAACATTTTCAACATTGGCATTTCAATTAAAATGGCATTACATTTACATACATATTCTCTCTCTCTCTCTCTATATATATATATATAAATATATATATATGGGAGATGCTCCTATGAGAGCATCTCTCAACAACTTAAATGTAAAGGCCTCACCCTAGCTCTCATAGTAAGGTGAGAGCATATCTCTTAGGAGCATCTCCCTATATATATATCGGGGCAATCTCTCCTAAGCTGAAGCTTAACTTATCCTAAGTTGGAATAGTGTTGGTCCCACAAATCAAAGTCGATTATCATTTTGTTTTGCATGATGATTGTCTCCAAAATCAAGATAAATCTCATCAGAACTGGATTTTCCAGTTCCATCATGCAAAAAACATATATAATCGACTTTGATTTGTGGGACCAGCACTATTCCAGCTTAGGATAAGCTAAGCTTCAGCTTAGGAGAGCCCTGCTCATCTCTCTCTCTCCCTCTCTCTCCCTCTCTCTCTCTTTGTATATATATATATATTGTAGAAAGATGCACGAGATCTGTACAAAACCTATATGCAGGCATGTGTGTGGAGCTCACCAGGGCCCCCTAGGATCCATCCAACCCCTCACACGGCTGAATGGGACTGACCATTGGATTGAAATCGTATAAAGTTGATGCCTTTTAAAGCCATTAAACTTGAGGGCATGGATCAAGGAGTTCGGATGATTTGATGGACTTAAAAGATTTTATATGCTGGTGGGCTACATCAGATCTTTCAATCTCCGCCTCCCCCATGATTGATGGGCCCCAGGTGGGTCTCACACAGATGTGCACGGTATGCCTGTGCGAGACATCCGCACAGAAGCAACCCTTTCTTTATAATGATTTTTTATGGCAATTTCTTTTTGGAAGGGAATTGTTTATGGTAATTTTATTTGAAGAAAGTCATACCTGTTTGTTGGTTTACTCTATGAATGGGCATATAGAAAGATGACATGGATTGAAGGAACATCCTGAGTTGATGCTGGTGAATTATGCGCCTTTGGCTGGCACTGGAAGTAAGAGCAAACCATTTGCATCCCGATATTAATGAGATTTGCAGAGCATCTTAATTCTTAAGTGAATAAACATTTTCTTGTGTTCATTCAAAAAAGAAAAAAAAAAACATTTTCTTGTTCCCCGTATACAAGGCGGTGATCCTTGATGAAAGTATTCCTTCCATCGGCTTTCACCTTCAGACCTTCAGTTGCATCCTACAATCCAACAGGATCTTTTTATCCATCTACATGTGAGAAGTTCATACTGGTGCATTGTAAAGGCATAATGTAACTTGTCGTTGGTGTAAACTTCCATTGATTTAAGTTTCTACTGTAGCTAATACAAAATGATTCTGATATGACCTGGGATGCAAAATCATTTACTGTATGCACTAAGAAATGGATTTCTTGCTACCTGATTGCATTATCTTTTCCATTTTATCAGTCATTGGAGATATCAGAGGCAGGGGTTTGATGGTGGGAGTAGAATTTGTGACCGATAGGCAGGGAAAGACACCTGCCAAGGCAGAAACTGCTGTCCTATTTGAGAAAATGAGAGGTAGTATGTCAACTTCCTGTTCCTTTTTGTTTTAATTAAAAAAATTGCTTAATACGTTCTACTAACAAAGGCACTGTTCTCGTTTGAAGATCTCGGAATATTAGTAGGTAAAGGAGGTTTGCATGGTAGTGTTTTCAGACTAAAACCACCCATGTGCTTCACCAAAGATGATGCAGGTACTCTCTCTCTCTCTCTCTCTCTCTCATTCTCATATGACATAAATGCCGAGGCAGAGAAATTAATCTCATATTGATGTTTCTCTTGAAATTCTTAGTACAGGAAGCTCTCTGTATATCAGTTAGTTCGCTACATGATTATCAATGTCATGATAATACGCCCTAGAAGTCCCTTTCCTTAGGTTTAGGATAAAGCCAAACTGATTTATGAGTCATCATGTGAGATGGTGCATGATAAGATAATCTCGATCCATGCTATGCGAGTCTAATCTGCTGTCCAATGCAGCTAGGAACTTCCCAATGTGGAGATTAACCCATCTCATCTTTCATTAATCGACTAAATTGCCTGCATCACATATAGCCTATACCCCGATTGGGCTGCCCCCACCAAGAACACTCTTCCATATATTTCCATAGTCATTGGAGATGCAAGATCCAATTTTCCATTTCCTAAGTTAACCATTGGATTCTCTATTCTGACTGTTCATGGAACCACATTGAAAATCTGAGTGAGACAAATGTATTAACACATAAAATCTCTAAAGCAGAAAAACAAAAAATCAATGTAATGTTAAGTAATTTTCTTACTAATTTCTAAATGTGATTGTCAGTTAAAGGCATGACTTCCAACATTTCCTAATGGAATTAGTCCAGTCATTTCCTCTTGCATTACAGAGAATCAGTCCCACCAGCTGTCCAATCAATGCACAAGAGGTCATCCACCTGAACACTAGTAGGGATCTAGTAGGGATTTCTAAATATCATTATATTCAAGTGTAATTCTTTATCAGCAACTGGATTTAGTGACTGGATTACGTTTTGTTGGTGATGATCAGTGACTGCATTCTTGCAAATGTCAATCATATAAATGACTGTGCTGGACTCCTAAATATCGGTATCTTTAAGTAAGAAAAAGCAAAATACAAAAATTGAGAAAAAGAAAAAAAAAAAAAAAAAAGGCATCTCTTATCCTAGATTCTCAATCTTATGGTTCTTTACGAAGTTTAGTCTCTCTCTCTCTCTCTCTCTCTCTCTCTAATTCCCTATATAAATATAGATTCTGGATAACAAGTAAGAAAAAGCAAATACATAAATTGATCTAAAAGAGAAAAAAAAGCATCTCTTATCCTAGATTCTCAAGCTATATAAATATAGATTATGGATTCTCAATCTTATCTCACAATTATTAGATATTACTTATTCTTTACAAAGTTCATTTTCTTTCTTTTCATTTTGTTTTCTTTTTTCTTTTTTCTAATTTTCTCTGCATACAGATTTTCTTGTAGATGCATTGGATTACGCCATCTCAGGGATGTGAAGGTCATACTGAAAAGGCTACAGAGGGCTTCAGAATCTTCAGTCTCCCATAAAGAAATGTCTTGTTTTGAAATTTTGTGACCATAACTCATCTTGGGCAAGGGATAGAATAAATCAATGTCGCTTGAATTATCAATAGATATCCTTTCTTCCAATTATCCAGTGGAGTTAAAGAGTAATTTTTTGCGAACAAAGGTTTAGTCATATGCAATTTTTCTTTTGTGCACTGGGCTCAGTTTTGGATTCTTCCAAATCATGATTTATCTGGATTTTGCTAGGCAAACGGACCACCACCACATGGTGATCCTTTCATCTTTTGCCAAATGAATCATGAGTGTGAAGAGTCATCCATATGCCATTCATTCACAATCAGTGAGAACTTATAGGCCTTACTCTAAAATCTTCTCAGCAACCAGACCCTGTTTATACACTCCTCATGTTTCTACAATTCATAAGGAGACCCACTTATTCCTACTTGATATAGAGTGACAGTGATGTCTATGTTGTATTTTGCTCACTTGAGTTGAAGTGGATCTTGCTGGCATGGCAACCAGGTGTAGCACACGCATTAACTGACCGCTCCACTTCCCCACATGGTGTGATTCCCACTGGGCCGGAGATGAGAAAGAGGTGGGCCAGAGGCCATAAACGGTTTGGGTCCAAGTAGAATTTTGGAGACAAATTGATTTGATGAACATAATCCTGTCCATTGAATCAAGAACCATTCCTCCTACGAGCAGGCTGCATATGGGGTCCATTTGGATGCATTCCTATACTTGTGGGTAGGATGGATGGAAAGGTCTGTTTCCGGGGACAACTTTCATCTGTGATTGGGGCGACATGCAGTGCACATTTGGGGAAAAAGACCAGCACTATTAGATTCAATCCAATGGTGCGTAAATGTTTGATGAGTATCTTTAAAAAAAATGTATTTTATCTTTCAAAAAATAAAATAAAAAATGATGAAAGGTGGGCTCAAGTGGCCCCATTGAGTTTGTGGGAGGAGACTCTGTAGTGCGAGTATTCTGTAGAGCATATATATACCGTCCAGTTCGTGGGGCCAATTTAGATTTAAGTTACTTAAAACCAAGTTTATTAATGAGAAGGGCAAATGGAAGGCTTAATGGAAAAGTGGGATCCAACTGATCAGCCCCACAAGATTATCCTTGTTTTTGATTTTGCTTGAAATTCAATCCAACAGTGAGTGTGAAATTGAGCCTGATGCTATGGATAAAAAGAGTATCACATGGGCTGCATCTATGAAAGGTGAGCCCAAGTGGGCCTCTTAGGGTAACGTTTGGGGCATCGGTCTTGGGGTTATAAGGGGGCCACTCACATGACAAAGCACATGGGCCAACAACAATTGCTAACATGATATGACCCACCTAGGTTTCAAGTTTCAATCCTGACTAAAATTGTAGTTTCCAATGTTTAGAAATACTTCAACCCATTTATGAATCGGATCCCGAACCAAAAGAATATAAGAGATAATTTGACTCCTGGTCTCTTTTCATAAATGGGGAGATCTTGACCGTTCACTTTCTGGAGAAGAGACGGGTCCACTCATCACATATGAACATCTATTCATGTGGCCCACTTGATGTAGGGACATTGGGCCCCACCAGACGGTTGTAGATGGACCCTTAACCAACAGTATTCATTATAAATATCCCTACCATGCTTTGCCTTTTTTTTTTTTCTCTCTATTGATTCACTCTTACTGTTCGATCCCAAGGTTTTTTGTTTTTTGAACAGCGATGTCTAGACCGGATCCGAACCCAAACAAGTCCTTTGAGGTATCTCTCTCTCTCTCTCTCTCACTTACTTTTTTTTTTTTTGCCCCTGTTTCTTATCTGCTTTACATTCGTTGTTGAAATGGGAAGATCACAGCCCTTCGATTCTGTTTTGCCTCATCTGAACAGTTGGTTGGATACCATCCATGATCCATCTATCAAATATTCAAGTAAAAATTTCAAAACCATCCAAAAGTTTGTGCTAATTTTCAAGAAAAGGGTCTTGTAAAATTGGTTATTTCAAGAACATGACATGACATGACAACCCTTTGATTCTATTTTGCCTGATCAGAACAGTCGACTGGATGCCATTCATTTATCAAGAATTCAAGGGTAGATTTCAAAAAAATCCTCAAGTTTTGGCAACTTTTAAAGAAAAGGGTCTTGTAAATTTTTTTTTTTTTGAATGGTCTTGTAAATTGATGATTTCAAGAAAAGTTTAAGGGTTTTCTAATCTTCTTTGCATTTATCAAATATTCAAGATAAAACTTCAAAACCATCCAAAAGTTTGTGCCATTTTTGAAGAAAAGGGTCTTGTAAATTGATGATTTCAAGAAAAACTTACATGGGTTTTCTGCCAAAGATTAGTCCCATTGCCAAGGACTTTTCTAAAATTTGTTTTGAGGATGACAAAACTACCCATTGAAAGAAGTGGGTGTTTCACCTTTTCCTTTGAAAATCATCCATTATTTCAAGAAAAGTATATATAGGTTTTCCAATGTTCTCTGAAAACCAACCTTAGTTCAAGAAAAGGTATGTTTTCCCAATTCTTTAGGTAAAATTCTTTCAACTTTTCTTTCTTCTTCCCAAGCCCACCTCCATCTCCAAAGGCACTGATATGATACAGGCTGAATTGGGCAATGTGTGTCATATGTGATGTTTGACATGTTGTGATCTGTAGTCAGTTCAAGGAGATTGCTGTTCAGATCAAACTTTAGAAGATGTTGTTGCAAGTGGGATCTCTTATTAAATCTTTACATTCTTGTCTTTGTTAAGTAGTTTATTATAATTCTGTCTCCATGTTGCTGTACTTTTTTTTTTTTTTGCATTTTGATTGGCTATTGCACCAAGCAATTAATGTTGCATTTGGATATACCCCATATGGACATGTGGGCTGATGTTTTGGTGGAACAGACACTGGTTCTGTTTATTTGCATTAAAAATGCATGGGAATTGAATACATAAGGTGGTTAAAAAATGAAGATCAAAGGTGAATTTCCACTAAAAATGAATATCAAATAACAGTCTTTTGATTCTATTTTCCTAGAATAAAATGTTATGTGATGTTCATTTTTGGCGGAAATTCACCATTAATCTTCATTTTTAACTATCCCATGTATTCAATTCGTATGTATTCTAATGCAAACAAGCATGTAACCCCAAATGCTATGTAATTGGTAAACTCAATCTTCTGAAGCTGCTAGTGTTGTTTTTGTGTATTTTCGTGCAGGTGCTCCAGCCTCCCACTGAATCTGTATCTAGCCTTTCCTTCAGTCCTGATGACAAACACCTTGTGGCCACTTCTTGGGATTGTCAGGTTGCTGAAGTTTATTTATTTATTCTTAGAGATGGTTTTGATGAATATGTCAATTGTTTCTGACATTTTGCTGTCTATTAACTGAAATATCCTTATATATATATTGGTAGGTGGGATGTTGGAAGATACTTCCTACGGGAAGTGTTGTTCGAAAGGCGACGATGTCACATGACTATCCAGTATGAATTTTGAGATGTTAAATGAATTTGTAAACTCAATTTTATATTGGCATTTTTATTTATGTGTGGATGCTGAATGGGAATTGTGTTGGTAAATGGCAATCTCGTTGTAGGTTTTATGCTCGACTTGGAGTGAAGATGGATCAACTGTCTTCTCTGGAGGGTGTGATAAGCAGGTTACAATGTGGCCCTTGATGGGTGGTGACCAGCCTGTGACAGTAGGCAATCATGATGGACCTGTCAAAGAAATTGCTTGGATTCCACAATGGAAACTCCTTGTTACGGGAAGCTGGGACAAGACTCTGAGGTGTGTGTATGTGTGTTCTTTTTGTTTTTTTGCTTTTTGTTTGTTTGCTTTTTAAATTTCCTATTTTGTTCAAGTTTAATCGATTGGTATGCAATTCAATTTGTTGGCATAGAAAGATATTGACATATATACTGTCTGGTGATTTGATTTCAGTAATCTGTGTATGGCTATATCTAATTATCCAATGCTTCTGCTGCTCTCTTCAGATATTGGGATATCAACCAGTCAAACCCAGTGCACATCCAACAACTTCCAGAACGCTGCTATGCGCTAACAGTTGGACAGCGTCTGATGTTTGTTGGCACTGCTGATAGAAATTTAATTGTTTTTGACTTGCGAAACCTTCAGGTGATTGCTATATTATCTAATGATGAAATTCCATATTACAGTTACTCATGCAGTCACACTATCGATCATACTGGTACCAATGCGAATGCTCCAGACAACTAATGGAGATTGAGTAGACGGGCTTGCTTGCTATAGTGGTTATTTTGATGTAAAACTTGTGATGCTTTCTAAACTATTCGTGGAGATGATGCCTCTTCATATTCATATTTTTGTTATTTCTTGGTGTTGAAACTTGAAAGTAGTTCAGAAGATGTGGTTGGAGTTTGGTGAAGACAATTAGAAGGTGTAAAAACTGTAGTATTCAAGGCATTTAGTTGACGTTAAAGTGTACTCTAATGTCTGAACTTTGATTTTGCAGTCAGATGGATGAGCCTGTTGATTTTTATTATTATTTTTCCTTTCTAAATATTTTAGTTATTGTCATGTCATTATGCAAACCATTTCTTTACAGAGAATTAAGGTAGCTAATTGATTTTCTTATTCTTGCTATGAAAAATTTTTGGTTGTTCTCATGTCATTATGCAGACTAATTTCTTAGAAAGAAAGATTTGAGACAGCTTATTACTTTTTCTTATTCCCGCTACCAGGACCCATTTTGGCTTTTTTTTTTTGGCTAGATGAACTTTTTTGGTTATCATGTCAGTACGGTGTGTGCTTGTTGTGTAGGTATAACACACTTGTACCTTCTTTTGCATTTTTTTGGGGCTTCTTTATCTGGTCTTGTATGTTTCGCTCATTCTTTAATGATATTTTACTGTTACCGATAAAAAAGGATCTTGTGAATATGCAAACTATTTCTGTACATTAGTTCGGATCAGTAGGTTTGTGCTGCCACATGTTATGATGTTACCCCTTGAGTTTATTTTTATTTTTATAATTTTTTGGTTAGCTTGGATATATCTTCATACTGTGCTTGACTTTCCAACAGACTGAATTAAAGAGAATCAGTTCACTGCTTATGTATCCGACAAGGTGTGTTGCTGCATTTCCTGATGAGCGAGGTTTCTTGGTAATTCTTTGTATTTAAAATTTATTTATTTATATATATTATACATTGACTTCTAAATTTACCTGGCTATGAGAAGTCTACACTTCATATTTTAAAGCTCATCTGATCTTTTTTGCGCCATATTACTGCATTAGTATTGTCCTGGTTTAATTTTCAGAAAGTTTCTGTTAAATGTTTTAAAATAACAGATTTGAAGTAAATGATCTTGATTAGTTCTTACTTTTAAGATTTTTGTTAGAGGCAGATGATAGTTGTTATGAATGTTGTTTCTTGTTTGTGATTATATGCATTGGCTCTTAATATACCAATTTTTTACCAGTCAAACAGTATCAATAATGTGAATAAATGGAGGTCGTGATAGAGAAATTCCAGATTACAATTTTATCTATTGTTTGCAAAGCTGTATTGCGACCACAACCTAATAGCAGAGCTTTGTCTCATGTACTTTGACATTTCATCCCATTTTCCAGAAAATTTAGATTTGCATTCTATAATTTCTGGTAGTCCAGTAACATCTTACATTCTTTGAGGCGAAAAATAAATCAAACAGAGTTTCTCTTTGTAACTGGGGAGTGTGCACCATAATTTAGATCTTCCTTACCTCCATTTCTATTAAATGAAGTTTTGTTTGAATCAATAATAACAGAGAGTTCCCACGCATTTGCTCAATGAGAGGATAGGAGGACCTTACTTCCATTCCTAAGAGCTGGTTGAGGCACCACAAGCCTGTGTGCCTATGCCTTGTGCATAGGTGCTCCTTTGACAACTTACAAGAAGATTGGATGAGTGACACCGTACTTTTGGGGCAACATATCCGCCCAGGGATCAATCCCTAGGGGGGGTGAGATGAGACCCCCTTACCACTTGGGTGTCTCATGTTTCTCATATGCATGTGCATTGTTTTATTCTTGTACTTAATTATTGATCAATGCTTCTCGAAGGATATGAATTGAACTTAAATGTGTAATGGTAGAATTTTGTTTTCCATGAACTTTTTATGAATCCTAAATCTGGATGTTCTGTTTTGTTCTAGATGGGATCGATTGAAGGGAGGGTGAGAATAAACCATTTGGATGATTCAGAAGAATCGAAAAACTTCACTTTCAAATGCCATAGAGATGCGGGAAAAATATACTCAGTCAATTCATTGAACTTTCATCCTGTAAGTTGCTTGGTAGCTTGTGTGGTTTCTTTTTTATGTATGAGATAAAATGCCTCACCTGATGACTACAGAGGCATGTTACTTTATTTATTTCTAATTTATTTGGTAAAAAGCTTTTCTTGTATTGCTTGTTTAATACAAATCTCATATATTACTAAAACTCTCTCTCTCTCTCTCTCTCTCTCTCTCTCTCCATAGTATTTATGCTCTAAAAATTTATTTTAAAACGAATATGCAATACCTATCTATCCTGGCACATCAATTACATTTTTTTGGTTCTCACGTGAACACGTCTTGTTCCAGGTGTATCATACATTTGCATCAGCTGGATCGGATGGTGTTATCAATTTTTGGGATAAAGACAACAAAATGAGAATTAAGGTTGCTATCTGTTGTGGATAAAGTTTTCAGATTTGTCTGAGATTTTTCTCTTCTTTTTTCTTTTCCTTTATACAACACATCATCATGAGCGCACGCACACACACGCCACACACACCACACACACCACATGCACTTGAAGACGTGCAACACACGCACACACTCACACATCCACACAGACGGGTTCATGCCCATGTTCACGTCAATGCAGATGCAGCACACACTCATGCAAATGCACATGCACGCGCACGCGCACAAACACATATATAAATGTCTGAGATGATGAACTTTTGGTTATAATGACCTTTAACTGTCTTAGTTCTCTTTTCTATCATATGATCTTATGATCTGCTCTTTATCGTGTTGCCAGGTTTCTTGCAAATATATTGCTAACTTATACAACGTTGTCTTGTTTACTAGGCCATGGCTAGATGTGCTCAACCCATAACCTGCAGTGCTTTTAATAGTAATGGCTCGACATTTGCATATGCGGTATGTTATTATCCGTTAAACCCTGTTGTACTTATAATATGAGGATTTTTTTTAAGGATAAATTTTAATGAATATTTCTTCACGTTAACTGGTTCAAGGGTATTTGTGGACATTTTTCATTTTAGTGTATCTTATTCCTTTTTTATTTACCAGGGACTCGAACTCACACACTATTGGACTCTAAATGTCCCTATCCAGCTGAGCAATAGCTGGGGCCATTAACTGTCTTATTCTTTGTTTTGTTTCACTTGTACTCTATATTTGATGTATAACACTTCTGATACCAGCCATCGTCCTTTTAGTATTTTCTCAGATGGAATGTTTTATCTTTTGCTACATGGCAAATAATATAAATTTTCAGACCATTATTCTAAATTAATTGCTTAAGAAAGAAACCTAGAAGAATTCTGCTAACTATCTTTTTTGGACCATGTACAGAAATGCGGTATATAAATAATAATAGATATATATATATATATATTAGTATTCTGTCTTTTCAGCATTTTACTCATTCATGCAGGAACACTGAGTGGATTTCTACTGTTTAGCAAAATTTGTAGTTTTCGTCACCTTCCCAGAAAGGGGGTTGCATTTCCTACCAAAAAAGTTGTTATCATTCGTGCTGGTGCTAGACAGTTTAATTTCTTGAAAATAGTCTCCTAATTCCTAAGTTAGGTATTTACATCCTCTTAAAGTCAGTTTCGACAGGTTCTCATTCAAAAAGGCTGTTGGTTGTGCATCACTCATAACTTACTGTTGGTGTTTTGTGCTTACAAATATTGTCGATGGCAGATGCTTGGCATGTTTCTCAATAAAAACGATTCTCCACATCAGTGAATATGCTTGACCTGAGTCTTATTTTGGGGACATTATTCAGGTGGGTTATGACTGGAGCAAAGGTGCGGCAAATCACAATCCAGCCAAGGCAAAGACTCACATTTTTATCCATAAACCAGAGGTCTGTTGTATATATGTCTAATATTTTTTTCTAATCCATTTAATAGTGAAGGAGTGTCACTAAAGTTGCTGTTCTAGCAATGATGTTTCTTGGCTCTCTTTTCCCATTAATGTTGATAATAAACCCGTAAGCCTGGGGATGTAAACAGATTGGGGTTTGGGGCAGGTCCATGGTGGACATGGACCAGCTTTAATTCAAATACCTGGGCCCAGATCTGTCTCTGGTGGATGCTATTGGACCTGAATGTGGGACCTGACTTGACATTGGAAAATATTCTTGAGCGGACTCAAAGTTATAACCTTGCGGTTGTTAGGGTGATCTCCTAGTAGCTGTAGGACAAGCATTTGTCAAATCTACTTTCATATGATATAATTTTGTAGATATTCATTGGTATACAGTTTACATAAATATTACTACTTAATCCTTATTTAATGCTCTTGCCTCAGTTTGGTCTTTCTCCAGGGTATATCTGAAGTTTTAAAAAGGATCGAGCTAGAATTACAAATAACTATCTATACTTCTTGACAATTACAAATAACCACATACTATTTTTATTTAACAAGTAACCACCTCTCTATTTATTTGAAAATCTCAGTCAAACCACTTTGATGGGCTGTTGGAGGCCAATTTTCGGCCAGTTGATGGAATCCACTGTAAAGGGATGAAAATTCCATTAGATCTAACTTGGATTGGATTGAACACGTGACAATAATACGAAAATTCCAGTACACCAAAGTCAATGTAACCATGATTGATCAAGACCCTCAATTTATTTGAAACTAGGTTAAATCTAAGGAAATCTTCATCCTTTAATGTAAAAAAAAAAAAAGTTTTAAATTACTTTTATGGGTGAAAAATCAGCATTTGACTGCTGTGTGGTGGTTGGCTGAGATTTTAAAATAAACAGATGTGGTTATTTGCAAAAATAAAAGGAGGCACGTGGTCTTTTGCGATTGTCATGGAATACAGGTGGTTATGCAGAAATCCCATATTTTTGTCTTTAAGATTTAAAAATTGAGGATTGAGGATTGTATTTGTTCATTTGATGAGCAGGAATCTTGGGTAAAGCCAATGCCAAGGGGTGCAACCAGGAGGTGAAAAGTGTACATGCTGTAAAAGAAATTAGTAGAAGGCTCTTGTCTGTAAATGGATGATCTTTTTTGTTTGTTGTAAAAGAATTTTAAGTACTTGTTGTCACACAAGGTTAGGATGCTGTACAAGAAATGAGTAGAAGGTCCTTGTCTGTAAATGGACGATCCTTTTTGTTTGTTGTGAGAAAAAAAAAAAAAAAAGGTCAAATTTTTTAGGTCACAAAAGGTCATGAATCAGGAATGTTGATGCACTGATGCAAACAAAATAATTGGGGAATGATGTTGGTGGGTGTAGTGAAGCCGTTGATTTGTTTTTTCAATTCTTGGTGGTGGTGGTATTTCAGTGATTTCTGATATTCCATTTGTTCTTTTGTATGAATATTGTATTGGCATTTTGGTTACATGGTCCAAGATCATATTTGATATAACAACTTGAAGTCAATGAAGGAATGTTTTCAATATTTGCAACTTAAAACAGGCCAAATTTTGGCTATATGTGGACATGGAATTGGGCTGGAACTAATTGGAATATAAGACATATCATGGCCCCCAGTCTGCCTTGAATGATATGCAATTGTGTCTAGAATCTGAGCTCTATCTAACCCAAGGGCCAAAACCAAGGATTTCCAATGTGCCATTCTCTACTTGTTTGCTTTGACCTCATGTTTATTTCACATGTGGTAAAGTAAAAAAAAAGAAAATTTGTGGTAAAAGTAGTCCTGGCCACGGGTCCTACTACATCATACTCATGTTTGATTGGCAAAAACAAGCAGAAAACTATTCATTCTTCATTCATCCCCTTGAAATTTATCTCATAAATGATTTACCTGCCCCCATGAATTCTCATCTCATAAAAGAGAGGTAATGTTTGATAAAATAAAGGCAATAGGGAAAAAAAATGGTTACTTTACTTCTCTATCCTCCATATTACTTTACCTGATATAAAATGAAGACAGAGGTTATTTCACCAAAAACTTTATCACTTTATCTTAATTTTTTTTTAAAGATTATTCCTCTCTATTGCTCATGATTTTGGACAGAAATTTTCCTCTTTCGTAGAAAAAGAAATTTCCAACTTGTCCAAAAATTTGTTATTTTTGAAGATTCACAGAAAATTTAATCTAAGATTTGCATTTTTGGAGGAAAAAAATGGCTACACCAAACATGAAAAATTTTAAAATCCTTGCTTTTCTTTTTTCAGCGGAAAATTGGCTACCTGACGTGGCCTTTTATGGTCAAAACCAGATCGTACGGCTGTGAGAGGTGGGCCATATGATGAGTGGTCAGAAACTGTACACGTGTTTCTTCGGCATGTGTTTCTTCATCTCTCCAAACGGAATTGCGTCTTGGTTTCTTCTTCCTCTCTAAAATCTCTCAACATGAAACCCTAACCCTAATTACCCCCCTTTCTCGATCCGCTGCGAAAAAGAAGAAGAATTGCACAGAGACAGAGAGAGAGAGAGAGAGCATGACTAATATCAGAGCAGCAATTTGTCGCCCTCATGTGGTCTTCTCTTCCTTGATCGGGCGACGGCGACCATCCCGCCTAGGGTTTCCTGTTCATGTACCTAATTCCGTCGTTTCGTCTCCTTCCCTTTTCTCCCCATGCTTCGATCCCATTGATGTTACGAGGTTCGATTTGGGTTCTCGTTTCAATCCCAGGAGAACGATTGTCAGGGCTTCCAATTGGGATTCTGAAAAATCCCCCTACGAAATGCTTGGTACTTGTTCTCAAATGCTTACTTCTTTTTTTAAAAGAAAAATCTAAATTTTCATTTGGGATTGATGATGATTGTGTTATGCAGGATAAGAATCATCCAGTTTCCAACTTGGGTTGGATTTATTTGAAGAAAGTTTTCATTTTTTTTTTTTTTTGAATTCTTGTTTCTTGATTTCTTCTTCTTTCTTTTGAGCTTCCTTTTTTTCTTGTTTCTGACATAGATTTATGAAATTTGGGGAAAAGAAAGCTTTTTTTTTCTATGAGAATCTATATTATGAGATGTTAATAGTTGAAACCTGTTAATTTAGAAACTGGAGTGGACACCTTTTCATTCAAATGTTTTAACTTGAAACCAAGTCTGTTTGAGGCTTCAGAAGTTGAAAATTGTTTTAAACAGAGTATTTGGAGCCAAGCAGAGTTCTGAAGAGGTAGTTTTTGGAAAATATGCGAATTTAGGCAGCATTGTGGTTGGTTAGCCTTGTCCAAAGAATTCAAATATGATTTCGAAACCTGTTTTAAACAGAGTGTTTGCAGCCAAGAAGGGTTCTGAAGAGGAGAGTTTTGAAATATGCAAAAATCTTGATTGTTCTGCGGTCAGCCTTGTCCAAAGAATTCAAATACATTTCCCTTGCAGATGTATATAGGCTAGTTCTTGAGTTGACCTTGTCGAAAGAATTCAAATACATTTCCCTTGCAGATTTATAGGCTCATGGAAGAAGTCATTAGTGGGTTATCATCATCACACTCCCTGGTAGCAGGGTGGGTTGCGCCACTTGTAGGTGTCTGAAAATTTAACCCTTATGGCGCAGCAAGGAGAAAACTAGATCAATGTGATACTTTGGCAGAGATTAAAAGTCTGTTGAGTTGCATTGTTCATCCAGTGGTCAAAATTACACTTATTGAGTTAAAATTTGAGGCATGTGTCGACACATAGAGGGAGAATTGAACTGATGGTTTGGATCCATGTTATGTGATTTCCATTTTGTTGAAACTTGGTTTTGTCATGAAAATATGATTAATATATGTTTTAGCTGGATTTTTTTGAAAGAATGTCCAAACCAAATGGTGATCACACCGGTGAATCATGGAGCTATATAGGTTAACTCTTTGGATCTTAACAAAGTGGTCTACACGTAAGCACATGTATGAATTTGATTCGATCCAACTTGACCACATGGTGTTGTCAACCACTCGACCTTATGTGATATCAAGCCATTTTTAGTAACTTGATTTCATCTCAGTGGTCTTCTTTTTTTGGTTGCTGTGTGAAGCATTTGATTTTGTTGTGGCATACTGGCATTATGCATTTTTACTTTACAGGGCAATGGCAATTTGAGTGTTTAGAGTTCTGTGGAGAAATGTTCTTATATGCAAATGCAAGAAATGGGACATGCACATTTTAAAGCAAAACTTTCTCATGCGAACTGTTCGCATGAGAACTCGGCATCTGGATGGTGGCAGAGGTGGGACCCACCTCTGAAATTCATCCTGTTGCTGATGCGATGAGAAGTTCTCATGCGAACAGTTCCCAGGAGAATATTTTCCCATTTTAACATCTTTCTTATTTTTCTTGTTAACGAATGATGGAATAAAGAGAACTTTTTATTAAGGTATCCACATTTATGGTTTGTATCTGATTTGCAGAGTTGGAAAGGGATGCTGATGAAGAGAAAATAAAGTTTGCTTACAGACGGCTGGCCAAATACTATCATCCGGATGGTTAGCCTCTTAATCTTAATCTCTGTGCGATTTTAAATGGATTTAATTATCACATTCTTTGATTGTTGTACATTATTCAGAAATTAAAGTTGTAGGAAGAAGAGTACGTAGGAAAATGCGGTTGACAATTTAAGCTGCCTTAACATCTCACCTCAAAGTTCTCCTACTACCACGGCCATGCTGCCTCCATCACCTATATACTGTAGTGTTTGCAATTAAGCTGTTTATTTTATTTGTTACATTTTCTTTGATATCAACAATATTATTGTTGTACTTGATCATTAACTGAATGGCTTTTGTTCTGTATTCAAGTATATGATGGTAGAGGGACACTTGAGGAAGGGGAAACAGCTGAAGCTCGGTTCATTAAGATTCAAGCAGCTTATGAGTTGCTCATAGATGAAGAGAAGCGGCAACAGTATGATAAAGATCACCGTGTTAATCCAATGAAGGTGTGAAGCTGTTTTCAAATTCCTATATGTAGTCTTTCTAATCACATTTTGTTTGTTTGATTTTCTAACAGATCCATTTAACTGACACTGGGTTTATACATTCAAGGATAGTGAGATCTTTTGTATCTCAAATCTTAATACAGTTTCTTGGCTATAAAAAAGCGTCACCAATGCAACTTTGTGTTTTACTTTTAACTTTCCTATTTTTGAAAATATTTTAAAATGTATGAAGTTTTTTATTTATTTATTTTTATTTTTTATAGAGCATTTAGGTTCAAGGTTTTCTGTCCTTATGAAGTATTGAGGAAAACAAGCTCAAAGCTTTTGCTAGAACCTTCAGGTCGGCCTTGGTGAGCATTAGTGAGCCTTTTGGAATGTAAAGCAGTAAAAATGTTAAATATGACAGCTGTTAAGTTCATCTTTAAATATCATTTACAGTGGTAGCATTAATGCATTATGCAGCAGTAAACAATATGATGCTGAATAAAAAGCACGCAATTAAGGGAAGAAAAGGGAAAACATTAAGGAAGATCCTTAGTTGGTTTTCTTGTGGGTTTTGGCAATGGTGCTTGTCATTTCCTTCGCTGAGTCAGTAATATCATGTCACTGTTCTTTCAGGCTTCTCAAGCATGGATGGAATGGCTAATGAAAAAGCGAAAAGCATTTGATCAGCGCGGTGATATGGCAATTGCAGCTTGGGCTGAGCAGCAGCAGCGTGAAATGAATCTACGTGTGCGCCGTCTCTCTCGTTCAAAGGTAATAAATGCACTTTATTCTGCAGGCTGTTATTTTAACTCTCATACAGCTTCAGAACTGTACCTTAGTGTCAATTATGCACACACGTTAAGAGACTATCAGAAAATTGCTGTCACCTTTTGGGTTCCTGAGTATTATTAGCAAAGTAGAAAATGGACACTATTGTATGTGGTATATGTTTTGCAATATATTTTTTTTCTTGAGCAATGCCAGTGACTATTCTATATTAGATTAGGATGTGAAAGTTCAATGATTGATATGATTACATAATTAATGTTGCAAAATTCAAAATCAAATACATCTTCCTTGGTGCAATAGTGACTCATCTCTGCAACCATGAGGTTGTAGCTTCTAGTCATGTTATAAATTGAGGAAGGAAAAAAGGACAACATTATCCTAAACATGCAGTGGAATGGATACCATCTGTTTTGCCACAGTATTCAAGCCACTTGCGGCTTGGGGGTGAATTCAGGTGTTCCCGTAGTTTGTGGGATCTACATTGCAGGGAAGGGAATACATTCTTGTAGTTCTATCCATCTGATATTGAGTCCCGTTGCTCATGATCTTCAGATCTGCATGTTGATTGAAGTATGAGAATTGGTTGGAACTTTTTGATCCTTTGGAAGTCAATTTTGACTACATCGTTCTAGTTTCAACTTTTGACTACATCTTTTTGTACTTGTTGAAAATAGCCTAGCATGTAGTTTCCATCCTCGGCCGCTGCATGGTAAAATACCGAATGCCACTAATTTTCTGCTGGTTGTCTTAGCCATGTAATGGAGTTGCTTATTTAACTTACTATCCTGATGTTAATTTCAGATAGACCCAGAGGAAGAGAGGAAGATATTGGCGAAAGAAAAGAAGGCTTCCATGGAGAACTTTTCCACTACTCTTAGACGACATACCCTTGTTCTGAAGAAGAGGGACTTAATGCGAAAAAAGGCAGAAGATGAGAAGAAGAAGGTCATCAGTCAGCTTCTGGCGGCAGAAGGGCTAGAGCTTGATACCGACGATGATGAAGCACTTTAGATGTTTCATTTACCTAGATATGCAGCAGCGCAGTCAACTGGGGGTTGCTGGCCAACGGATCAGGCTGTTGGTTTGGGGATTCATATTTGTATCTTATACACAACTGTATATAAATTGTTTCACATATCTTCAAAATGGAAAAGAGAAAAAAAAAAGAGGAGAATTCCCTCTCTTCTCACCTCCTTCTGATTGGTACTGTCTTATAAAGCCAAAGACAGAAATCCTCATAAATATTGACAAGGTCAGTGTTCTGTGCTTTTTACATTCCAGCTCACTTTTGACTTGTGTATCTGCTCTCATAGACAGACAGGGAATAGTTTTTTTAAAGTGTTTATTTTAGGACCCGTTGCTCCGTTAGTTTGCAGGGAACTGCATGCCTAGTAATTGTAAGAAATGTATTTATACAGATAGTTAAAATTATAAAAACAAAGGTGAAGATTTATTAATGGCCATAAAATAATCTCTATTTTGATGGAAATTGATTAAGGTGGTAAAGTGGATGCCCAGCCTTCACTCTACCAAATCAAGTCCTTGGAAAGTCTAGGTCTCCTTTACTTGTCCACCTTGTATCTTTTGCCCTTCCTCTATGATGATCCTTAGTGCAACCCATTTTACCATGTATTATTATTATTATTATTTTTTTGTGTGTAAATGATGTTTTAAAATGATATAAATAAAGCCATTTTAACCATCTGCGTATGAGGCTTTCAAAGGACCAAGAGTCATTTCCGCTAAAGAGGCCGAAACGAGGGCACGACTCTTTGCTCTAAATGCTATAAATGATTGCAGATTTTTGAGAGTTTGAGTTCATATGGATGCTCTAGAAGCTGTAAGAAGTATTAGGGGCAGCAATGATTGGTCTATCCAGCCTCTCGTAAGAGATATTTTGAAGTCTTTCAAGTATTTTTGGTCTTTTGATCATTCTAAGAGATTTAAATATGGTTGCCCACTATCTCACTAAATGTAGATTATTTGAGATAAACTTTATATGGCGTCATTGTGCATGTTTGTTTTCTCATTAGTGTCTGAGTTTTTTTTTATTTATTTTTTTTATGTGTGTGTGTGTTGTACGGTTTTCTTATGACAAAAGAGAGAAAAAAAAAAAAAAAGAACCCTCTCTACATACTTGAGGATGTATGTATGCATAAATTGATGAGATGCACTGATATATCATTTATATTGTTAGGGATATCCGTCTGAGTAGGTCTCGCTATTCAAACCCCTTACTGCAATTATTATTATACTTTGGTAGGCCTCAAATTGGTAAATATGAGCCGATCATCTTCTTTCATCGGGCAAAAAGATTTTTAAGACGTGAACTTCATAATTCAAATCTTCAATAGTTGTAAAGAAATTTGTGAAATGTCCCCAAAAAAAAAAAAAAAAAAAAAAAACTAAACTTTAGGTCTAGTTTTTGCACCTTCTTAGGTCATCAATTCATGTTCTGAAATTTCCAATATTCTTATATTAATGATAAGCATCAAGACGTTTAGTTTCATAATTTAGATTTTCATGAATTTTGAGAAATTTGTGAAAAACATCCAAACACATTTTAAACCATTGGATATATACTTGGTCATTTACTCCTATGAAAATCGTAATTTTGACAAGTATGAAAATTTCAAGTATTTCATATGTCTAACATTTGCTTATATAAAACCCATTTCCCTATCCCATGTGAACCCATTGGTGTTGTCTTAAATAGCCAAACACGAAGAAATCCAATAAACAAAGGGTGTTGTCCTAAATAGCCAAACACGAAGAAATCCTATAAACGAAGGGTGTTGTCTTAATAGCCGTTAAGGCGGTAACTTAGTTGATGTAAGCCTCTGAAGGCAGGGCTAGCGAAGGATATCCTTGGTCATTAAAAAAGAGGTGAAGGATAATGCACTAATGCTCAGTGTTGAATTGAATATCTATGCAACTCAAGTTTTTATGAATTTCTTTTTTAAAATAAAGAAATGAAGGGACAACTTAGTAGGAAAAATTTTAAAAAGGGGAAGGGGTTTACTGTAGTTCCCAAACCAACGTTAGAAATTTAAAAAGCACAAAATAAAAGATGGTGGAAGGGAATTGAACCCGACGTGAATCGAACACGCAACCTTCTGATCTGGAGTCAGACGCGCTACCATTGCGCCACGGATCCACCTTATAGAACTCTTACCAATACTTACTTATAAATCTATTAAGAGTATCCTCTTTGGGCTGTTGAACTTGATTCAATTGCCCAATTCATAGTTGTGCTTTGTAGGGTCTTTGATCTAATATTAGTCCCATGAAAGATAGAGACAGACACAACAGTTCGCGAGAAGCACGATCCTCAGTCTTGGATCTCTTTTTTTAATTGAACTAAAGAGGCATTACAAGGTCAAAGGTAGAAGAAGTAGGAGATGTTACAAGGAGTGAACAGACATGTCAATTTGAAGGAACATGATAATATTTCCCTTTACACATGCATCTGTAGACAACAGGGCACGATTCAGAAACAAAGCATTTGACGCCCACTATCACCCTCTTGCATGGAAAACATGGACCACATGCATGCGAGCAATCCGGCAAGCCTGAATCCACTGGGAACAGTTCCGGTCGACCATGCTTAAGCTCCTGTTTGACCTGTAAATAAATATGAACTAATACCAGCATCAGATCATCCTTCTCCACCCCCACAAAAAAGGACAATTTTGTTTTTCGAAGGTCATTGAGATATGTTATCTACTATATATATATGGGGAATTGTGAATTATTTTCTTTTGGACTGCCAGCCTGCCACAATTAATTTAGCAGAATGTAGGGCTGCGGATGTTGGGCCTGGTGACTTTTGGACCAAAGTTGTTGCTATTGTCATGCCCACTGAATAAATGGGAAGGCACTATGATTCTAGTCATGGGTTAAGCCTAATCAGACATTAGTAAAGCTTTTCCTTCCTCTTGTCTTGTTATTCATAAAACAAAAGATACCTGCTTCTCACTATTTTTCTTCTCTCTCATTTTTATATATGTCTTTGCAGAGAACGAAAACAAACCTTGGGTGTGGCTTCAATCCAATCCCACATTGGCTTGGGTGTAGCACTCAGTTCATCCACTTGTATGCCTACCAAAAATCAAAGAAATATAAGATTACAGATAGAGAGAGAGAGAGAGAGAGAGAGAGAGAGAGAGAGAGAGAGAGAGAGAGAGAGAGAGAGAGAGAGAGAGAGAGAGAGAGAGAGAGAGGTTTTAGTTTTACCAACAGTAGAAACTGAAAGAAAAACTAGAGCAAGGAGGCTCAAGTGGGCTTTGTGGAAGATGAACTTCTTCATGTTCAACAACGAAGGACTCAAGTCTAGGAAGTTCAAAACTATAGAAATATCAGAGCAAAAAGAAAGACAAGAGAAACAGAGAGAGGCCAAAGGATGTGAGTGTAGGTGTAAGGTGGTAAATGAGGTACATATATATATATATTGAGATTTGCAGGGGACATTTAAATGAAGGGGAGAGATGAATGGTACACATCACATGATCTACGTCGAATTCTTCAGAGATTCACATGACTTCTTGTGTAACAAAGTCAACATGAAAGGAAAGGAAGAAGGAAAAGGTATGGACAAATAGAAATTCCACATATGATATCTTTTTAGATTAGATTTTCATGGACGGGGTAATAGTTTGGTTGGTATGAGGGGATTCACGTGCACCAACATAAAACATTTATCTGTAAATAGTGAGAGATTTGATTATTTTGATAGGATGCTGATTTCAAAGGGTTGTCTACGAGTGTGATGAGTACTTCAGAGAATACAAAGGTTCAACAACAGTATGGTAAGATTTAATGCAGAGAGAGAATACAAAGGTTCAACAACAGTATAGTAAGATTTAATGCAGAGAGAGTACAAAGGTTCAACAACAGTATTGTAAGATTTAATGCAGAGAGAGAGAGAGAGAGAGAGAGAGAGAGAGAGAGAGAGAGGCTAATTAGAATGGTAGAACTTTGCTGCTTCTGCTCTTTAGAAAAGATTCAACGAGAAACTGAAGAGGGAAAAAAGGGTAATATGTTTTCTTAGAACATATTATTTAGAGCCTGTTTGTTTTGTCATTTGTCATTCATTTAATTAAATTCCTAGGATTACATTTCTTTTAAGTAGTTAAAAATGAAGAACCATAAAAATCGACTATGAAATAAATTCTCTTCGATGAAAATTGAATTCAGGAGAAGATGGGATATGAATATTCAATCATCACCCTTGTAATTTTACCTTTTTATCGGTAGCCTTTCCAAGATTTGCAATGCTTTTGATGCTTCTCTACATGGAAAATCGTTTGCGCCAAATGATTGAGAATTATTTTCTATGGAATTTGGAAAAGCAGTTGGACAAATATGCCCTAAAACTGATGATGTAAAAGCACATGAAATCATGGAGCAGGTGGCGTTTTAAGATAGGTGGGGCGCGGGTTTTTCTTGATGCAGCATCATAGGATCCAGATCTTCAACATTTGCCATAGGTTGTAAATGGAACATCAATATTTATTATATTACCTAAAGGACTGCTGATTTAGCGATGGGTGATTCATGTTTAAATGGATAAATCTCCAATAATTATTTTCATATTTTGAATAAATGATGGCATTTGATTCATCAAAATATGTCCAGATGACATGAATTTTTGTCCGTTGATGGATTAGTGCGTTACTTTCAAGTAGGCTCAAGTTTGTGCAATTCTAACATTACAACTGAGAAAGTTGGACCCATTTTTTGAATACAGGGTAATTGATGAATTTGAGTTTTTTTTTCAAAAGCCATGGCTCAAGATTAAAGAACAATGTAATAATAAGAAGGCTGATAGCCTATTTAACTTTCGGTTGCGTTTAATATTATTTGAGAGTTTGGACTGCATGAAGTCTTAAGTTTTCAGTGTGAAGGTTACAGTATACAAATGTAGCTGTGTGGTATATCCATCTTCATTTGAAGTCCGTGGTGTACAACAATGCATCTCTGTTTTTGCATTTATTTGAGATAGGGATCCACCGTCAGAAAACTTGCAGTACCATTGGGTTTAGAACTGGACATGGTCTAAATTAGTTGATTCTCAATTAGAGAGTTTTCAGCCATCTGCCCTCTATTGATTCTACTGTAACTAGAAGAATTAGAAAAAGGAAAAGAGAAATTGCCTCTGACATATTGAAGGTGTAGCCAATTGGACCCTGTTTTTAAAGATTATATAGTAACTTCCATGGCTCACAATTTAGTCTATCTAAATGAGATAATCCTGGCCATTCAAAAATTCAATTTACAAGAGGCACATGAACAGTTCAGGAAAGACTACGTAATGGGCTAGAATTGTATAGAACAAAGTTCCATTCGTGCAATGTTCTGTTTATTCAAATGGTGATTTTATATATTTTATCGTAACAAAGGATTCCATTGATAAAACATGGATATATAAGAGAGAGAGAAAAAAAAAAAAAACAACAACTACAAACACCAGTCATGGTGATTGGAAAACAACAGTATACGACCATTATACTAAAGAAACACTAGAATAAGACAAAGAAAAAATAACCAAAAGAGAAGATCTATCCACCCGTTGTTTAGCGAAGGAGTCTAAAAAAAAATAAAAAAAATCATAAACTGCCCTATGTCCGCAAAAGAATTATTCAGTTGATGATTGGTAGAGGAGCTCCACCTCTTCATGGCTCTTCCATCGAGTTCTCTCAAGAACCTCTAATAGTTCCTCACCTTTCCCTCTCAACAAAACCTTGAAAGACACGGAATCCATCATGACATCATACAAACCTAAAAGAAAACAGGACATGGAAAAGATTAGAGATTATATATGTTAAAATTCAGCAAAAGGAGAATGGAAACTACCAAACAAACACCCAGAAATCTAACCTTGGACTCCTTTCAAGTATCTCTTCACCTTCCTGATGCATTCCTGGCAATGCATGTATATTCTTAAAACCATTTCCATCACCATCTTCTCTTCTCGGTTCTGTTGGTAAAATTACTACATAAATGGAGATGGAGAACATCAATGGAAAAAATAAGTAGCAATAATGGATATCAAACTTAAATAACCATGCTGGGCCAAGGGGGGTTTTCCCCGGCTCTCTTTGGGCCTGTAGGGATTAGTTCAGCCCAAAGGATCGGGATACCCTCCGTTATAAAAGAAAAAAAAACTTAAATAAAATAAATGGAAAACCCGACCCCAGGTTGGAAAATCAACTGAACTGGGAAGGTCACCAGACTAAGTTGGGCTGTAGTACTTGCCCAACTCGTCTGAATCAATGACCCATAAGGCCTATTTGACTGGGACACACTAGGGCCAGCCAGCACAAGCTTTTAAAGCATGAACAGATGAGGTTAGACCCGGCCAAGGCTTCTTCGGCCGATGGCAGCCCATGAACCAATTTGACGGCCAACTACTGATGTGGTCTATAGCCTGGCCCAAGAAAAAGCACAACTTCAGTCCCAAAATTTCTACATATTCTGCATGTGTATAAGATCTAAGCCGTTCATTAGGAAGAATGGTCCACTACAATGCTGGCCCTTGGAAAAAAGGTCTAGATTTCACCCATGGCGTCAATATGCTACAAAGTTGCTTATAGCTGATTCAGTTCTAAGGATGCACTCACCTTGCCTTTTTTCCACTAATGTAATTTCTCAGATGATCGATTGCAGACAATGATTGGTTAAAGAAAAGGGTTGTGGGTACCTTTATATTTATAGAACTGAAAACACACTTTAACCCAAACATACTTGGCTTGGAGATTCTCTCCTACAAATCCGAAACCCACTCAAATTAAGTTAACCCATTTCACTTTGAACAAGGCACAGATGGAAACCTTCTACAGCTGAAAACCCAAACCTCATTGGACATGAAAGAACAATTTTTAAGGCACTGTGATCCAAAGATGCAGTTCCTAGAGAGGGATGCACCGGTTTTGGTGTTTCCTCTACGGATTATATTGAGGTTTACTTCATTTTATGAACCGTTCTGTCTAATACATTATTTTTCTATTTTACAGGGCATGTTTAACGTTTTGAATATTTTTAATCAAAATTGGTCAAAAAAGCATTCTTATCTTTTGAACATTCATCAAAATCGTTGATTGAGGGAAGAGTTTGAGGTAGTTGCATGTTAAAATCGAAAATGGATTCAATCCCAGCACTAGGTCCATCTGGGACCCTTATTTGCTTGCACTCTTTTTTTTATTTTTTTTTTTTTTTTTTTTTTTTTTTTTACTATCGGAGGGTTCCCAACGCTTTGGGTTGAACTAATCCTTCCGGTCCCATAGGGAAACCGGATAAACTCCTCTGTAACCATAGTGTGGTTGTGCAATTTCGAACCTATAACTTTTGGGTGCAAACTGTGGTCCTACGCCAACTGATGTACACCTTAGGGTTGCTTGCACTCATCAATTTTAAGAATCGGGATCGTCTGAGGCGTTTTTCCCATGGTGACCATGAGATGACCAATTACAGTCCGCTATGATGATGTGGCGGACTGTGATAGATCCACTCAAAATCACCATAGGGAAAAGGGTCTCAGGATCCAGAGTCCAATTCTAAATGTACTCGACACCAAAAATAGTAGGCGATTGTTAACAAATGAAGAAAAAGAAGTAAGCTGTGCTTGAAAACCTCTTTTGGCTTGTATGTTTCAAAAGCTACACTCCTTGAGGCAGAAGAAAGCCATATTATTATATATGAACTTATTATCCACATCACATTGGTACGTGGAGCTAGGCAGCTGCTAGTCCATTGACTTTTCTTTTCCTTTCTCCCGACTCAAAAGCACACCTATAAACAACAACAACAACAACAACAACAACAACAATAATAATAATAAATAACCGAGAAAAAGACTCCAAGTAAAGCAAACCTTGCAAACTTAGCTGCCTGGCTACAACTAACGCTGACAACACTCTTTCCCGGTCTATATCCTGACTACTCAAATAACAAAGAGCTAGTCCATTGACTTAGCACATCAGATAGTGCCCTGTGAGAAGACCCTTCCGGGGCCAAAGCCTTGATACAAGCATCCTTGAGCCTCATCATCCTAGTCCTGATCCGCTTTCCTTCATCTCCACCATCCATCAAATCCTTGACCACTCTAGCAATCTCTTCCCTCTTCACCACCCCACTCTCACCTGCAGTGGGCCTCACTGCCACCTTCAGATCCTCCACCAGGATCAATGCATTCATCCTCTGCTCCGCGTGCAGCGGCCACGCTATCATGGGAACCCCATGCACCATGCTCTCCAGCGTCGAGTTCCACCCACAGTGCGAAAGGAATCCACCAGTGGACCCATGGCTAAGGACCTCTATCTGTGTGATCCACAAAGGCACAACATGGCCCACCCCTTTGGTCCTCTCCAAGAACCCATCTGGTAGGAAATCCAACGGCTCCTGCTGACTGCCCTTCACACCAAAATACGATGCACATGCCTCCTTGTCATTTGGACTCCTCACCACCCACAGGAACCTCAGCCCACTCATCTCTAGTCCCAAGGCCAACTCCTTAGTCTGATCAAAAGACAGGGCCCCACCACTTCCAAAACTGACGAATAGCACTGACCCACGTGGCTGATCATCCAACCATCTCAACCAATTGGGAGTGGGCCCATCAACCTTGCCGGTCGAACCGGACTGCACAAGCGGCCCAACCGGGTAGACCGGAAGGTGGCTCGGTTCTCCCTTCAAACAAATCAGAGTCTCCGGTTCCAACTCTGCAAAGCTATTCACGAGAATGCCCTTCGCTAGTTTGTAACGGTCGGCATGGTGGAGAAGCCATGTATAGGCCTCGTTCGTCCGGTCTTGAGCCGTTGTCACCAGGTCTTCTCTAGGGATGGGCCTGCAGCCGGGAATCTTGACCCGTTCGGATGACTCGGCATCTAGTGTCGACAAATGGAGATAGAGGGACAACGCCAAGAAGTTACCTGTGTAAAGAATGTATGGTGGGATGTCAACTTCTCTGGCGACATCGAAAGCATCCGTTCCGAAGAGATCGACGACGAGTGCGACGAGGCGGTGAGTGGATGTGAGCTTGAGGGTCTTCAAGACATGGAGGAGGGATGGGGTGGAGAGCTTTTGGGTGATGGAGACGAGGGTTGCGAGCTTAGCATCTGCGGGTATTTCTTGTGGAGAAATTGGAGGGAGAGAGATGGTATTGATGGATTTAGGGAGGGTGTTTAGGATGGCGTTTTGGGTTTTCTGTAAAGAGTCGATGGTGTGAGTGATGAAGGTAACTGAGAAGTGGTGACGGAGGACGAGTCGCTTGGCGAGTTGGGCCAGTGGGATGAGGAAACCCATTCCTGGACTGGATAGAATTGCTATGTGGGGGAGTTCTCTTTCTCTATCTGCCATGGGTCTGGTTCGGTTCGGTTCGGTTCGGTTCTGCAACAATGGGGGTCGATGAAGTTAAAACATGGATGGGATTAGACAGGAATTTGATAAGATTCTCATCATGTCATTATTGTTTTCAATGATTTTATCCAACCAGGCCTAGTGGCCAGATAGTGACGTCTGAGGACGGAAACCTTTCAACATTTGGGTGAATGCCCTGTTTCTCTTTTTCTTTATAGCGAAAATTACGGGAAGAAGTCTCGTGGTGGGCCATGAGTAGGTGGACGACCCATAGGAGTTTAGAAATGAAAGGAGTCCTCTGGGCCCTTTCCTGATTTTTTTTAGATGTTTATTGATATTGTTGATATGGATAATGATGCGGTTATATATAAATAGCAAGAAACCCTCTTCTTCCTCATTGCGTCATCCTCCTTTTTTCCTTATCCTCTTCCACAGTGCCAAGCCTTGTCCCTGTCGACGCCTCTCCTTTTCTTTGGTCCTAGGCAGTGGTCCCAAGCATCATTTGGCGCATTCTTTCAAACCTTACACACAGTTGGCAAGCACATGGAGATATGTATTTTAATCGTTTTCCCTTATCTGCATTAGGTTTAAACAGAGCTCTAGTTGTTTTTCATTGGATCGAGACTGCAAGTTTTTTTTTTTTTTTTTCATTATTCTTAAACACGAAACCCAATCCCTAGATTAAACGAACTTAGAGTGATTTTGTCTGATTAGGTTTGTTGATTGAATATTTTGAAGAAAAAAGGGGTTGTCTGGCATTATAACTCAACTGAGAATGGTTTTTTTTTTTTTTTTTTTAACCCTCTCAATGCACGAGACGTTGAAAAATGGGGTTGTCTGGCATTGTAAACAAATGTTTGCTAGATCTGAGTTTCACACATGTATTGGCATAGAGATATTTTGGATCAGTTATACATTTACATACATAGAGAGAGATTAAAAAGTCCATGTACAGATTGCTGATTAAAAAAAGTTTAGAGAGAGAGAGATTAAAGAGTCCATGTATAGATTGTTGATTAAAAAAGATTTAGATCACAAACTGTTTGTGCATTATATGACTGTCTATGTTTACATATTTAGGGTCCTGTATTTCTCTGTTCTCGTGTTATTATTATTCATGGTCTGTAAAAAGAGACATTTGTTTCGGAGAAATAAGGAAGTGGAATTTGAAGATCATGATGTTTTAAATATGTCTTTGTTAATGTTATCTTACTTCAATATCTTGATATGAGTCTTGTTTATCTGATATGATGATTTATTTTGTAGTGGGTATGTGTATATATTTGTGCATCATGGAGATTTGTAATGGATATCTTATGTGATTAAGAGTATTCTATTGGTTTTGGATGGATTATCATTTTCTCTTGTCTACTATAGAGATTTAACTTCTTTAGACTGGCTTTATGCCCTTCTTCGTTTTGAAGTGGAGATAATGATTTTCTGGTTTCTGAGATTATTGGGAACTCTTATCAAGTGTAGCATTGCCAAATATCAGGCAATAAGTTCATAGGCTCTTAAAACAAAGATTATATATATTTTTTAATGGAAAACAACAGGGATCCAATCAGTAGTTGTATGCATGAAATCTCGTTGCAGCATCTTTCCTGTTCTGAAAAATCTCCTTCATATAGCATTTTCTAACCCTGATGGATGTTCATTTGAGTATCTATGGATCTGGTGTTATTTGTGGTCTTTTTTGACCTTGATTAGTACCGTTAAGCCTTTTTTATTTTAACATCGAAAACATTCAAAATCCTAATATATGTGCGACCAGGCTTTAATTTCATATGTTTTAAAACCATGATACTACTTTTAAAGTGGACCATATTATGTAGATAGTGGGCCAGTTCACACTAGTGGGACGACTTTAAATGTGGCCTGACTTTCAATGATCCAATTGGATGTAGGGCATAAGTGTAGATGATCTATGTTTTTCATTCTCCTTGACTATATGAGTGTTGAGTATGTGGTTTTGGATTTATATCCAATAATTACTTGTCAAGCCAGGATCTTTCTCCATTCACATGCTTGATGCTAACTTAAGAGTAGTGGTCTTAGTGGATTAAGCTTGGCCCAAGCTAGAGTTTTTAATCATTTATGTAATATATCCCTGGCAATGCTAGTTGATTTAGTGGAAATCCTTAATTTTGAGGATCTTTAGAATGAAGTTTATACATATTCATCTAAATATTCATTATAAAGATGATTTTAGTTACTAAGCATAGCCAGGCGGAGGAGACCGCCAAACCGGCGGAACCCACCATCCCAATTAAGCATGTATGGCTCAAATCACTCCATTAAGTTATTGCACGAAACAATGTTTTACGTATTTTTTTCTCCTATTAAAACATTTGCTTTGCTGGTATGATATGATGAATTAATATTGGGTGTGTTTCGTTTTCAGGCGGAGGATCTGATGGCTTGTTTAGAGCGCTCATGTGGTAGAGCAGATTGCCAAAAAGTGTCTATTGAGAAGCTCACCACATCAATCCGGAAGAAATTGACAAAGTTTAAGGGTGCCTTTGGGACAACATTTGATGACTTTTCTATAGATGGGTGTAGTAGCTCGCACTCCGATGAAGAAGACGTCAAGAAGAAGATTACAATAACGTTTGACTGACTTTAGTGACTTCTTATGATGGCTTTGATGGTGATTTCCAACAAAGAGTGGAGCGCAAGAAATTTATTCTGTTTTGTTTTGGAAAATGTTTGTTGGATGGCGCTTACGGGGCAGGTGTTTTTGTTATACTTTTTTTATTGGAAATTACAACATTGACTTTCATCAGTCTATTAGGTTGATAGACTTATACTTTACAACCTAGCTAACCATTGTACAGAATGAATTATACTTGTATATATAATACTTTTGTTGGAGTATGTATACTTTGCCTCATGCTGTTTTTTTTTTCCTTTACAATCAGCAGATTGTCAATAGAATGGTTGAATGCATGTTAGGGTTCCACATGTTTAATGAATGCATCTGATGGGGTTCCACTTAGTATACTGCTTGATGTTCTCTGAGTTGAGAGCATCCGATACATTTTCATTGATGACACCTGTGTGATTGTTATGAATCTGCAGGTGATAGTAACTTCTTGAAAAAGGAACTTGCAATCTGTATAATAGCAACTGAGATTGAAATGGGGAGAGTTGTTTTGGGTTGAGAAGAAGGGATGGTAGTGGGTTTGATGGTGGTGGGTTTGTTGCTATATTAGGGGTGGATTGATAAATGAGTTGTTTTCTTTTTTTTTTTTTTGCAGGAAGGTTCGTGATGTTGTTGCTGTCATTGCCACAGGCTTTCTTGAAGTATTGTGGGCTGAATTAAAATTTGTAACTCAGTAGCTGATGGAATTGAAAGAAGTTGTCGATATCGATAGATTAAAGCTGTCGGTATAGACTAGTTTCGTCAGTGAGATGAATTAAAAATTATAAGTCAGTGGGTGTTGGAATGGATAAAAGTTGTCAATATCGACATATTTTAGTTGTCGATATCGACTAGTTTCGTCAGTGGGTTAAATTAAAAGTTGTAACTCATTAGGTGCTGGAATGGATAAAAGTTGTCGATATCGACATATTTTAGTTGTCGCTATTGACTAGTTTTGTCAGTGGTTGAATTAAAAGTTGTATCTCATTAGGTGCTGGTATGGATAATAGTTATCGATATCGACAACTAAATATTGACAGCTTAAATTTATTAAATTCTCAAAATTTTGCATGGTCATGTTTAAATTATGTGCGAACCCAAACATATGGTGAAATGAAATACTTAAGCACAACACCATTGAGCAACTGAATACAACAATCTAAATTTATATAAAACTCATTTATATCACCATTCACATTCCAACATTCATACAGTAGTCAAATACTTAAAAAAAGTAGCAAAACACTCCAAAAAAAGGGAAATCTGCAGCATTCAAAGCCTCTCACAACCCATTTACATCAACACATATTTACTTCACCAACCAGCCAGCCCATTTACATCAGCAGCCAACCTAAAAAATCACTGCACTGTTCAAGCATTGAACAATCCATTTACATTACCAACTGGACTAAAAAATAGCTGCAATCTACAATCATACATGGAACCCATTTACATTAGCATTCAACCCAAAAAAGCACTACACTGTTCAAGCCTTGAACAACCCATTTACATCACCAAACGGACCAAAAAATAACTGCAATATTCAAGCCTACATGGAACCCATTTACATTAGCAGCTAACCCAAAAAAACACTGCATTGTTCAAGCCTTGAACAACCCATTTACATCACCAACCGGACAAAAAAATAGCTGCAATCTTCAAGCATACGTGGAACCCATTTACATCAGCATCATACCCAAAAAAGCACTACATTGTTCTAGCCTTGAACAACCCATTTACATCACCAACCGGACAAAAAAAAAAATTTGTAATCTTTAAGCCTACATGGAACCCATTTACATCAGCAGTCAACCCAAAAAAGCACTGCACTGTTCAAGCCTTAAACCCATTTACATCACCAACCGGACCAAAAAATAACTGCAATCTTTAAGCCTACATGGAACCCCTTTTCAAACAGCGCCTACAAAAAATAAACCCCTTTTCAAACCCTAAAAACCCAAAATGAAAGTGATATCAACCAAGTCCAAAACGAAAATGATATTTACTACACAAATGGTAATCTTTACACAAAGCTAGATACAAATATGCATTTACACAACTGGTACAGTCTTAAAATGGCTTCTTTTAGGGTTCAAACCACAGTTCTAGGGCAGTAAAAGAAGTCATTACTGAAAAGGAATCAAACTAATGACATTTTAAGGTAGATGATGCAATATAGAAAGGTGTTTATTGTGTGAATCCAACCACCATTTAGAATAACTTTTTAGGTGTTTTCTGAGAAGAAAATTCGCTAGAGAACATGGTCGATATCGACAATATCGCTAAAAGACAAAAAAATACAGAAACCAACCCAAAGGACCCCTCCCGTCTCTAAACTCTTGCTGGGTCCTCACCTTACTTAAGGCTCAATATGGAGATTTTCCCCGTAATTTTCCCTTTTTTATAGCTAAAAGCTCTAACAGTAACCTTTGGTGACATAGCTTGGCCTTGGCCGATCATAATCCAATTCCAACACGTCATATTGTTTTAAATGACTCCTCGCTCGTTGCTCCTTCCAAAATAATAAGGTGTACAAGAACATGGTAATTTGATGCGGACACCTCATCGTCGCGGTAGGATTTTAAGGACAGAACACATTTGATATATCCCTTAAAAATTAATATTGATTGTACCATTACATTATCAATCAAAATCATTCCATTTATAAAATATTAAAGCTATCAAACCGAATCAGGCCATGGCGGCGACCACCACATAGACAACGGCGAAAAATCTGATCAGCTTCAAAGACTCAATCTTTTCTTCCTTCTCTTTTGGTTTTTTATTTGGGGTGTTTTGTTTTGAATATGTGATTCCACCTTGGAAGAGAGAAGAAGAGGAAATGTAGAAATAAAGTAAAAAGTACTGGATTATTGGAGAGAGAAAGGGTGAAGTGAAGGTTTTGGTAAAGAGGCTATGGTGTGAGTTTATGCGAGGGGTGTAATAAGTTGTGACCTGCTGAGCCGTACTTTAGAAGGGCTGGCCATGCCCCCATGGGCCGGCCCACATGCATCTTTTATTTTTTAATTTTTTTAAAATTCTTTTTATATAAATTGAAAGAGACTTTATGCGCCATTAGGGATTCTCAGCTTAAAATAAAGTTGAATTTATTAAAATAAGGAGTGACTCTCCTGAGTTACAACTGAGATTACCATCAGCTGCGGCGTGCAGTTCGCTCGTGTTTATTAGAATGAGAAAAGAAAAACGAAAAGCGGATGGGCCATCAATTTTTCATCTTCCGCTTTCATTTCCCCCCTTGCATCTTCAAAAGACCCAAGAGAGGTTTTCTCATCTCTCCCTCTTTCGTCGAGCGCTCTCTCTCTCTACTGTTCTCTTCTCCCTCTTTCGATTAGCGCACTCTCTCTCTTCTAACATAATCTCCCAAATGCCCAAACCATAGAAGAACCCATTCTTTCGCCTTTGCGCCTCCTTCCCCTCTCTCACGTGTAGGTGTGCCTCCCTCTTTGCGATTTGACTGCAGCTAGGCCTAACAGCTCCCTCTCACCAGCTAAACTCGACGTTATTGTGCACTCACACGCTTGTGGCCGATTGTTTCTTTTTTTAACATCAGACCACAAAACGAAAAGCACTTCTTTGAGTGTTCATCCGAAATCACTCCCGCCCAAGCATCCCGCCCTCAATATCCTCTACAGAAAACAGAGAGAGAGAGAGAGAGAGAAGAGGAGGAAAAAACAGCGTCGGCCATGAAAGGTACTTCCTCACTCTCTATCTGTTATATTTTTTCCCCTTCCCTGTTAAGGGTCAGCAAATGTTTCTTGAAATCTAAGATTCTTCCTTTTCCTTGGATAAATCGACCCTTCTTTCTTTTTCTTCCCTAGTTTGGAACCTTACATCTTGAGCTTATTTGACTGGGTTGATTTTAGGGAAATTGTCTTGTTTTATGAAATGGTTGTTTTGTTCTTTTACCCTGATTTGGAACCTGGTAGTGTTTTGATAAATGAGTGTCACTGTTTATGATGATTTGTGTATCGATAGGTTATTATTTTAGTGTTGTTGCTTCTGTTTCCATTGGTGGGTTATGATTAATGTTTGGCTTATTTGGAACTCTGATTTTATTTGTGTGGCAACTGTTTTCATTGGTGGGTTATGGTTGTAAATGATATAAGTGATGTTTGATTGCTTTGATTGGGTTGGTTTTGGGAGAATTGAGTGTTTGTAAGAAAAAAATGAATGAATTATTAGATATAAGGCACAATTAGTGACACAAGGTTTCCTACAAAAACATGTGATTGATTACGAAGAAACATACTCCCCTGTTATGGATCCAACAACATTCATATATTTGATAAGTTTTGTTGTTTCTCAAAATCTAGAAATGAGACTCATGGATGTTGTAACTGCTATTTATATGGGACTTAGACACAAAAATTCAAATGAAAATCACGAAATGATTTCTTTTGCCCAAAGCAAAGCCAAGGAGTACATACTCAATCCAATCGAGGCGATTATTGTATGACCTGAAGCAATCCAAAAGAATGTGGTACAATCGTCTTAGTCATGAATACTTGTTTAAAAAGGGATATGCAAACAAACGATCATATTTGCCTGTGTCTATTTATAAAGAAATTCTTGAAGAGATTTGCAATATTAGCAATTTATGTGGATGATATAAATTTGATAGAGACTCCAGAAGATGTAAAAGAAACTGCTGGTTATTTAAAGAAAGAATTTGAAATGAAAGACCTTGGAAAAACGAGATTCTGTCTCAGCCTGTAAATTGAGGAAAATTTTAATGAGACGTTGGTCCATGAATCTAATTATATCAAGGTTTTTAAAACGATTTGGTATAGACAAGGCACATCCATTAAGCACCCCTATAGTCTTCCGGTCTCTATATATAAATAAAGATCCATACCGTCCCATCGAAGAAAATGAAAAGGTATTGGTCCCAAAGTACCATACTTAAATGCTACTGGAGCCCTGATATACTTAGCACAATGCACTAGACCGGATATTACTTTTTCTGTGAATCTACTTGCTAGAATTACTAAAAAGAAAAAAAAAAAAAAAAAAAACAAAGAAAGAAAAAAGAAAAGAAAAGACCCAAGTATAGCAAACCCCACAAAATTAGCTGGCTACAGCTAACAAAGACAACGCTCTTGTGCAGTCTATATCCTGATTACTCAAATAACACACAGCTAGTCTATTGACATAGCAAATCAGAGAGTGCCCTGTAAGAAGACCCTTCCTGAGGTGCCAAAGCCTTGATACACAAGGGCGGATCAAGGGGGGTGGGTGGGGCGGGCCCGGGGTGGCTGCAGCTCACCCAAGCTTTCAGCCCCAAAAAAAAAAAAAACTAGTTTTATAATTTTGGGGTCCGGTCTATTCATAAGTCACAACTCACAACTCAAGTGAGTGAAGTGACAAGTCTCAAAAGTCAAAACCCATTTGGCCATTTCATATTCTCTTATTTCTCTGTCTCCTTCGCTAAGTGTCTCTGAGTCTCTGTTACCTCTTGGACCCTCGGTTGCTCAGTTGCTAGCAAGTGACGATTCTCTCCGGCGAGAACGACGCTCTCCGGCGACTCTCTCTCTGCCTCCAGAGTCCAGATCTCAGGTACCAATGCATATTGACGTTTTACCCATACATATTGCTGATAGCCTGATACACGTCAATACAAGCAATTAGTTTATTTTCATTTGTCAAATCTGAATCACCAATGCAATAGAAACATGCTGGTAGTTTAGCTAATTAGCTGGACGATGCTAGGTTTGACACCAATAACTGGACCTATTGTTGAACCAGGACTTCATCAGTCTTAGATCAGTGAGCACAGAGAGAGTCTATCAAACGGCAGGGCTTACCGGTCCACCGGATCAATGGTTTAGATCACCCAGGACACAGGCCAAATGGTACTATTCATATCCTTTCTTGGGGATAATTGTAAGGGAAATTATGGGGTCTATTTAGGCATTTGATTGGACACACCACAACTGGATGTTCCAAGAATATATATACTACATGGGAAGACCCTAAAACCTTTGGTTGATTTCCGGCAATTACATATCTAAGAATATAGCACAATGGATCATAAAGACAGATAGATCTTCAAATAGGATATCAGCAAGGAAACCCCATTTAGGGCTACAAATGGGCTAGGCCAATGAGGCCATGCTGGGCCAGTCTTGTCCTTGTTCAGCCTGTTTACTTATTGGCCATAACATCAAGGTGCAAGTCCATCCCACAAGCCTATTATAAATATTTGTTATAGTTATTAGGCCGGACCGGCCATTTAATTGGACTTTCGGAATAGTATTGGTCTAATGGTCCTAGTAAAGCCCATTTAGTTATCAAGTATAGAAAATAAACATGTTCTAAGTCCATGGCCCCTAAAGTCATCCCAAATCCTGTCCAAGCACATTGATCTCAGTTGGAACCCAATTTAGCCCAGCCCCTTGCAACAACACTAGCCCACTCCATGACAGCACCATCAATCAATGTTTTGTTTGAATCACCAAAAGTCAGTCATCTTATCTTATAATTGATAATTCCTTACTCATCAAGCCAATCAATACTCAAGAGGTTGTCATAATCCCTAAACTATAACAAATCCATCATTTCTCTTTGTCTCTAATAGCTCCTAATAAAATCCCAAACTGAGAGAAGAACTCATGTGCCAAGTTACAAGGCCTCCTGACTCCTGAGAATATCATATATGCCGAGCAGTCGAGGCATCCAAAACCCTCTCTATAATGTAGTAGATTTGAACCACAACAATTAATATAGTGAAATCCATATAGTAGCTATCCTAGGGCTCTTAACCATATTTTTTAAATTTGCACTCACAATTAAGGTGCTGTTTTCTAGCCATGGAGCTGGTGGATTTAGACCAACAAATGGAAAGGCTACGTTATCTTAACACAGGAATAGATTCCATTATTTACGATTGATCCAGGTGGCTACCTACTACCCAGTACCCAATGTTTCACCTAACTCAGTGGTTGAGAAATTTTTTGTTCCAGAACCTCACGAAATTCTATAGAGCATGAACCCATAATCCTTCCATCCATATGGGTTAAGTACTAATTTATTAGCATCAATACGTGTGACAGTCCTTGATACAAATGAAAATTGCAAACTCATAAAGAGACTCCAATCCAAAGAACAATGTCTTTTCCCTTGCAGTATTATTGAGCACAAGTAATGTATTATAAAAGGGTCACCTCTATTGAGCACAAGTGAGCACACTTTCTTGTGGGCTCCACTTGAAGATGGGACTTGGGGGCTCAAAAGCCCAAGCCACCACCCCAAGCCACAACAATGATATTGCAGTTAAATCTTCATATAGCTAAATCAGATTTTCTTTGAATCTACATATGAAGTTTATTTTAAAAAATGGGTTTATAAGGTGTTTTTAGCTCTAAGATTTATTAAAATAACCGGTCTTTTGTATTGTATATTAATGATTATTTACTATCTTAATCTTCGGTTATAATGTCGCATCATCAAGCGCCCAAAAAACCAATAACTCTTCTATCGTTCTATAAGAGAAAAGATGATAAATCCGAAAGTGGCAAAACTTCCACATCTATTCCTGATATTTCAAAACTTGATGAGGATGAGCGACGTCCTACCAAAGTTCAAGTTGCTGAAATTGAAGGAGTTAAACCTTCTTCTCGAGTCCAAAGAGTCGTAGTTGAACATTCTTCCAAAGCTCAAGAAGTTGCACCTATGGAAGTTGATGTCACTTCTTCATTTGAATGTGATCCGGGTAAACGCATTGCTATATATGAATACCCGCTTAACAAACATGATGAAGTTCGGGTAACTTATCTTAGAATGGGACCTTGTCGACCTACTCATGAGAAAGAAAAAGATTATCCGGTGACCATATTTGGAAAGCAAGGTCGACGGTTCAACGCTAATTGGTACAAACTATTCCCTTGGCTAGAATATTCACTCCACAAGGATAGAGCATATTGTTTTTATTGCTTTCTCTTTGAAACAAATCCTCCGAAGCATCCGGTATTTACCATTCATGGGTTTCAGAATTGGAAGAAGGTTAACAATGGGAAGAAGTGTCCTTTTTTGAAACATGAAGGTGGTCTTTGTTCTCCACATAGGTCGGCGACAATGTATTGTGAGAATCTAATGAATCCTTATCGATATATAGATAGTGTTTTCAATACACTTTCTAAAGAAGCAATTGCAAATAATCGGTTGCTTCTCCGAAATGTTATTCAATGTATTCGGATGCTTGCATTACAAGGGTTTCCTTTTAGAGGACATGATGAATCGAAGAAATCAAAGAATTGTGGAAACTTCATTGCAATGTTCGAGTTTTCGAAAATGTTGAACAAGAAAGTTGCCAAAATAGTAGGTAATTGTCCAGGAAATGCCAAGTATACCTCACATGGTATTCAGAAAACACTTTTGCATATATTTGCCGAAAATGTGAGAAAGAAAATACGCGAAGACGTTGGTGATGCAAAGTTTTGTATCCTTGTGGATGAAGCACAAGATAATTCACATAGGGAACAAATGGCCATTATTCTACGATTTGTTGATCGTGGTGGTTTTGTTAGAGAAAGATTTTTTGCTATTGTTGGTGTTGAAGACACTTCTGCGTTAACCTTGAAAGAAGAGATTTCCAATGTTCTTGCTCACAAGAATTTGCTTATTGGAAATATGAGAGGCCAGGGTTATGATGGTGCTAGTAATATGCGTGGTCAATGGAATGGATTTCAAGCACTATTTCTTAAGGAGTGTCCTTATGCATATTATGTGCATTGTTTTGCGCATCGACTACAACTTGCATTAGTTGCGGCTTCTAAAGATGTGCCAGACGTTTGGTTATTCTTTTCGAAGTTGGCATCCATTGTTAATCTCCATGTTACACCTAAGCGGAAGAAAGAGTTGGAGAAAGCTCGAAAAATAGAAATCGATAATTTGTTGGCAAGTGGTGTGCTTGAGAGTGGATAGGGTGCTAATCAAGTTCGCACATTGCAGCGAGCTGGAGATACTCGATGGAGCTCTCACTATGAATCTGTTTGTAGCTTGATAGAGATGTATGATGCGACTTGCACGGTTCTTGAAAGTATCATGAAGAATGGGTCTAGTAACACTATGCGTGGAAAAGCTAAGGGTTCTTATGTTGCTATGAGAAATTTTGAATTTGTCTTTATGTTTCATTTATTGCATAAGACTATGGGAATCACAAATATACTATGTAAAGCTTTGCAAGTAAAGTCACAAGACATTCTAAATGCCATGGGTTTAGTCTCAAGTACGAATGAACTTCTTCAAGAGTTGAGAGAAACATGTTGGGGTAGCTTCCTTGAGGATGTGATTTCTTTTTGCAGAAAACATGACATTGATATTTCTGATATGAGTTCTCGTTATATGATTGGTACACTCCGTTCTTGCCAACAGAATTATTGTATTACAGTTGAGCATCATTATCGCGTTGATATTTTCAATGCTGTAATAGATTTCCAGTTGCTGGAGTTAAAGAGTAGATTCTCTGAGGAGGCAATTGAGCTTCTTTCTCTTAGTTCAGCTTTGGACCCGAAAGATGCTTTTTAGTACTTTCATATTGATGATATTTGCAAGCTCGCTGAGAAATTTTATTGTGAAGACTTCACGGAACAAGAGATACATATTTTGAGAAGTCAATTGCAACATTATAAGCTTGATGTGCATCGTCATCCCCGTTTTCAGAAATTGTCTACCATTTCTAAGTTATGTCAAGCTTTAATTCAAACAAAAAAGTCAATTATTTATCATTTGATTGATAGATTGATTCGTCTTGTCTTGACTCTTCCTGTTTCCACGACGACTGCCGAACGAGCCTTCTCAGCTATGAAACTTGTCAAAACACGACTCCGTAACAAGATGGATGACGAGTTTCTCGCGGATTGCATGGTTATTTACATCGAAAGAGAGTTTGCTAATGAAGTCGATATAGAGTTGGTAATAGATGAATTTGATAAGAAGCCACGCAAGTCAAGATTTCACTAGTGTCATGTTTTAACTTTTGTTTGTCTTTTGTCATACTTGTCAAGATCTTTTGTGAAGACATTTTTTTGTTGATTTTGAGTAGTATAATAAAAATGATCACTCTTTGAAGATAGTACATAGATAGTTTTTGGTGGGATATTGTTGCTATTTTTTATAGTTTTTGGTGAGACATTGTTGCTATTTTTTTAGTGTAACTTTAGTGCAGCCCCCCCAAATTAGAAGTCCTGAATCCGCCCCTGTTGATACAAGCTTCCTTGAGCGTCATCATCCTCGTCCCGATTCTCTTTCCTTCATCTCCACCGTCCATCAAATCCTTGACCACCCTTGCAATCTCTTCCCTCTTCACCACCCCCCTCTCACCTGCAGTGAGCCTCACTGCCACCTTCAGATTCTCCACCAGGATCAATGCATTCGTCCTTTGCTCCGCGTGCAGCGGCAATGCTATCATGGGAACCCCATGCACCATGCTCTCCTGCGTCGAGTTCCACCCACAGTGCCAAAGGAACCCACCAGTGGACCCATGGCTAAGGACCTCTATCTGTGGGACCCACAAAGGCACAACATGGCCCTCCCCTTTGGTCCTCTCCAAGAACCCATCTGGTAGGAAATCCAACGGCTCCTGCTGGCTGCCCTTCACACCAAAATACGATGCACATGCCTCCTTGTCATTTGGACTCCTCACCACCCACAGGAACCTCAGCCCACTCATCTCTAGTCCCAGGGCCAACTCCTTAGTCTGATCAAAAGACAGGGCCCCACCACTTCCAAAACTGACGAATAGCATTGATCATCCAACCATCTCTGCCAAGTGGGAGTGGGCCCAGCACCCTTGCCAGTCGAACCGGCTGCACAAGCGGCCCAACCGGGTAGACCGGAAGGTGGCTCGGTTCTCCCTTCATACAAACCAGAGTCTCCGGTTCCAACTCTGCAAAGCTATTTACGAGAATGCCCTTCGCTTTTATGTAAAAACCGGCATGGTGCAGATGCCATGCATAGGCCTGGTTCGTCCTGTCTTGAGCCGCCCGCTTTCACCGGGTCTTCTCTAGGGATGGGCCTGCAACCGGGCATCTTGACCGGTACGGATGACTCGGCATCTAGTGTAGACAAGTGGAGATCGACGGACAACGCCAAGAAGTTCCCCGTGTAGAGAATGTATGGTGGGACCCCAACTTCATCGGCGACATCGAAAGCAGCCGTTCCGAAGAGATCGACGACAAGCGCGGCGAGGTGGTGGGTCGATTTGAGCCTGAGGGTCTTTAAGACATGGCGGAGGGATTGGGTGGAGAGCTTTTGGGTGATGGATATGAGGGTTGTACTCTTAGCACCTTGGGGTATTTTGTTTGGAGCTACTGGAGGGAGAGAGAGAGAGAGAGTTTGGACAGATTTAGGGAGAGTGTTTACGATGGTGTTTTGGGTTTTCTGTAGAGAGTCTATGGTGTGAGTGATGAAGGTAACTGACGAGTGGTGATGGAGGACGAGTCGCTTGGCGAGTTAGACGAGTGGGATGAGGAAGCCCATTCCTGGATTGGATAGAATTGCTATGTGGGGGAATTCTCTTTCTCTATCTGCCATGTGTCTGGTTTGGTTTAGTTGAGTTGAGTTGGGTTCTTTTCTTCAACAATTGATAAGATTTTTTTGCTAATTGGTAAGATCGTATTGAAAGAAAAAAGGGCAGAAGCCCCCATGACAAAGAGAAGAAAAAATGCACCAAAAGAAAAAAAAAAAAAAAGCTATAGATAGAACTGCACTCACCAAAACAGGGAAGGAGCAAAAGACAGCTCAAAATAGACAGAAATGGAGCAAAGCCCAAAATAAAAGCAAGCCCAACAAAAGCCAAAAACCAGCACCCAGGACAATAACTACAAAGAGAGCCCTGCAAAACAAGCCAAAGCAAAATACCAAGCGCAGAACACAGATGCTGCAGAGAGCCAGGGGCACTAACCATGCCTGAAGAGGAGCTGAAAAAGGAGCAACGGGGGACACCACTTCACCAAGCAGCCAGGAAACTCACAGCAGCGGCAAAACAGGACAAAACTGGGCGCGTACAAAGAGCACATGTTATTCACCCCATCCAAAGGCCGTCAAAATTGGATGAGGGGGGATAGCCATTCCTGAAGAGGAGCTGAACATTCCGCTACACCTGTCATGAAAAACCATTTGAGCCGACTTCAGAGAAGGCAATTTGCAGCGGAGCTTAACTTCATTCCGTAAGAACCAGAGAGTATAACTTCATTCCGTAAGAACCAGAGAGTATTGATAGCTTGGAAGAAGATTGCAGCAGCAGTTTTTCTTCCTAGGCCATCAACACTGACAAGATTCTTATGTCCATTTTTGTTTTTAATGAAGTTGTGTGGGGAGATTCCTAATCGCCCCAAGATTATGCTGAGCTTGCGTGTTTTGGCCCTCAGTCCGGCTGAATGCATCCCGGCTATGATGCCAGGGCATTAGCCGAGGTCATGGTGATGGCCTCAGTCCGGCTGAGGCCGACCTCGTCTATGAGCCCGGCCCCGGCATGCGTTCCGGCTGCGACTATGAAGACCGCAAACCGAAGCGCATATCGGAAACACCTCTTGCCTCCAGGCGCATGTTGATAAGACAGGTGTCATCCTAGCCGTCCAAACCTCTGACAGAGCAACATCCAGCGGCTACAGCCCCATCAGGGGGAGGCCCAAGAAGGGATCCGGTGAGATCTTCTGCCAGTAAGTCCAGTCGGGATCAGGCCCAATGTGACTGGCATTTAATGCGATATGGGCTGATCGGACCAGCATTAAATGATATGTGGGTTGTGATGGACCCTCATTTATTGCTCCATGGGCTGATGATCTCAGCAGCCAGATCATCATGCCCAAGGTATCATACCCAAGAGCCCCTATATATAAAGAAGAAGAGAACAAAAACAGGTACGCGGAAAGATATACAGACATTCTTCCTCCCTTCTTCCCCTTCACTACTCTTTCCTTAACTCAGTATCCACTCTAACTGAGGCATCGGAGAGCCCGGGGCTGCCCGCAGCCAGGGTCCTTTGACCTTTCTTCTTTTTCCTTTCAGACCTCGCGAGCCAGCGCCAGTCAGCTCTCAACAGTCATCTCGGTTAAGTCCTTTAAGGCACCCTCTAATTTTGTGAGTTACAGTTTTTGCACTTACAGAAGTGATTACCAATTACGCCAAGTGGCTCTAAAGTGATATCTGAGGCTACCTTTCAGCAATTGGGTGCATGCATGATATACACTTAGCTTGGGTCATGACACTTGATAATTGAATGCCCTATGCCCTATGCCCTATTTCTCTTTCTTCTTTGTATCTGAAAGCACTAGGACTTGCTGATGTACCTTGGCCGATCATGATTCAACACTACGTCAAATATTGTTTAAATTTTTTTTCGATCTCTTTGCTCCTTCCATTTGTAAGAACATGGTATTTTGATGTCGACACACCTCATCGTCGTGCTAGGATTTTAAGTACAGAATACACTTGATATATCCATTACAAATTAATACGAATCAAATCAGGCCATTTACAAATATTCAATAGATGAAATCAAATCAGACCATGGCAGCGACCGCCAACAAGACAAAGGCGAAAAATCTCAGCTTCAATGACTACAATTTTTTCCCCGGATCTTTTGGTTTCCTATTTTGGGGTGTTTTGTTTTGAATCTAGAATTCTTCTTGAGAGAAAAAAGGTATTGTAGAAATAAATAGAGTAAAGTAAAGGATTACTGGAGACAAAAAGGGTGAAGTGAGAGTCTGGATCCCCCTTTTCGTCCAAACAGGAATAGCATGTTTGGGCCAATCCTAATGTGTGACCTAGCAAATTTGCCACCGCTGTTGTGTGGGGGTTTTTCTAACCTTGGTATTTCTCCCACCTCGGCCAGGCTTCCCCGAGCTGAGACTGAGCACCATCTCGGCTAGGCCAGTTCCATCACGGCCCAGCACCATCTCGGCGCATAAGCCAGGCACCCGTCAGTACAAGCTTAGCCTGGATATCTCACCTCGGCTGTAGCTGTTGGCAGACTGCCAACCGAAATAGGCACTGACAGCCATCTCCTCTCTTCAGATACGTGGCATCTGATGGTACCTTTGCTACCAATAAGTCAAGACAGGAGCAGACCCATGTGACTGACATTTAATCCAATGTGGGCTGATGAGACCTTAGCAGTCAGGTCATGGGGCCCACCATAAAATATCTGGAGACTCCTCTCCTATAAGAACGGACCTGTTCCTACACAGAAGGGACTCTCAGTTGCAGAGACACAGATACGCTCTCACTCTGCTTCTCTTCTTCTCCACCCTTAGTTCAGTTCCTGCACTAACTTAGGCATCGGAGAGTCCTGCGCTGCCACAGCCAGGGTCCTCTGACCGGTCTTCCGCTGCCCTTTTCAGGTTCTCCGGCGAGCAATCTTTCCCAAAGAAATCTTCCACCACCTGGCTTTCTACAGTCATTTGGGTAAGTCCTCTAAGGCACCCCCTAATCTTGTGAGTTACATTTTTTTGCAGTTACAACTGCGATTCCTCTTTGGAAGAGAGAAGAAGAGGAAATATAGAAATAAAGTAAAAAATACTGAATTATTGGAGAGAGAAAGGGTGTCAAGTGAATGTTTTGATAAAGAGTCTATGGTGTGAGTTGATGCGAGGGGTGTAATAAGTTGTGACCTGCTGAGCCATACTTTAGATGGGCCGGTCATGCCCCCTATGGGCTGGCCCACATGTCATTTTTATTTTTTAATTTTTTTTATATAAATTGAAAGAGACTTTATGCTTTATTAGGGATTCTCAACTTAAAATAAAGTTGTATCTATTAAAATAAATGCACAAATAATGATGCTAATTTACAAATAAAAATATATATAGTTAATTGCTTAAAAGAATTATTATATTTATATAAAAAATTAGACTTAAATTTATAAATATATAAATGTCGTGTTGGGCCATGCTAGGGGGTTCCGTGCTGTGCCTCGGTCTAGGAATCCTTGCTAAGCCCGGCACCGATAAACCGTGGATCATGCCGTGCCACGGCTCATCCAATGTGTCGTGTCTTGCCGGGCCGGCCCAATCAATGCAGTCAACAGGCCATGCTGGCCCATGGCCTTGGTTTTTTCGCGGTGGTCCGTTTTCGATATAGCCGGCCCGGCCCAACTTACAGCCCCAGTTGTTGCCTCTCTCTTCAACTCTCTTGTTAAGCTTCTAAAAAAATAAATAAATAAATTCTTGATTAACGTGCGTCCCATGTGAGATTCCGTATACTACGGAGAATTCTCCTACTAATCCTCGCAAAAGACGTTTTAGTGAGGGAGATATTATTAAAAGATTTGGCTAAATTTATTTAAAATATAAAATAGTCTAAAAAAAATATAAATTTTTTATAGACTTGGAATCCCTCGTACAGTAATTAGCCCTATTTTATAAAGCAGGAGTAATTAAAGAAGGATTATATATTATCAGTATATTATTATTTTAATAAGTTTTTCCTCCCTCCGATGGTCAAGTAGATGTTGGGTCCAATTATCATAATAATTAAGGCTCTAAATCTTTGAAAGATGAACCCCCACATGCATTTAACTTTAGTAGCAAATAAAATGTTGACCTCATTGGTGATCACTCCATAAAAAAAACAAAAAAAAAAAAAACAAAGTCATCATTAAAATCACTGAAAAAATTACATAAGAATCTTATCAAATGCCTACCTACTTAATAAAGAGTTAAGCCCATATCTTCTTACTTCATCTACCCAAGCAAATGACTGAATCCATGGCAGAAAGAGAGCTCCAGCTTCAGCTTCCCCACGTAGCAATTCTATCCAGTCCAGGAATGGGTTTTCTCATCCCACTCGCTCAACTCGCCAAGCGACTCGTCCTCCATCACCACTTCTCCGTAACCTTCATCACTCACACCATTGACTCATTGCAGAAAACCCAAGACACCATCTTAAACGCCCTCCCTAAAACCATCAAAACCATATCTCTCCCTCCAATATCTCCACAAGAAATGCCCCCAGATGCTAAGGCTGAAACCCTCATATCCATCACCCAAAACCTCTCCCTCCCATCCCTTCGCCATGTTTTGAACGCCCTTGCATCCACCCACTGCCTCACCGCGCTCGTCGTCGATCTGTTTGGAACCGATGCTTTCGACGTCGCCGGTGAAGTTGGGGTCCCACCATACCTCCTACACACCAGTAACCTCTTGGATTTGTCTGTCGACATCCGTTTGCCGACACTAGACGGTATGTTCTCATCCGAGCCTGTGAAGTTGCCCGGTTGCAGACCCATCCCTAGAGAAGACCTGGTGGAAGCTACCCAAGACCGGTCGAACGAGGCGTATGCATGGCTTCTGCACCATGGCAGCCGTTTCATACAAGCCAAGGGCATTCTCGTAAATAGCTTTGCGGAGTTGGAGCCGGAGACTCTAATAGCTTTGAGGAACGAACCGAGCCATCCTCCCATCTACCCAGTTGGGCCACTTGTGCAGTCAGGGTCAACTGGTAAGACAAATGGGCCCAAGCCAGATTGGTTGAGATGGTTGGATGATCAGCCACATGGGTCCGTGCTGTTCGTCAACTTCGGAAGTGGTGGGGCCTTATCTTTTGAGCAGATGAAGGAGTTGGCTCTTGGACTAGAGATGAGCAAGCAGAGATTTTTATGGGTCGTGAGAAGTCCAAATGACAAGGAGGCATGTGCAACTTATTTTGGTGTGAAGAGCGATCAGGACCCGTTGGATTTCTTGCCAGAAGGGTTCTTGGACAGGACAAAGGGAGTGGGCCATGTTGTTCCTCTGTGGGTCCCACAGATAGAGGTCCTTAGCCATGAGTCCACTGGGGGATTCCTTTCTCACTGCGGCTGGAACTCGACGCTGGAGAGCATGGTGCATGGCGTGCCTATGATAGCGTGGCCGCTGTACGCTGAGCAAAGGACGAATGCATTGATGCTGGTGGAGGATCTGAAGGTGGCATTGAGGCCTAGTGCCAATGACAGTGGAGTGGTAGAGAGAGAAGCGATTGCTAAGGTGGTCAAGGATCTGATGGACGGTGAAGATGAAAGGAAGATAATCAAGAAAAGGATGATGAAGCTCAAGGAAGCCAGTATCAAGGCCTTGACTCCTGAAGAAGGGTCTTCGTATAGGGCCATGTCTGAGGTGTTATGTCAATGGAAGGGCTCTATATTGTAACGTGGAAAACAAGTTTGTAGTAGTGTTTTTTTGGCCATATGCTAACCCTCTGGTTAGAAGTGATATTTTTTTAACTTAAGCACCATGGGATTGATCCCTGGGACATGTATGTGAAATTAGTGATAACAGCACTAAATCGGAAGTGTGTTAGCATAACAGTCATCTGACAGGATAAAATTGACATTTTTTTTTTCAACATGCAAATCAATCCTCCATCTCCTAAAACACAATGATGAAAATTACATTCGATATTGGTGTTGGTCCGGATCCATCAGAAAGATCAACTATTGAGAGAAAACCAGTGATAATGAATGTACATAAGATTGTGGTAATCCCTCTTCTTTTATATATATATATATATATATATATATATCAAACAGTTAATCTCTTGGTGAAACCCAGTCTTATTGAAATATAGTTAGCAAGAGATTCCCTTAGATATCGAGAGGGCCTTTGTTTTGAGTGGCCTGGACTTTTAACAAGTAGGCTTCATTGTTCAAATTATTTTAAGTATATCTTCATTGGAAAAGTCCCACATCCCACGTCGCCAAATAATGGATTTGACAGAACTTCTTCGTATACTTATTTTTTATTTGGACCTTTCACCTATCAACTTAAGTTTTTCAGCTTTGTGTAAGAGCGAGTTCCTCACTATTCTTAAGTAGTCAAAACGTGGTTGGCACGAGGCTCCTTATACCTGTTCGTGCCTTCGAGGTATTAGCTTTTCTTTCATGATTAGATAAATGAGAAGAATAACATTTATTGTGCCATTGTCGAGCCCATTAAGTTGAAGCCTCTCTCAGTCTAGCACCCTGAGCCAAATCTAAGCCATGTGTAAGTGCAAAAAATCTCACACCCACTTAGATAGATGATGAACTTTTGGAGAAGACTACACGCCGGAAAACCTGCAAGGAGGAGAGAAGAGAGGGTCAGAAGACCCTGGCTGCTGTCAGCGCAAGGCCCTCCGATGCCTAAGTTAGTGCTGTCACTAGACAGAGGGTGGAGAAGAAGAAGAGAGGCAGAGTGCCTATGTATTTTTCTTTTTTCTTACCGGGTCATGGAGCTTGCCCCTTGTATTTGTAGTGGGGAGAGTTGATTCTTGGTGATGGGGAGTCCCATCAATGGTATGGGCGGTTCTGACGCTGGTGGTTTGACATAGACACAACCACAGCTCTCTGCCCAATGCCTACCATCATTACTCAACACGTTCTGTAACGTGGTTGAGTCTCCATAAAGGTATGCGGGCCGTACTCGTCTCGATAAGCGTTCTGGCACTGCTGCCTAGGTGGGAGTACCTGGCCGAGGTGAAGCTCCTGGCCGAGATGAAGATCCTGGCAGGGGTGAAGCTCCTGGCCGAGGTGAAGATCCTGGCCGAGGTGAAGCTCCTGGCCGAGGTGAAGATCCTGGCAGGGGTGAAGCTCCTGGCCGAGGTGAAGATCCTGTTACCGAGCTCAGGTGCTGACCGAGGTGAGATGGTGCTGACTGAGTTGAGATGGGGACAATCTAGGTATCATGTAGATATCCCCACACAATTGCCCCCTAGCTCCTGAGCTCTTAGAGTTCTGTAACACTTGGAGGTCCGGAGCTAAGTATTATGGTGGTGGAGAGAGTTCTCAGCTGGTTCTGCAACCGGGCTAAAGCCACCAAGTTCTATACAAGGTGTGCCTCAACTATATGAGGTCGTCTTTATTCTCCTAATGCTTTGCTGCAGTTAGGAGAGCTGCAAGTCATTGACCAAGCTGAGACTGCTGAACTGAGACAGAGTAGAGACTAAGCAGAGCCGCAGGACTCTGGCCGAGCTGATATGTGCTGAGGCTATGACCGCGGTTGACGGTAGAGGACCGTGCTGTTGAGCTGTGATTGAAGCTGACCGAGCTGAGACTGGTGCTGTCACCGAGGCCACAGTCGTAGCTGATCTTTTCGAAAGTATGAAGCTGGCCGAGCTGAGGCTGGTCCTGTGACCGAGGCCACAGTCGTAGCTGTCGTGATTCGAAGGCATTCGAGCGGAGGCTGATGCTGTCACCGAGGCCTGCTGGAGCTCCGTAGGGGCTGGTTCTGTAACCGAGCCTGAGGCATTCGGGCTGGTGCTCTCACCGAGGCCGCGAAGCTCGAGATGGGGCTGGTTCTATAACCGAGCCTGAGGCATTCGGGCTGGTGCTCTCACCGAGGCCGCGAAGCTCGAGATGGGGCTGGTTCTGTAACCGAGCCTGAGGCATTCGGGCTGGTGCTCTCACCGAGGCCGCGAAGCTCGAGATGGGGCTAGTTCTGTAACCGAGCCTGAGGCATTCGGGCTGGTGCTCTCACCGAGGCCGCGAAGCTCGAGATGGGGCTGGTTCTGTAACCGAGCCTGAGGCATTCGGGCTGGTGCTCTCACCGAGGCCGCGAAGCTCGAGATGGGGCTGGTTCTGTAACCGAGCCTGAGGCATTCGGGCTGGTGCTCTCACCGAGGCCGCGAAGCTCTGATGGGCTGGTTCTGTAACCGAGCCTGAGGCATTCGGGCTGGTGCTCTCACCGAGGCCGCGAAGCTCTGATGGGCTGGTTCTGTAACCGAGCCGTAGACATCGTGGCTGGTGCTATCACCGAGGCCCCGAGCTCCTGTAGGGGCTGGTTCGCCAACCGAGCCTGAAAGATGGTAGTCGAGCTGGAGCTGCCGAGTTCCGCAACAAGGTGTATTGCCGAGCTCGAATATATGGCGAAATTTGAGAACGGTGACTGAGAAGGGGGTTGTCTTACACGAGTGAAGATGGTCGCTGTCCTTTCACGCCGAGCTTGGTAGCCAAGGCTCGTGCCCCAGGATTTCGACAACTCTGCTGCGAGGCTTACTCCTCCCCAGTTTCGTAGCCCTCTGACTCGTCGCTATCCTGCCCCCCAATTCGGTAGCCCTGCGACTCATCACTTTCCTGATCATCATTTCGGCGCTGTTGGGCTCGGGCTTCATCCGCCTCTTGTTCGATGAACTGATTTACCCTGGCCGTTAGCGCCTTCACTGTGACCACGGGGAACTGAGCTAAGTCTTTGCGCAGCTCGTTGCCTGGAAGTAGGGCTTGTCTGAAGCACATGATGGCCACTTCATCATTGGCGTCCTCGATCTGGCTGTAGACGGTCCAGAACCTTCTGACGAACTGTGTGGTGGTCTCGGTCCACCTCATTTTGATTGCTAAGAGGTCGGCGTTGGACGTTGGGATGACCATGTGAACCTGGAACCTCTCTACGAAGGAATCCCGGAGCTGCCGCCAGCTCGAAATTGATCCCTCTGGAAGCGCACAGAACCAGTTTAGGGGGAGGTCTCCTAAACTGAAAGAGAAGACTCTGCAGTTCAGGTGACCGACGTTGCCCCATACCGACATGCGCTGAGTGAAGTGTCGGAGATGTGCTGCAGGGTCCGAGGTCCCGTTGTAAAGGACAAACTTTGGGACACTGAACCTTTCAGGGAGATGGGAATTCCTGATTTCTCGAGAGAGGGGGGATATACCGAGGTTATTGGTGGCGCGGGCGTCCAGCCGACCTCGGGTGAAACCGACCAGCTCTAGGTTCTGCTGGACCATTTGCTTGACTTGTCGGTCAAGCCGTTCTCTGATCTGGCAGTCGTCCAAGCGGCTGCTACTCGAGCCTTCATTGTGGGCTCGGTCGCGTCTAGCGGGGGAAACCGGGGTTGCCCTCTGCTCTCGCAGCTGTTGCTGGAGCTGACGAATCAATTCATCTTTCTCTTGGATAACGAGGTCTCTGGCCCTAATATCCGCGAGAGAGTCGTTTTCGTCGCCTTCACCATCAATCTGCTGGTGAGGTCGATGAGATCCGGCCTGCACTGGAGTCTTGTCTCGCCGGGAAGGTGCTGTCACCCCCTTTGGAGATGAACCTAACTGAGTAACAGGCCTTCTTCCGGATCTCTTTTTGCGATAGACCGGCTGCTGTTCTTGCAATACCAGTGGCAGTGATACCAACGACGGTGGTAAGGCCCTTGATGATCCTCTGCCCTTCTTAGCTTTTGGAGGCATGGCGTTTTTGTATCGTTCCCCACAGACGGCGCCAATTGTAAGTGCAAAAAATCTCACACCCACTTAGATAGATGATGAACTTTTGGAGAAGACTACACGCCGGAAAATCTGCAAGGAGGAGAGAAGAGAGGGTCAGAAGACCCTGGCTGCTGTCAGCGCAAGGCTCTCCGATGCCTAAGTTAGTGCTGTCACTAGACAGAGGGTGGAGAAGAAGAAGAGAGGCAGAGTGCCTATGTATTTTTCTTTTTTCTTACCGGGTCATGGAGCTTGCCCCTTGTATTTGTAGTGGGGAGAGTTGATTCTTGGTGATGGGGAGTCCCATCAATGGTATGGGCGGTTCTGACGCTGGTGGTTTGACATAGACACAACCACAGCTCTCTGCCCAATGCCTACCATCATTACTCAACACGTTCTGTAACGTGGTTGAGTCTCCATAAAGGTATGCGGGCCGTACTCGTCTCGATAAGCGTTCTGGCACTGCTGCCTAGGTGGGAGTACCTGGCCGAGGTGAAGCTCCTGGCCGAGATGAAGATCCTGGCAGGGGTGAAGCTCCTGGCCGAGGTGAAGATCCTGGCCGAGGTGAAGCTCCTGGCCGAGGTGAAGATCCTGGCAGGGGTGAAGATCCTGGCAGGGGTGAAGCTCCTGGCCGAGGTGAAGATCCTGTTACCGAGCTCAGGTGCTGACCGAGGTGAGATGGTGCTGACTGAGTTGAGATGGAGACAATCTAGGTATCATGTAGATATCCCCACACACCATGGATGTTTAAAAATCCAACCATTGTCCTCGAATAATCAAACCGATGAACTCTCATTGAACACATCGGATAATAAGACCCACGTGTTTGTGGTGGAGGGAAGAAGGGAAGTCCTGAACGCCTGACTGGTCTATTACAGGGGAGGAGGTAACGTTTTTAGCTCTACTTTACCTTAAACCAAGCCGTTCATTGCTTTCCTGTTATATTTATTGTATCTAGATTTTTTTCCATTTTAAAAATTAGTCGATCATTCATTAGCACCATAGGTATTAATTTCGTGCTGTTTTTATCCGATGCCAGAAACGAAATTAGAATTAAAACTTTTTATTTTAAATTTCAGCTGATTACAGCCAAAATCCAGGATTTGGGCTTGAATTTCGACCTTTTGGCCAAAATGTTTTTTGACATAAATATTTCTTATATTTGAAAAAAATGTAAATCCAATGTTTTTTTTTTTGCTGAAATGGACTAAATTCATAATTATTGTTTGATATTTTATTTTCCTATATATGTATATATTATTATTTAAAATTTTTCCTAATTGTAATTTCAAAAAATCCCACCAAAATTACACTGTAGTACGGCCCTGATTTAAATTATTATGTGAGCCATGGGGTGGAGTTTTCAAGACCTGACAGTGATACATGGGAGGCGTGTCGTGGCTGCGACGGAGAATCCGGGGACTCTTTGACAGCACAGTATTTCGACGTCGACACCTCATCGTGATAGGATTTTAAGGGCAGAGATATGGACAACACCCCATCCCATCTTGGTAGGATCTTAAGGGCAGAACATGGTATTTTGATGTCAACACTCGACACCTGAACATGATATTAATTGATTCTCCCAGACGGTTCAAGATGAATATCATTTCCTCGCTCCTGTTGAGAGATGAATGGGAGTGGATCCTACCATCCGAAACTGAAATGTGATATGTATGTCAGTACAGATCCATGTCTACTCAATATAGGATGGTGGGACCCACTCAATCTTTATCACAGGATAAGATGAAATTCATGTTGGACGGTCCCGATTGTCGTGTTGTGGACTTTGCATGTGGTGGAGTCCTGTTATTAGCATGGATCGGAAGGACCATATCGAGATTATTTTAAACAACACGGTATGGTATGGTTATGCATGCGTTGAATTATAATCGACCTGAAAACAACGTTAGCGAGTGAGAAGGCTTTTGGACATAAGAAAAGACATTATATACAGGGCCTTCAATTATTTGGTTTGACGACCGAATTGTATAATATCAAATAGTCAAGCACCTACGGCCTACCCAGGTTGAAAGGTTTCCCAGATATTACTTAAATCACTCCTCAATAAAATAACAAAGTCGCAACTAAAACCATTAACAATAATGACCTGATAATCTGACCCAATGCCCACTTAAGCCATCCACGGTCTAATTTCATCTACCCATTTGTGCAACCAGTACTGAACAATAATACCCATGGCGGCAGAGACAGAGCTCGAACTCAAGCTCCTCCCCCACGTCGCGATTCTCTCGAGTCCCGGAATGGGCCTACTCATCCCACTCGCCCAACTCGCCAAGCTACTCGTCCTTCATGATCACCACTTCTCAGTGACCTTCATCACTCACAGTCACACCATAGACTCCTTGCAGAAAACCCAAAACACCATCTTAAACACTCTCCCTAATTCCGTCCAAACTATCGCTCTCCCTCCGCTAGCTCCCCAAAAAATACCCCAAGGTGCTAAGAGCGCAACCCTCATATCCATCACACACAAGTGCTCCATCCCATTCCTTCGCCATGTTTTGAAGAACCTTGCATCCACCCACCGCCTCGTCGCGCTAGTCGTCGATCTCTTCGGAACCGATGCTTTCGATGTCGCCGGAGAAGTTGGGGTCCCACCATACCTCCTCTACACCAGTAACTTCTTGTCGTTGTCTGTCGATATCCATTTGCCGACGGTAGACTCTACCTTCTCATCTGAACCGTTGAAGTTGCCTGGTTGCAGACCCATCCCTAGAGAAGACCTGGTGGATGCGGCTCAAGACCGGTCAAACCAGGCCTACACATGGTTTCTGCACCATGGGAGCCGTTTCAAACAAGCAAAGGGCATTCTCGTAAATAGCATTGCGGAGTTGGAGCCGGAGACTCTAATGGGTTTGAGGGAAGAACCGAGCCATCCTCCCATCTACTCGGTTGGGCCACTTGTGCAGTCGAGCTCGACCGGCATGGCTGATGGGCCCAAGCCAAATTGGCTGAGATGGTTGGATGATCAGCCACGTGGGTCCGTGCTATTCGTTAGCTTCGGAAGCCGTGGGTCCTTGTCGTTTGAGCAGACGAAAGAGTTGGCTCTGGGACTAGAGATGAGCCAGCAGAGGTTTTTATGGGTGGTCAGGAGTCCAAATGACAAGGAGGCATCTGCTAGCAATCAGGAGCCGTTGGATTTCTTGCCGGATGGGTTTTTGGAGAGGACAAAAGGGGTGGGCCATGTTGTGCCTTCGTGGGTTATACAGATAGAGGTCCTTAGCCATGAGTCCACGGGTGGGTTCCTTTCGCATTGTGGATGGAACTCGACGCTGGAGAGCATGGTGCATGGGGTGCCCATGATAGCGTGGCCGCTGTATGCGGAGCAGAGGACCAACGCATTGTTGCTTGTGGAGGATCTGAAGGTGGCAGTGAGGCCCAGTGCTGATGAGAGTGGGGTGGTGAAGAGGGAGGAGATTGCAAGAGTGGTCAGGGATCTAATGGACGGTAGAGATGAGGGGAAGAGAGTCAATAGAAGGATGATAGAGGTCAAGGAAGCTAGTATCAAGGCTATGGCAACTGAAGAAGGGTCTTCGTACGGGGCCTTGTCAGAGGTGCTAAGTAAATGGAACGGCTACATGTTGTAACACTCTCTCTTGTATGTTTTTTCTACACCGGCTACAAGTTGTCGTTTCATGCTTTTCTTCGTCGATCTATTTTCTTGCTTTCAGCTATTAATCTGACTTGTCATGTTGCTTTCAATCCAAAAGTGAGCCCCAATGTTTTTATACTGAAAAGACTGATATATGATCTAAGGGACCCCTATACTGAGCACCAATGCTCTTAATAAGATGAGGACTGTTTCTTGTGGGTCCTACATGATGATGGGACCGGGGGATCGAAAGTTCTTATCCCGTGCTTAACTGTGTATATACTCAAATAATCATCCTTGCAATAACTTAATCATCAGCCAACAAGTTTTTACCAATCAAAATAAGTACATAGTCCTTCCGAGAATCCAATCCAACCGGATAAGTAGGCAGTTGAAATCCAAGAAAAGAAAAATCATCCTACAAAAAATGCACCCCAATTGTTTCTCATAAAGACCAATCACTTTCTATGGATTCTTTTTTCCATGTTTAATTTGAATTCAAAAGGTTATTTAAAAAAAAATCAGACCTTTTATCTTACTCTATGGTGAGATATAACTACAAAAATATAAATGATATTTTTACAGAAAAAAAAAAAGTTTTCTTCACATGCCTATTGAAAGTAATTGAAAGGAGAAATATATATATTTTAAAATGGGGAACAGAAAGAATATATGTATATTATAAGAGAAACATTTTTTTTAGACTGTTCTCCTTAGTCAAATAAATCAAGCGGTAGATGCCAGATGAATGAGGTCGTCACAACATATGATATTGGATTAAAGACCAAAATCATGTGCCAAACGGCACTCAAATTAAGAAATTCCCAAAAAGACATGCAATTCCAAATTCCCAAAAAAAAAAAAAAAAAAAAAAAAAATGCAGTTCGAAAACAATTCACATCTGAACTAGACGGAAAGACCGTCAGAACTCATAAATGGAAGAGACTCCGGATTCAAGAGTATTTCTCTAACGCAACTTGTAAGTGTGGTATCCCTTTTATATATATATATATATATATATATATATATATATATATATATATGGGAACATTCATGTGCATCTATTCTTCATCATAGGGTGAGGGATATTTTCATAAATGAGAATTTTCAAGTACAAAAGTGAATTTTCAAGTACATAGGGTGAGGTACACTTCCTTGTCTTCATGTGCAAAAAGGAAAAGTGCCCCTTACCCTATGGTGAGAGATAGATGCACATGAATATTTCTCATATTCATGTGCATCCATCCCTCACTATGTTTAGTGAGGGATAACATAGCAGTATAAATAAGGGACAACTATATATATATATATTTATCTAAATCGTTAAAAATAAATAAAATATATAAATAAGATTTATAAAAATTTTACTTAAATACAAATAGATCCTACTGTCAAATTACACATATAATAGTATAATTAGCACAATCTCATCCATTGTTGATAAAGTGACTAAAGCACATTATTAGTCTTAGGCCGACTCTTACTCGAAGGTTAAATCTTACAGTGAGGCCAATAACTTCTAAATAAAGATTTGATATATCATGAAGGGACTAGCATTCATTTTGAATAATTTAAAATTCACTAGACTGGGTTTGGATCCCCTAAAGCCCAGACAAACAAAGTTGAATGAGAGAAACTCTACGGTAAAGCCTATCTATTGAAAGTGTTTTAACACACTGTTGTTAATATTCACAATCATGCTTTTCATCCAAACGGTCATACTTACGTATGGCGATCTCATATTAGTATAAAATTAGGATTTAATTTAAACGGCTTGGATTTTAAATAGATAGATCCACTGTTATCTCAACTCCTTTACCTCATGATTTATCAAAAGGTGCTTCTTTACTCCACCAGACGGTCCACATGCAATGGCCAAACGAGCAATATTAAAACCAAATCCAGTAGAACCATCCTTCGAATCCAACCATCCTCATAAGACCCACTTTACACTCTCTCTAGACCCTCTTTACTTCTCCTCTCTTCTCTTCTCTTCTCTCAATGGCACCACCTCATACAGTCAAGGTCCTGGATCTCTCTAGAGTAGCACCCCCTCCAGGCTCAGTATCTGAAGCTTCTCTCCCACTCACCCTCTTCGATGTCCTCTGGGTACAAGCTCCTCCAGTCCAACGTCTCTTCTTCTACGAGTTCTCACCGCCCAACACCACCACCACCTCCGACTTCTTCAACACTCTCCTCCCACACCTCAAACACTCCCTCTCCCTTGCCCTCCAATTCTTCTACCCTCTCTCCGGAAATCTCACCTTCTCATCTCAAACTTGCGAGCACGAGATACGCTACGTGGACGGAGACTCTGTCTCCCTCACCGTCGCCGAGTCCCCCGCTGACTTCCACCACCTCGTCGGAAACCACCCAAAAGAGGCAGAAGAACTCCACCCGCTCGTCTCTCAGCTCCCCACAGCTTCCTTACTCGCCTTGCAGGTCACCCTCTTCCCGAACTCCGGCTTCTGTATTGGGATCATCTTGCACCACGCGGTGGCCGACGGCCGAAGCCTGGCCCACTTCATGAAATCATGGGCGTCCATCTGTCGAACTGGAGATGCGTCTTCGATCACAGCCCTTCCTTTATTTGACCGGTCTCTGGTCGAAGATGTCAAAGGCCTGAAGAAAATCTTCTTAACCCAGATGGCAGACATCAAAATGGAAGAGACCCTGAAGGACGTGGACGTAGCCAACCAAGTGAAGCCTGTTCGAGCCACCTTCGTAATGGGTCGAGCCCAGATAGAGAGGCTAAGACAACGGGTCTTGGCTCGTCGACCCGAGCTCCCTCACTGCACCCCCTTCGTACTGACGTGTGCATACGTGTGGGTTTGCCTGGTCAAAGCTCGCGGCGACGTCGGGGACAAAACCGTCCATTTCTCCTTTGCAGTGGACTGTCGGGCCAGGCTCGACCCACCCATGCCCGCTATGTATTTTGGCAACTGTCTCGGGTTTTGTATGGCGGAGGCGAATGGGAGCGATTTGGCCCAAGAAGATGGGCTGGCTGCCGGGTCGGATTCGATTGGGAGGGCGATTCGCGGATTGGCAGACGGGGGGCTAATGGGTGCGGAGAAATGGATTCCGAGATTTGTTGAGATTTTTGGGGAGCGGGTCGTTTCGGTTGCCGGATCTCCCAAGTTTCGGGTCTATGATACGGATTTCGGATGGGGAAGGCGCAGGAAGACAGAGGTGTTGTCCATTGAGCAAACGGGGGCGATTTATATCGGAGAAAGCCGATACGAAGAAGGTGGTATCGAGATTGGAGTGGCAATCTCCAGATCCGAAATGGATGGTTTTGCTTCTCTCTTTGAGGAGGGTCTGATCTGATCAGTGCATGGGGTCAAATTTGTCAATCTTAACCGCTCAAAAGATAGATCCCTTAGCAAGCATTCAGAATAAGAGGGCCCACTTCCAGATTTAAAATGTTTTTGGGAGGCGAATGATTCAAGTACAAAAACCATGGGGACGGGGACAAAACCACATCACACATAATTCATTCGTTTTGTTTTATGTCTCTATAGTTGCAACTATTCTTATGTCATGACGAGTAAATTAATCTGTAAGATGTCGTGGAAGTCGAGGTGCTTCTCATGTCTTTTTTTTTTTTTTGTTTGTATTGTCATAGAAGAAGAATCGTAACTTTTCTTTTGAAATTTATTAAAATTTTGATTGAAAAAGAAGTCTTTGAGGGAAACGGATCCCTTGTTTCCTCCAATCATAAGAGCCCTGTTTGGGCGAATTAGAGGACCCCACGTGCAGCGGCGGAAGAAAGAGAACCTGCTTTTCTCTTTCCTTCAACCTCCCTCTGCCCCCGCGCATGTCATTCCCTGATTCGTCCAAATAGGGCTCCTCTGTTTGGACGAAACAAGGGATCCGGATCCGTCTTTGAGAGGGATGACCTAAGCCAACCTCCGGACTTCTGCGAGACAGCTCGATGGATTGACCCAACTGCTTCAACTGGTTTAGGAAGTGGTCGTCAACTTTGAAAGTGGTTGGGACCTGACTTTTGAGCAGATGAAGGACTTGGCTCTTGGGCTAGAGATGAGCGAGCAGAGACTTTTATGGGTGGTATGGAGCCCAAATGACAGGGAGGCATGGAAGGACTGAAACTCAAGATTGAGTCCCACTGCCCATACATTAGAAAATCCAAGACTATAAATTTAATTGCCTTCCTAGCACATGTGGTATCTTGAATTTCACTCTATAAGAATTGTTCTCACAGTAAGATTGACTGCTTCATAAAAGAACGATATATAACACAACCTTATGAAATATTAATCACTCGTGTTTTTACTACATGGATTTCAATTGTATAACCCATTGTGAAGTTCCACTTGTTTTACTGGGAATTTCTCCACATCAATCAAAACCCCAAAGTATCAGGACTTGCTGTATATATAACACATGCATATTTTATTTTAATTTCGATAGACTTTATATCATTTATCAGCTTTTCAGGTATAATATTATTATTTTTATTAACAGAAAGATTAGACATCGATCTTTCCGGTGTCAACAATAAAATAGGAAGCTTTTATCGACTATATATATGTACTAATCATATAAGAACTAGTAAAATGCCCCTGCGATTAGCACGGGCATTAGATGTCATAAAAAAATATCATTTAATCTCATGACATAAATAAAAATTATTACTTTTATTTCATATGTTTATATTTTAAAAACTCTAGAATAGAAGTATTTATCACAAAAAAAAATAAAAAATTATAGGCTTTCTTAAAAAGTCGCACAATTGAAAATTTAAATAAATAATGAATATAGAAAATTTTACTATTTTAAATTTTAGTAGATCTATGAAATATGATATTTTTGTATAAATTATATTGAGATGAGAAAAACTATAAGAAGTTTAAAATATGATATTTTTCACTTAGAGGAGGGTTTGTTAGTGAGTTTGTTGGGTTCGGGTTGGTTCAGGTTTTGGGACTTTGACGTGAGCCGGGTTCATGATATATTTTGGTTTGCTTCGGTTGCCTTCTCATTGATAAAATTATTGCCACTAACCTTTCTTCATGACAAACTTCATGTTAGAATGTTATAATACCAATAGATCTTTATGAAATAATATAATTAGTTGAGTTGGATGATGAACTATCTCATGAGACTATTCATTAATTGATCATGGCCATAAAAGAAAATTAATATATTTATAAATTCTAAAAGTTTATCTAAGCTGATATAAAGGAGAGACTCAGATTTATTACTTTTCCATTCAATTGCTTTTGTGATCTAGCTTGAACATCATAGATCTAATAGCACATTGTCATTTACTGCATGAACTCTTAAATTCTACAAAAGTTATCAAATTCCAAGGTTGCATGATCACCCAAAGAAATGAATTTGGGAAAATTAGAATGAACAAAGTATACCAAAGAATTTACTAAATAGATTAGCGAACCCAATCTCGAGAATTGCAAATTGAAAGTTGCTAGATGAGAATAACAACACAGTGGTCTATATTAAAGCCTCAAAATATAATTAAAAGGGTGCATTGGGTGATGGATATAGACCGCCCTTTCCAAATAGAGGAACACACAAATATAGAGTAGAACATGAAGCAATAGATCTAGCAAAGATGCTAAGAAAAAAAAAAAAAAAACCATGCATAGGAGACTCTAAATGCCTCATTCCCTAGATCACCAAATCATAACATTGAGATTATACAGAAATCCAACTTAGTAATCCCAACCAAACTCTTAAATACTATTAATGATCACCAACAATAAAAGAAATAAAAGGTTGAAAATTCTCTCCTGCTGTTTCAATCAAAGAATCTTACAAATACAGTTTGGTAAAGTCTAATTCGACCTTTGGTGAGGGCTTGGTGAACAATTTTTATTCTTCTAAATTTAGAAATAAGTGGCAATTATAAAAAAGTCCTTTCGTAAAGTCTAAATCGAACCATTAATCATATTAAGAAGGCCAAAAATGGCTATGATATCAAGTTTCAACCATTCACTTCTTTGCTCCTATTTAAAAGAATCGCATGAAATCAATTGTTTATCTGGGCTTAAGTGAGGTAATATATATAGTAGGAGGAGATATTGCATCAAATCTTCTTAAATTTGTAACTGACAATCAAAGTTATTTAGAGAAAACCTCTCTTTTGACTATTAGTTTTATAGAATATTTAGATTTACATGAAAAAAAATAAAGAGTCGATTTAAACCCAAAAAAGAAATAATAATAATAATTGACACCAACAAATGTGGGTGCATGACAAACCCAAAGGGGGAAAGTCCTTTTATCTCTCTTAATAAAATGATATGATGATCAGCAGCATGTCCACAGAAATCTAATTCAATTATCAACCTGACACAAACTTGATGCAGAGAATGGGACCAAATTGAACATTTGAGAAGGTACACGGTGCGGTTCATGGAGGAAGATCTTACTCCTTAGAGGTGCTCTTGGCCACCCTTTCTCTAATACAAAGGACCCATCAACTTCTTCTCATCTTTTCCTTCTTTCATCATTCTCTTCCTATCTATTTAAACAAAACTTGGTACAAAAAACATATCAATTACCCAAAATCACAGCAAAATCCCATTTCCAGAATCTCCCAAGCAGAGAACGCATGCACAAAACCTCTCCATTTCGCTTGAAAACCAGAAAACCAGGTCATTTCACTTGAAACTCAATAAAATCTCACATACCCAGTCTCCAAAACGAAAACCCCCTTGCAAAAACCGATCATTTCTTTAAAAAAAAATCTCCATAAGCAAAAACACACATTAAAAATCTGATCTTTTGTCCAAAATCGCAACCAAACCCATGATCCTGATCTCCTGGGCCAATAACACCCAGAATGAAAATCCTAATATTTCTTAGAGATAACGGCTTGATCACTTGCATCCAGGTTCCTGAAACGAAATCCAAAAGATGATAACCTGTTCAGATGATAAAATAAACGGTCAGAAATAGAAAAGTGTGGAAGCGAAACGATTCCCATTAAGGGAATCGGTTCTATTGATACCTGATATTAGTGGGAGGTCAATTAATGGCTGCTATTAGTATCTTGGAGAATGTCAAAAATCAAATTTGGAAATCGCCACAAGTTTGCAATTGGATTCATTTCGCTTCATATATTATAATAGTTGTAATGATAGAGATACATGAAAGCAAAACGCATGGATGATAAGTGTACGTGTAGAGATTACATCAAATAAGAGTTGGAAATTGGAATAGATTGTGCCCATTCATGCGTCTTACACGTAATAAATCTGTCAGTGGGGCCCTTTATATATATATATATATATATATATAGTGAACCCCACACACACTGATCAGACCAGACCCTCCTCAAAGAGAGAAGCAAAACCATCCATTTCGGATTTGGAGATTGCCACTCCAATCTCGATACCACCTTCTTCATCTCGGCTCTCTCCCATATAAATCGCCCCCGTTTTCTCAATGGACAACACCTCTGTCTTCCTGGGCCTTCCCCATCCGAAATCCGTATCATAGACCCGAAACTTGGGTGATCCGGCAACCGAAATGACCCGCTCCCCAGCCATCTTAAGAACTCTAGGAATCCATCCCTCGGCACCCGCCAACGGCCCGTCAGCCAATCCGTGGATAGCTCTCCCAATCGAATCCGATCCGGCAGCCAGCCCATCCTCTCGGGCCAGGTCGCACCCCTTCGCCTCAGCAAAGGCCAATCCGATACAGTTCGCAAAATATGTAGCGGGCACTGTCGGGTCGAGCCGGGCGCGACAGTCCACTGCAAAGATGAAATGGACCGTTTTGTCCCCGATGTCTCCCCGAGCTTTGACCATACAAACCCACACGTGTGCGCAAGTCAACACGAAGGGGGTGCAGTGAGGGAGCTCGGGTCGACTAGCCAAGACCCGTTGTCTTAGCCTCTCTATCTGGGCGCGACCCACGACGAAAGTGGCTCGAACAGGGTGCACTTCGTTGGCTACGTCCGTGCCCTTCAGGGTCTCTTCCATTTTGAAGTCTGCCGTCTGGGTTAAGAGGATTTTCTTCAGGCCTTTGACATCTTTGACCAAAGACCGGTCAAATGAAGGAAGGGTTGTGATCGAAGACACATCTCCAGTTCGATATATGGACGCCCATGATTTCATGAAGTGGGCCAGGCTTCGGCCGTCGGCCACCACGTGGTGCAAGGTGATCCCAATACAGAAGCCGGAATTGGGGAAGAGGGTGACCTGCAGGGCGAGTAAGGAAGGTGGAGGGAGATGAGAGACGAGTGGGTGGAGTTCTTCTGCGTTTTTTTGGTGGTTTCCGACAAGGTGGTGGAAGTCGGCGGTGGACTCGGCGACGGTGAAGGAGATAGAGTCTCCCTCAACGTAGAGGACCTCGTGTTCGCCGGTTTGAGATGAGAGGACGAGATTTCCAGCAAGAGGGTAGAAGAGTTGGAGGGCGAGGGAGAGGGAGTGTTTGAGGTGTGGGAGGAGAGTGTTGAAGAAGTCGGAGGTGGTGGTGGTGTTGGGCGGTGAGAACTCGTAGAAGAAGAGACGTTGGACCGGAGGAGCTTGTACCCAGATGACATCGAAGAGGGTGAGTGAGAGAGAAGCTTCAGATACTGAGCCTGGAGGGGGAGCGACTCTAGAGAGCTCCAGAACCTCGATTGTATTGGGCGGTGCCATTGAGAGAGAGAGAGAGAGAGAGAGAGCGAGAGAGAGAGTAGTGATATGGGTTATTAAGTGGGTCTGAGAGAGAGAGAGAGTAGTGATATTACGTGGGTATTATTATAGTGGCTGTGTGCCTGCTTAAATTATTACGTGATTGATCAGTTAAGATCGCTGTAAAGCTTTTTGATAATGATTGAATGTTTGAAACTTGAGAGGGGAGGAGGATAAAGAGGTCAGAGACCCTGGCCAAGTTTGGCCGAACGAAGGCACTCCGATGCCTTCAGTAGCTAAAGAAGGTTGAGTGAGTAGAGAGGAGGACAGAGTTTAGAAGTAAGAATGTTTTCATACCTTTTCTGGATTAGCTCTTTGAATATATAGGTCGAGGGTCTTATAACTCTCACCCTGATTTCTCAGAAATAGTTTTACTTGGACAATGCCCTCCTCTTTCAGGGATTGTGGAAGTAACCACCGGATAAGGATAACTCCTTATCTCTATTCGGTGCTTATCGTTCCCTCTAAACACGTTCTGTAACGTGGTTGAGCTTTTATAGGAGTACAGTTGTAATTGACTGAGCAAAATATTCTCCTATGATCAAAATCAATAGTGCAAATTTGCCCGTCATAGCCCAGTTGAATGCATTTCTATCACTGTGGTAGGATGGATATATAGGTCAACGGTTAAACGATCAAATAAATAAACTCAGCCCCATTTAGATTTTTCTGGCCCTTGATTTAACAACCTTTAGAGTTTAATGGACTATGAAAGATTAATGGACTATAAAAGAAACGTTTCCCCTGAAAGCTGTTGAAACCATTTGGCCCATGTGCAGCTCCTTACACTCATTTGATCTTACATCATGGCTAATTTCATTCCCACCCAACCATTTTTCTTGCTGGATTGAATTTAAAAAGAAAAAAAAAAAAAAAAAAAAAAAACACTATATCAAATGAATTATTTAATTTTAAAGACAGTTAAATTAAGGGCTAGCATAATTTGATGAGATCCATCTTTTATATTGCCTATCTGTACAGAACTCCTACCGTCAATTATAGGAATGCATCCAGGTGGATGGGCCTATGCGCCAGGCTTTCAGTACGTCGGTGTCATGGTTGTATTTGCATGTGAGATTGCTTTTCTACTTTCCATTTCAGTCGAATTTTTTGTATTGTTTCTATGTGATTTGTCTTGGGGTGTGTCCATAATTTCTTTAACTGGAGTGCCGTTTGGCAATTGGCATGCACTTGGTCTTCAGCAAAATATGATAATTTTGTCGATTACATCATTCATATGGCATGGCATCTATCGATAGCCACGAATGGCATATATGACCAAGCACAAGGAGAAATGCTTGCTTCTCTTTGCTTTTTTTAATTTTGTTATGATCGATGTGCTTCTCCTGTAGAAGTCGTCTCTTTTTTCTCTTTTACTTTTTTTTCCTTCTCTACCAATTTTTAAAATTTATAGTCATAATACGATATTTGATAACCATTTTTTTTTTTTTAACACAACTTGATGATATCAGCAACCAAGGGAAATTTTGTCCAAAAATGTATAAAAATGTCTACTATAGTTTTCATGTTTTTATATAAATCTGTATAATTAAGGGTGAAGCGCTTAATTTTGCATAAAATGAATTACTAAAATGAAAGGTTAAAAAATATTTTTATTAAATAAAATCTCCATTCAAATCAATGCACAACAATGAATCAAGAGAAAAGCGTCAATCTTTGTGAATAAATTCTCAACTTTAGTTTTTTTCTAATTTTCCTCACCTAAGAGAATAGACAATGTTGCAAAGATTGTTATTAGGACAATAATGGCAGGAGATTTTCTGGGTACTTTCAGATTTCATAAATTAAGATTTAACCTGAGGATATTATTAGTAAAATAAATCTAATTCTGAAACTTTTAAAAAAGAATTAAATTATACAAATGGTTTGAACTTTTTTACCCTAACCTATGCATGTGGCCCCATAAATGGAAGCCACATAAATGGAAAGGTAGCCCACACAAGTGGAAAATGGTAGCATATTCGAGGATCAAACCCCGTGCACAGTTGGTCGGTGATATTATTTGTGTAATTTCAAATTTCATAAATTAAGATATAACCTGAGGATATCATTAGTAAAACAAATTTAAATCTAAAACTTAAAAAAAAATGATTATATTATACAAATGTAGTAGATTTTTTGTTTATACCCTAGCCTTTATATGACCCAAGAAAAGGCCACACAAGTGGTAATTAGAACCCTCATTGTAGGAAGAAGCACCCACATCAGGAGAAAAGGAAGTCCACACACATGTGAGAAGTAGAATACTCAGGGTTCAATTTGATCCCTGCGCGGTTGGGTGGACTGTGGGGTTGCCAACCAACTTTGAAACCTCTTGTTGTCACAATTGGTGTGATTTTTGGGTAAATAAAAGAAACCTCTTTGACAGGAACTTTAAAATAAAAGGTTAAAAGGAAGAGACAAACAATAAATGTGGCATTTTTGTCATTGCTTGGCAAACAAATCACTCAAATTGACTAAACAATCTAAGAAGTGGAGGGTATTTTGTTTTTTTTTCCTTCCTTTATTTTTGTTTTTATTACACTAGCCTGCGAGGAGAGAGCCTAGGTGGGAAGAGAGCCTTGTACACATGGGAAGGAAGTCCACACCATTGATTAAAATATCGGCCGATACCGGTTCATATCAGCCGATATGAACCGGTATCGGCCGATACCGAGCCGATATCTCATTGAGATATCGGTCTCGGTAAATATCGCCAAAATCTCGGCCTATATCGGCCGAGATGATCTTTATATCGGCGAAACTGATATCTCGGCCGATATTTTCAAAATATAGGCCGAGATGAGATAAAAATAGTAGAAATCATTAATTTTTTCATCTTTTTCCCCATCTTCATCATCTTCTCCTCTCTTCTCATCTCTTTTCTACCCATAGCAGCAACCATACTCCATCACACATCCCTCTTGGATATTTTCAAATCCCACATCTATTTTTTGAAGAAAATATTATTTAAGATAAGAGAAAATCAACTTAAAATATTTTACTATATATTTTTTTTAATTTTTAAATGAAGCATAGAAATCATGCTAGATCTACATACTTTCATGTTAGATCTACTCATACACATGATTTTGAATTTTTTTTCCAATTTTTTTTTATTTTCGGATTTTTTTATATTTGAATTATAATATATCATTTTTTTGGGGATTTCATCATAAATATGTTCTTTTAATGATTCATGATCATTGTATAGTATGTAAATGATTGATTTACATACTTTTATGCTAGATCTATATATTTAGAGTTTTCAAAATGATTTTTTTAAGTCTTTATTTTTTCTAAAAAAAATTATTGTTACTTGTTAGAATATTTGTGATACTAAGGGATTATTAATAGTGTGTAATACACTCATACTCATCAATCTCTCTCTAGTTTCTTCACTCTACTAGTCCCTTCTTATTTCAAGTAAACCATGAATCTTTTGATGCCCAAGTGCTTTATGATTTATCGATCTCACTATCATAACATGTTTATGATTTTAATGTCATCTTCAAGGTCTTGAATTTCACAACTTATTTGATGATTGAGTTAGTATTAAATGATAATTGATATGTTATATTTATTTTCTTATATTTTACACTAATAAATTGATTATGAGCATTAATAATGGTTGAATTATATAAAATACTGGAAAAGACAGCGAACTGCGACCCAGACAGGACTCATAACTTAAGGTGACTGAGATTTTGATTTATTGTTGTTACTAATGGAAAAAAATATTGTTTTCCAGCATTTTCTAATATTCTGGATTTTTTGAATATTTTTGCGAATTTTTTCGGATTAAAAAAAAATTCGCATCGCGACGGACCGATATCCGCGACCGATACCGATATCATATCGGTTTTTCAGCCCGGCCGATACCGCGACCGAGACCGAGATTTTAAACCATGGTCCACACACATGGGAAAGAGCAACATATCCAAAAATCAATTCCTATACTAAAGAGCAAAATATCCAAAAATCAATTCCTATACTGTTAAGCGAGATATGAGGTTGCAAACCGACTGAACTACCCCTAGTTTTTTAATTTACAAGGAGGAGTAAAGGAAACCAAAAGCTATGTACATTAATTTCTATTTATTGTATATTATATCAAAAACTTATAAAGAAAGTTTCAGAAAGTAATTTTTAAGAATAATATTTTGTTACATTTATTTGAGCTTATAACATCTCCTTTTCCTCCTATAACTTTGTAATACCATGATGACGTAATGAAAATAATTTGATAATAAATTGAAATTTGCACTTTAGACGATCTTCTGCATCCTCTCATCCATGAAGATTGTAAAAATTCGCAAGGTAGAATAGCTACGACAAACACTTCTGGGACTACACGTGAACACCACAAACATTAGAAAAAAGAATTTAAAAAAAAAGGGGTATAATGTTCATGGCTCTCCATAGTTTAGCATGTCCCCATTTAAACTAAAAACCAGATCAGGAACTGGGCCTACAAGTTTGTCTCGGACAGTGGACTAGAGGCACTACAGTCGGTTCATAACTTGGCTGTGTCCAACTCTAATTCGTTAGTAGCGCGCGGGAGAGTACATTATGAATGGTCCTTTCCTACTATCTCTTGGGGAGGGTTGTAAATTGGATTGTTTCGGATTGGAACTATAGTGGATCTGGACTCAGACCCATTTTTAAAATAACTGTTCCGGATCTAGTTTTCACTTGGAACCTGTTTTGTTAGTTCCATACCTGGATCGGGTTCCGGAACCGGATCTACCTAGAGGACTAGAACCTAGTTCCAAAATCAATTCTAACTTCTTTTTATTTTTCATTTTTCTTAATATAAGCATATCATTCAACTTATAACAGTGCATCAAGTCTACTACCTCCAGTATTATACATAAAATGTAAAAAAAAGAGGTTGATTTTGAGATACAAGTTGCAATATCAAAGGCTTGCTCATATGCTAAGTCCCGAAACCATGGGTCGGAACCTATGTGGACCTAGAACCAGACCTGTTTGTTAATCGGAACATAAATTATGTTCCGGACCCATTTATAAATTGGAACCTAAAATAAGTTCTAGACTCAATTTTTTATGCGTCGGAATTTCTGGGTAATCAAAGAATTGGATATCCATTTACAACCTTACTCTTGGGTGCCCATAGCTTTTAGGGCTCGTTTGGCAATTTACAATTAAAGTAAAAGTATTGTAAAGCATCAAATCAAATGAAAATAAAATCTAAAGAGGTTATAATGGTATTTTGTCTATAGTAAATTGGTCGGAAATTTTTTTGACCTTTCGTATAAAAAGTGAGCGTGTTTTGTCATTGAGTGGAAAAAAGATATTGTTTTTTGAGTAAAAATAATATAAAGCCTCTATTTTTCCAGATAAGGGATTACATCGAAAGTATACATCTTCCAAATTTCCTCATTAACTTAAGAAAGTAAAAAAAATAAATAAATAAATAAAAACCGGCGTCCTTCATTCATTAAATGACAAAAAAAATTTCCTGGAGATTTGTTTGGTTCAGAGACCAACCCGGCCGCCCAACCCGCAGTGTTTCACTGGATTGGTGCAGGGCTCATTTTAATATTTCTTTCTATCACTGACTCCTCTTTACCATATTAACTGGTGGTCCATGTGCTTGTACCAAAAAAACTACACCCCCAATGTTTCACTGGATTGGTGAGCCGTGCAGGGCTCATTTAATATCTCTGTCTATCACTCCTCTTTACCATATTAACTAATATTAACTAATGGTTCATGTGCTTGTATTCCTGTAACAAGCAATGGTTAAATACTCAAAATGTGTTTCATGGCAAAACTACCAAACACATCCACTATCATGATTTTTATCTTCTGTTGATTTTAGGTGGGACACCCCATTTATATATGCACATGCTAACTGATGTCTTCTTTGATTCCCCCCCCCTTTTTTTTTCTTTTTCAATGGGCAAGATCCTTCTACGGCTGGGCTGGATGCCCCACAAAAGGAGTGGGGGCTTAAATGAATGGAGAGAATTGAAGTGTACTGTAACTCACGTCAACGTGCAGCACGCGGTCCACACCTTGCAGCTGTGAGCTGTCTAGAATCAAATATCAAATGATCCTTCTATTTCTCTACTTTTATGTCCTCTTACCGTGTTATTTGACATTGGGCTTACTACTAAAAGCTCGAACTGCACAAGCTATTTATGTACGAGTCGAAATTATCTAAAATTTTAGATCAATTGGTCCCACTGGAAGATGAAGAATATGATAAACTCAAACACCCTCACCCTCCCACTATTAATTATATTTTTTTTGTCTTAGAGTGAGACCACTTTCAATTGGAGAAAGATTTGAGCTAATCTACCAGTATTTTGAGGGGCGCATTTATTTTAAGCTGCACAAATTCTCAACAAGAAGTGATCTTCTCACACCGTGGAGTGTAAAATAAAAGAGGATCTGTGAAGTTCTGAACTCCTGCTTCATAAGCTCACAATACTATTACTTTTATTATGACAAGCAGAATTTTCAAGACACGCATGAAAGACAAGGATACATGAGACTAACCCTTCTATAGGGTGGGTGCAGTACACGCCGGATCTGAGAAGGCCAAATTGGCTCGACCCATGGTGCAAACCCTAATGCTAATGGGCTCCGAGGCCCTCTTTAAACAGAGATGCGACTCGCTCCATTTCAGATTCGGGTAGAGCCAGACCCACCTCAATCCCCCGACCCCCATCCTCCCTACTCTCCGCAAGAGACATGGCACCTGTTTCTTCTATTGAAATCACTTCCACCTTACGAGGCCTTCCGAACCCGAAATCCACATTATAGACCCGAAGCCTCGGTGACCCAGCCACTGAAAGTATCGGTTCACCTTTATCCACAGTAGCGCAAATCCGCGGAAACCGTTGATCAGCCCCATTCAAGACCCCATCATCATCCAACCGTTGGATCGCTCTACCAATCACCTCGAATGCAGCCACCAATCCTTCATTGTCTTTTACACTGGCGATTTCGCTTCCTTCTACACTAGCATGACAAGCCCAGATACAATTACCAAAATAAGCAGCGGATATTGGTGGGCTCATTCGAGCCCGGCAGTCCACGGCAAAACAGAAATGGATGGTCCGGTCGCCTACATGTCCACGGGCTTTTGTCAGGCAAGCCCACATGTACCCACATGTCAGCACGAATGAGCTGACGTGGAGCGGATCCCTTTTACCAGTGTCCTCCATTCGGGCTGCTGCGACCCGATGCCTCAGGTCCTCAATGTTGGCTCGACTCAGCACAAATGTGGCTCGGACCATGTGCTCTTTTTGTTGGGCTTCAAGTTTAATGCCGATCTCCTTCCACATCTGCTCTCGCATCGATATCTGGTCCAATAAGATGGGCTTAAGCCCCATGGGATCTGGAATCAAGTCACGGTCATATATTGGCGATGGCAAGTTCATCGAGTCCGACTCGTCCCCGAGTCTACAAACCCACGCCCAGTATTTCATGAACTGCATAATGCTGCTTCCATCTGCTGCCACGTGTCTCACGGTCAGCCCGATGGAGAAGCCCGAGTCGGCAAAAACGGTGAGTTGGAAGGAGCTTAGGTCCGATGATCCCAACTCGGGTACGAGAGGATGGAACTCGGCCGTGTCTTTTGGGTGGTCCGCGACGAGTGCGTGGAAGTCCGAGTCAGACTCGGCGACGGTGAGTTGGACCGAGTCACCATCAGTGTAATGGAACTCGTTGTGGCCGGTTTGGGGAGAGGGTGCAAGCGTTGCAGCGAGTGGGTAGAAGCGTTGGAGGGCGAGAGAGAGGGATTGTTTGATGTTAGGTAGTTGGGTGGATAGAAAGTGGGATTTTGTATGGGAGGAGGAGGACAAGTCAAAGAAGAAGATGCGTTGTACGGTGACGGACCGATCCCAGATGACATCAAAGAAAGTAAGAGGGAGATGGGTCTCAGGGACCGAGCCGGATGGTGGAGTCACTCGAAATTGGTCGATCACCCTGACTCGGTGTACCAGTGTCGGTGTCGCCATAGCCACAGAAAGAGAGAGTGAGAGAGAAGGTGTGTGCGTCGGTGACTGTCTGTGACTGTGTGTGTGGAGGGAAATGGATGGGTGGCTAAAAAATAAAAATGCATTGATTCATGTGCTCATTAATAGATGAGATAAGGGGGAAGGCAAACACGTGCAACGCGAGTATAGGTGGGGTGGGGACGGGTTCTCAAACTTCTTTTTTAAAAGATTCCGTTGGTCTTTTCATAATTATTAAAAACAATGAAGGTAAAAAAGAAAAAATTGCATTAAGTCACGACCGAATAAATTTTAAGTGAGTAATAGTTATATTTTATTTTTAATTGATTGGTAGGGAATCTTTTTAGTTTTTTTTTTTTTAATAAAAAGTAGTAATTTTTTAAAGGATTTTACAAAAAAAAAAAAAAAAACTTAATATGCATATGTACGCAATCAAACACTTTAGATGTTGTTGCACTAATTAAAGTAATTGGACTGAAAAACTTCTTCTTTTTTAACCAATTTGGTACATCGTCAGTGCCAACCTTAATTACAATAGCTAAGGTCGGTTTCGACCCTGTTTGAAAGCCCAAAAACCCATTTGTTAATAGAAACATAAAATGTTCCCTCCATTCAAATTGCGTTCTCTCTATTCTCGTTTCGATCCACCAGCGCCTCCAAAACCTCTCTTAGGAAATCGACCTAATCATTTATTTTTATCATCTTCTTCGGCGACAAAAGGATTCGGCGATCCATGACTTCTCTGCTTCAAATCTACTCTCACGAGTAGCAATGCTTTGTTCGTCTACAACAAATCAACAAAGTCAAATCCGTAACCCTCGAAATCCCTTTAATACCCAAACTAGTAGTCCAATTAGCTTTCTTGGTCCGCCGTCTGCCATTGCCGGAGCTGGAGGTGGAGCTAGGTGGATCTATTGTTTGAGATCTCTCATCTCTCTCCGATCCTTTAGATCTTCTCGACAAAAAGTTCATTGTTCAGTTGGAAGACCTCAGATCTCATTGTTGGAAAGGTATTTTCCATTTTTTTGCTCTCTTGCTGAAGGGACTTTACATATTTGGAGGCAGATTTTTGTTCTGTATTTGCTTAGAAGAATGAGACAACCGAACAATGGAGCCACCGGTATGGTGATCCTATGCCACGGGATATGGATATGAGGGAGAAAAATTGCAGGGTTGATAAGGTTATCGAGGATGATCCATCGTCTTCAACCATTCATGCCATCAATGACGGTGGAGATGATTTCTCCGTTTTGGAGTAAATGGGTTTGAGAATTGCCGAGAAATGACTAGATGGAAGATTTCTTCTATGAATTTGAAAAAACCAACATCCTAATTATCTAAATGTGGGGAGAATTTATAGATGGAGTGTTACACCCCGAACCAATTTAACCATGTTTAGTGCTAATTAATTGTATTTTAGCTAAATTAATTATACTTAGTTACCAATTATGGTCGTTAGTGTTAATTAGTCCTTATGTGAGTTGGAACCAATCTGACTTGGTTGGGTTCAGTCGAGGGCTTTTACATAATTACCGATTTTCTCATTTTGCATCATTTAAATGTCATCTTGGCGTCAACGCGTGTATCTCGTTGAGCACTGTTAATTTTCGTATTAGACTCTACTTCATTTGACTAGCCATCATTTGACCCATTATGAAAATGCTAGAAAGTGGAGGGGCTTTCTCGTAAAAAAAAAAAAGGGAGCCTTATCTCTTAAAAACCCATTACACACCCATCCCAATTGACCCATCTTCTTGTTGGCTACGAAGGAGCTTCGCTCCTCCTTCATTTCTCCTTCTCTCTTTCCAATCACTACAAGGAAGGGGTGCATGTGTCTTTAAAAGCTAGGATTGGACTCATCTTCATCTTCTTCATCCTCTTCTTTTCCTTGTGGACAAGAACCCACTTCCACCATTTTCTATTCTCTTCAAATTTGAAACTTTTGCTAAGAGGTAAGCATCAAATTCTTTTGTTTAGGTTTTTGAGTTGTAATAGAGCCAAGGGACTCTTAGAAAATCATGCATGCATATTCATTTGCATTTTTCTTGTGTATTTGTGATTAGAGTTCGATATTTGAGGGTTTTTGGGTTCCTTTGGGTAAGTTGTGAAGAGAGAATTTGGAAAGCTTTAGTAAGGCAAGTATAAGCTTTAATTTGGACTTATATACTGTCTATTCATTGATTCACAAGAATTCTATTTATTTTATCCTTCTAGTTTCTTTAATGGTTGTGTGATTTGTTTAGTTCTATCGAATTAATGGATGGGGTTATATTGTGGATGTATGTGTTTTAAATGGGAGCAAGGAGGCTCAATTATTGCGGGTTTTATGTTCGAAGAAGGGTGATATGAAATGAGATAGTAGGAGAAGAAAGAAGAAAACTACTCTGTGTTCTGTTTTTTTTTTTTTTTTTTTTCCCTTAACTTGTCTCTGCAAATCACAGGCAGTACAGATGAAAAAATAAAGAAAGAAAACAAGAAGAGAAGAGGCCAATCCTGGGGTCTGCTGCTGCCCAAGTTAAAACTACGGACAGAATTGAAGAAAGAAGAGGAAAAACAAATGGAGAATGACTATTTTGTATTCAGTTTTTGTTCGGAGACTTGTCCCTGCCCTTCTTTTCTCTTAACAAGTATGGAAAGCACGGGTGAAAAGAGAAAAAAAAAAAGGAAAAATAAATAAATAAAGGATATTGTAGTTTACAAATTACAATTACAATACAGAACCCTTCATGTCTCATGCAACCATAGAAGGGAATTATACAACGTGGAGTGTGGTTTTGCATAAAGGTCAGGATTTCGTGCCGGCTGCAAAAAGGCTCCAACTTTCACCCTGGAACTTTCACTAAGTAAGGTCGGTGCCGATCGGGACTTAGGAATTTTTCAACATTTGTCATGAAAAAATTTACGACTTCGTGCCTAAAAAATAGAATATATGTGTCTGTCGATAGTGACCTTATTTTTAACTAGTAAGGTTGGTACCGACTAGAACTTAGAAAATTTTCAACATTCGTTATGAAAAGTCTACAACTCTGTGCCTAAAAACTAGAATACCTGCGTCGGCACCGACTTTATTTTTAACTAGTAAGGTGGGTACCGACGGGGACTTGGAATTTTTTTTCAACATTTGTCGTGAAAAAGTTTAACTAGTAAGGTTGGCACCGACCATAGGTAGTGTAATTAAGGTCGGCACCGACCATGTGCCAAATTGGTAAAAAAACAAGAAGAGATTTCTCGGCCCAATTGCTCTAATTGGTGCGCTACATCTAAAGTGTTTGATCGGGTCACATGTGCGCATTAAATGTTTTCTCCGGTTAAATCCTCTTTTTTTTTTATCATTTAGTGGAGATAGAAAGTTGATTTTTTACTTTCTTTTTTTTTTTTTTTACTAAGGAGGAAACTTTAAAGATGTGTGCTTTTAATATGTCTCATGGTATGAAATATGGAAGCCTTACATTAGTTTTACTTTTATAAAAAATTTCCAAACTAGTCGACTAGCATAGTAAAATGTATGATTTACAATCCTTTCATCAAGGACACTATATTAAGGTAAAGCAAAAAAGAAAAAGAATATACTGCTTTGTATCATATAATATCTATAAGTCTAACTCTTATAACAACATATTATAATTATATTTAGCTAATTTTCTCCATAATTTTATTATTCTATGTTCCTTTTAGATCTGATTTTTAATTTTTTTTTTTTAATCTTAGATTTAAATATATTTTTGTTTTTTGTTCGGACTTAGCTGGAGGCTTTGTTGCTAGTCTGGTGTTATATGCAATGTTGGAGTGCTAAATGAGTTAAATCTTTGCCTTACCAATCACCTCGTATTGGCAGTTAATGTTTGAGATTTGGAGTTAATAATGTAAAAATAATTGATTAAAAGATAATAAACTTATTAATTTGAATTTATAATTATATATCATTATAAGCAAATACATGATTTTCCAAAATTATAAATATTCCATCTAATTTTAAATATTTTTTTCTAGAAAAAACATAATAGTTCCAAACCATCGAGTTAACTAGCTCCAAGTAAATATTTTAAAGCTGTACAAGTCGAATCTTTAATCACAAGTTTTCCAACCTTAATTCTATGGTCTACTTTAATGCATTTAAATTAGGAGTCCAAATCCCACGAGAGGAGGCCTGGAGAATTCAAAGGTGGGTAGCAATACATAAATGCCATTACTGGGGTTAGTTTCAAAATCGCGGACCCAGTCAAAAAGTAGGGCTTGGATGGGGTTGGCAATTACTGAACCTACACACCAACCTGAACCGGAGCTGTAAATGGTAATTCAAGATTTGAGTTGACATTATGGACCCATAGATGAATGGGTTGGATTTTGTGTTGCTTACCATTTTACCTTTAAAAACAATGACTGGAACCGCACAATGCCAAACTAGTTGTAACCCAACTCATCTCCAAACTGACTTGTTAACTTAAAAATTAATCCCAAGGGGTTGGCCGATGGTGGTCAGGAGCACGATTCCTCCCTCTTCTGGAGTTAGAGGTGTAACACCCTAATTTCGGATACCGAGAAAACCGTCAAGATACCCGAAGTTGGCGCACTACTTCCCGGAAAATCCGAGAACTTCCAAGATCGTATGTCCGCAGTGAGGTCCAATTTAAAAAATTTTAAACGATATAAGATCAACGGTTAATAATGCGGAAGCATGTGAATATAGCGGAAGCAATGATAAGGTATCATATATATTTAAGTCAAATATAGCAGGGTTGAAATCCAACCAAAAGTATTAAAGTTGTAAAGATCGAATGTTTATTACAGATTATGACAGCTAACCTGCTTACTACAAGAATCACTCAAAATCCCAAAATAACATAAGAACTCTCACACCCCAGGTGTCGGCTCTCCAACTTCCAGCTCGACCTCTTGGTCGGCCGGTCCCCATCCGTAGTCTCCTGCTACGGATACCTCAGCTAGCGCGAACGCGCCATCCTCGTAATCGGGGTCAAAACCTAAGCACCAAGAATAAGTCAGATCTAAAGATCTGGCAAGTCACAGTATACAAGTAACATATGATAAATGTATCAAAAGAGTAAAAACAAGCATATGGTTAAAAAGAAATATCAAGATACAGAATCTAGGCAGTTGAGCAGGATAAACATTTAAAATCAGGATAAACATAATATCTAATCTAAAACAATATGGCACATTCACACGAGTTGGATACCGCGGGATATTATGCCGCGGCTCTTACATACTAAACAACAGTCGCGGTGGGGAATCTCATCAGTGCTGGGGAATGACGAGTCCTGCAAATCACACTCATCACTAGGGGAGACTGGACCCGGTATCACACCGTCCGTCTAAAATATAGCTCATTATGATAGCTCACTCAACACTCATAAATAGCTCCTACCAGTGATGATCAGTCCAAAGGCTGAGCTTAAAACAACTGAATGAATGTCTATGCCGACTCAATGAAACAATGAAGGTCTGTGTCTGTCTAGGCTCTGCCTTGCGTGAACAAGGTCCTAACAAAGTCACTAAGAGGTTCAAGTATCAATTCAGTCCATGGATCACAATCTAGGTCAAGCCCACTCGTTGGATTCATACCAAGGCCCATCAAAACATGGCCTGGTTTAAGACAGTCCAAACGAGGTAATAAATCCATTTTCAATGATAAACAGTTCATTCTCATCCATAATGAGTTATAAGTTCAATATAATCCACCTCTCCAATCTAGGGTATCACACATCCATAAAGTGGCCATAAAAGGGCCCGCCTAGCCACAGATACGAGTCAGTGTTCACCCAATCACATCACTAAGTCGCCTCTAAGTAGTCCTAGGTTCAGGTCATTCATTTCCTATTTAATTAACAGTTATAAGCAATAGTAAGGACATAAGAGTGACAGTAATGCGATAAGTGAAGTAGTATAAGAATCAACGGGAAGATATCAATAATCCAACCTAGGCAATGGACCACATTTAGGTCCAAATCCATCTCAGGTAATTTGATCTCTAAATGGAGTCTCAGATGCCAATGGATACTATGTTTGGTGCTTCAGAAGTTACGGGCATCATTGACAACGTTTAGGGATCGAATCATCGTAGAATATACAACCGAGACCTTACTTGGTGGTCCCCCACGAGTCAATGTTGAGCCACACCATTGACTCGGGCTTAACACATCAATAGAAGTCTATTTGGATGGTCAATGGGCCCCACAAATGATCACAACTTCAAAATGTGAAAACTGAAAATTCACCGTATGCAGTGTCCTCGGTCGACCTGGCACAGGGCTCGGTCAACAGTTGAGTTCGGTCAACGGGTTGATTTTAGTCAAACAGGTTGAGTTCGGTCAAACAAGCTGAGTTCGGTCAACAGATTGAGTTCAGTAAAACAAGCTTAGTTCGGTCGAGTTTGGTCAAATAATTGAGTTCGGTCAAACAGACTGAGTTCAGCCAACAGGGTCAGTTCGATTAAACAGGCTGAGTTCGGTCAAACAGGTTGAGTTCGATCAAACAGTTGAGTTTGGTCAACAAGTTAAGTTTGGTCAAACAGGCTGAGTTCGGCGAACAGGTTGAGCTCGATCAAACAGATTGAGTTCGGTCAAAAGGCTAAGTTCGGTCAAACAAACTGAGTTCGGCGAACAGGTGGAGTTCGGTCAAACAGGTTGCTTTCGGTCAAAAAGGCTGAGTTTGGTCAAAAAGGTCAAACAGGTTGAGTTCGGTCAAACCGAGAACACATACTTGCAACAACTTTCCAGATTCTGGGTTTCTTCTTCATTCCATTTTTCCATCAAAACTCATCCAATCTCGTCCAAAACATCGCAGGGACATAAAGGACAATAAAACACTTCAACCTACAATCATCCATCATTAAATGGGCCATTGATCTTCCAAATGAGATGAAACCCATCCATCAATGGCCGAAAACCATGAAAACATGTTCAAAAGATAGATCTAAGCATTTATACATCAACTGAATTGAAATTACAGAATCAAGAGAAGGAAAACATGTATTCTATGTTAAATAGGTATATTGTACTTGCCTTAATCCGATTGTAAGAAGGTAGAGAGAGAAAAGAGAGAACCAAGCTATAAAATGCAATTCAATGCTCCTATGGTCTCCAATCACACAAACCAGCCCCAAAACACAGATTTAAAGAGATCTCTAACACCTAAACCCACATCCACGAGAGAATTGCTATAAGGAAGGAGATCTAGAGAGAGTAAAAAGAAGAAATCTAAGGAAATAGAATTAGATGATGAAAAGTACCTTGATTAGAATAGGGAAGAGATGTAGAAGATGAAAAAGATCGTTAAGATAGATGGTGTTTGTAGCTTGTAGTAGATAGTCTTCTTCTTCTTCTTATTAGGGTTCTAGATTTAGGGTTTTAGAGAGAGAGAGAGAGAGAGAGAGAGAAGAGATGGGAGATTTGGGAAAAATGAGAGAAGAAATGGTAGCCAACGTATGGTATAGGAGAATGTAGTATAAATAGGTTATGTTGGGTGGCTAGGTACACAAATACTCTTTTGATAACATGGAATTAGGGTTAGAGTCATGGGTAGTTTGGTCTTTAGGTGAGATTCTAGAAGCTTCTCAAGTGGACCCCTATAGTAAATATTAATAATTAGTTAGGGCCTCTAACCAACTCAAAACTTAAAAAAAAAAAAGCACCATATAAACTCTATAAATTATGCAAAGGGTTTATAACTTGGGAAAATACTTATCTACCCTTACTAACTCCTATTAATTAGTATAATTAAATATCATAAGCTATAAAATAGTATTTAAATTCAAAAGTGAGGGTCCACAAGGGGTGGGGCCTCACAAGAGGTCTTGGTATGGACCCCCGGTTCCCCACTCTTCAAGAGCCGAAGGTTGAGTCTACTTGTGCTGCCACCTGGGGGGCCACAGGGGTTTTACCCTGCCTTTCTTTGAGCCCGAAGGGAATAGTCCAGCCCAAAGAGTTCGGAAACCCTCCGTTAGCAAAAAACTAAAAAAACAACTAAGCGTTTGGATTAATATTTTCAACCTGATAGATAAAGTAGTTGGGTCTGGGTTTGGGTTTGAGTTTAATCCTGCACATGTGACTCTGATCACCTTGACCTGAACCTTACCCATACGACCATACCCTCTGTTGCCACCCCATGTTCAAATACTAAACCTTCAAAATCAGCAAAATCTTTGGTAGCATATTAACATCTGAACTGACCCAAAATAAAAATAAAAATAGTAGCATGACATCTGAAACTGACCTACAAAAAGAAATACCAGAAATTATCGTGATTCCCATTGACGTAGCATATCTTTATTAAATGACCTGAACTGGACCCAATCCAACTCACAAACTGATCAACCCTAATGTGACTTGTTAATTAAGGCTTCAGTTTGAGATTAATATTTCTATTGAAATGATAGGAGCCAAAAAAAAAATCCCTTTGGGAGGGCTATGGTAAATTGTAGTAAGAAAAATGAAAACTTAACGTAAATGCCTCTTACAATGTTTTTATCATTTGTTCTTGATATATACCCTCCTAAGGTTTATAGAATTTATAAAGAAGGCCCTCTTATTTGAGTATTTTTTTTAGGGATGCATTCCAGTTGTTTCATTGTATTACCTTCTACATCCACAAAATTAGTATTCTTAATCAGAATGGGCAGCTACCTTGAAGTTTGTATTAAACTTGCATAAAAATGATAGCTATGCCCTTAGATCAATTAAACAAAAGTGAGTATGTCATTATCTACAAAATAGCATCATTGTATCCCGAGTTCCAATGGTCTCTCTCTCTCAAACTCTCATGTACATGAAGCCTAATAATGTATTTTGAAACTTTATTGAATCCAATGGTGGGTCGTGCATGGATTAGGTCAATTATAACTAATTATAAGTACATGTCTTGGAAAACTTAGGGACTAATTTGAAAAGTTTTGAAACATGTATCTTTTTATGAAATAAGGCAAAAACGTAATGCCTTATTTAAAAATCTCCCTATACAAATATAATCTGATTTAACCATTCAATTTGTGACTAAAAAGTGCCAAAAGAGTTACAATGCATCAAAATTTCAGATATAGATTTGCACCAATATATCACAGATTTCCTAGAAAGTTCAGGACCAAGATTTCCACATGTAAATACATAAATTTATATATATATATATATATATATATGGTAATTCTTCAAAATGCCCCACTTTAAAAACGCCCTGGTCCCGCTACTTTTTTTTTTTTTTTAATGTTATTGGGCCTACCTTGAGTCAAAATCTCACTTCAATTGAACATTGTTAGTCATCGAATTTAAAAAAAAAAATTATATGACGAACAACTTGATCACTCACATCTCTATAAGGCTCATCGATTAAAAATATAAATTAATCAGAAAAGATGCCCTTCTTGAATGGTCTCTCAGCCAAATCTCAATCTAATTGAAGACAGGCCCACTGTAAAATGAGTCATATATAGAACATGTACATGAACCTTTTGAAGTATTTAGTCAAGAGGGTCATGCTTGATAAGTTTTACGACAAACCCCAAAAATCATCCATGGATGGTTGAAATGGAAATTGCAATTTTCTTATCTGCTCCATATTCATTTTTATTAAATTTTTTTTTTTTTCTCAAAGGGCAAGATCCTTCTATGGCCGGGCTGGATGCCCCACAAAAGGATTGGGTGCTTAAATGAATGGCCTCCTGTACTCCCGGTCCACACCTTGCAGCTGTGAGCTGTTGTCTATCAGTATAGAATGATCCTTCTATGTCTGTATTTTATGTCCCATCACCGTTTTCCTAAATTTTAGAATGACGTGGCAGAATATTATTGATATCATAAAAAATATATATAACAACTGAAATAAGTGATTTGGATATATAATTTGAGATTGGATTTGCATAAAGCTCAAACTGCACACGCTATTTGTATACGAGTCGAAATTATCTAAAATTTTAGTTCGATTGGTCCATTGCAAGATTAAGAATATGATAAACTCAAACACCCACCCCCTTCAATTATTAATTATATTTTTAGTCTTTGAGTGAGACTAGTTTCAATTGGAGAAAAATTTGAGCTAATCCACCGGTATTATTCAACAAGTGATCTAAACACCGTGGAGTATACAATAAGAGGATCTGAAGTTAGGAACTCCTGCTTCATAAGCTCACAATACTATTGCGTTTTGTATGACAAGCAGAATTCTCAGGACATGCATCAAAGACAAGGACACATGAGACTTTGTCATAGATGGGGCTTTGCGGACGTGACTCATGCGTCGGCAATAGTGAGAATAAAAACTCAGAGCTTTCCCAACGCACACCTGTGCGTCGCCAATAGACAAGATAATTGCCAACGCATTATTGCGTCGTCTTTACAAAAACATGCGTTGGCAAAACTTTCTCTCTCTTTTGGGGGGATTTTTTTGTTGGCGCCAATATGGTTACCACAGCTTTTGCCGACGCGGTCTTGCTTGCGTCAGTAAAAGTAATAATTTTTGTGACTTTTGTCAACGCAGTCCAAATATATGTTGGAAATAACACTTTTGCCGACACAAATTTTCACTGCGTCGGCAAATAGTGTCGGGAAAAGTGCAGTTTGTTGTAGTGAGGAGACCGCTGCCTTTATGACAAAATGACTCGGACCACAGGCTCAGAAATGTATTGTTGAGGGACCTGCCGCCAAATGCCCCTATAAACGATGGGGTGTGATGGTAAAATCCCAAAATGCATCTTAACTGTTTCCATTGAAAAAAAAAAAAAAAAAGATAAAGAAAAAAAGGGATAGTGCCTCTTTCACACATTATCAAAAGGGATACAATTTTAGTGCTGGCCATACCTAATGGTTTTTGAGGCCCTTCTCATAATAGTAAGTGAATCGTTCCATTTCATGTTTGGGTAGAGCCAGACCCACCTCAATCCCTCGACCCCCATCATCTCTACTCTCTGCAAGTGATATAGCAACCGTTTCTTCAATCGAAATCACCTCCACCTTGCGAGGCCTTCCAAATCCGAAATCCATATCATAGAACCCAAGTCTCGGTGACCCAGCCACTGATATAATTTGCTCTCCTGCTGCCAATATAGACAAGAGCCTCCTAAACCATCCATCAGACCCACCCAACATGCCATCATCATCATCATCCAGCCCTTCAATCGCTCTACCTATCCGCTCGCACGCGATCATGAACCCATCATCATGTCCCATTTCAATATCACTTGCACTTGCACTTGCGGTACAATTGCCAATGCAGTTCCCAAAATATGAAATGGGTATTGGTGGGCCCATTCTCATGCGACCGCGGCAGTCCACAGCAAATGCGAAATGGACCATCTGGCCCCCTCCTACTCCTCGGGCCTTGGCCAGGCAAACCCACACATGCGCACACGTAAGCACGAACGAGCTGACGTGGAGCGGCTTCATTTCACCACCGTCCTCCACGTGTACTCGGGCCATGTTGACCCGCTGCCTCAGTTCCCCAATGTTTGCTCAAGTCAGCACAAAAGTGGCTCGGACCATGTGCCCTTGTTGCTGGGCCTGGCCGGGCTTTTCATCCTCTTTTCCCATGGACGTCTTGACATGGTCCAAGAAGATCCGCTTCAGCCCCTTGGGGTCTGGAATCAAGGTACGGTCATAGAGCGGGACAACCGAGTTCATCAAAGAAAACTCATGCCCGAGTCTACAAATGGACGCCCAGTGTTTCATGAATTGCACGGTGCTGCTTCCATCTGCTACCACATGGTGGATAGTCAGCCCAATGGAGAAGCCTGAGTTGGGAAAAATGGTGAATTGCAGCGAGAGTAGGCCTGATGCGGTGGGCAACTCAGGCACGAGAGGATGGAACTCGGCCGTGTCTCTTGGGTGGTCCGCAACGAGTTCATGGAAGTCCGAGTCAGACTCGGCGATAGTGAGTGGGACTGAGTCACCATCAGTGTAATGGATCTCGTGCTCCCCGGTTTGAGGAGAGTGCCTTAGAGTTCCAGCGAGAGGATAGAAGCGTTGGAGGGCGAGGGAGAGGGATTGTTTGAGGTTTGGAAGTTGATTTTTCGCATCTGAGAACTCGAAGAAAAAGATCCGTCTCACAGCATGTGGTTGCACCCAGAAGGCATCAAAGAAGGTAAGAGGGAGAGAGGTTTCAGCAACCGAGTCTGATGGTGGAGCGACTCGAGTTTGCTCGATCACCTTAACTGTGTATAGTGGTGTTGCCATAGCCACTCACAGACAGAGACAAGAGAAAATTGGCGAGGAGAGAGAGAGAGAGAGAGAGAGAGAGATTGTTCTTTGGTTCTAAATATCAAACAATTCCGGCAAGATTATATAGGCAGTTTCTTCATGTCCAAACCATGCATAAGACTAGCAGTCGTTTGTGTAGACATGGCAGAAGAAGAACCAACCCACTACGCGACAACGAACATATAAGGATTTAATTAATTTCAGAAAGATTTTTCCACACCACCCGTCCACCCCAATTGTACAAAAGGATGATGATTCATGACGATAGTATTTCTACGTTAAACGAGGGATTGAAATCATGTATTCAAATCATAAATAAATTATAGAATTCCTTGTTAGTCACTCAAATTTATATGTGATAAATTCAATGATGACTATCAGTGCATTAAATTTTAGGAGATTAGACAATTCAATACCCCTTAAACACCTAATCCCCAAATTCATGACTTAAAATAAGCTAATGTCATCAAAGTCCTTTGACTCTGGTCTCCCTTTTTCTTTTTACTTTTTTACCTTAGATAGCATAATAAACGACTATGGTGATATTTAATATCTTTTAGTCATGAAATTGACATTAAATTGTCTTTTAGGCATTAAATTCTTAAATCCCCTAAATTCTATTTATGCTTTCTTTTCCTTCTCCTTGTCTATTTTTCTATTTTATCTTTTTTTTTCTTTTGTTTCTTCTTTGTGTCTGTATTTGTTCAAAGAATTTATAGAATCAATCTCATTGTTTTTCTTCTGGAATGATCAATTCTAGAGTCAATAATGCTAGAAAGACTTGGAGAAGGGTAGAAAGACAAACGATCACCACGTGGAAACCTATCCAGTTGGTGCACTATCTGCAAAAAGCTCAACCACACACCACAATTCGGGCGACAACAATATGGCATGAATACAGATGAGTCAGACAATGACAGTGATATTTTTGAACCAAAACACCAATAGATGAATGGGCTGGATATCTGTGCAGAGTGCAGGACCGCAAGTGGATTTTAAAACCAGTTTCTGAAAGCAACCGGTCCCACTGTTTCTACAGGATCGGTCAACCGAGGATAGTCTTGTTTGATTCTATATTGTCAATCGGGTCGGGTTAAATAACTTATGCTGTGGGTTAATAAATTTGTATTAAAATTACCTTAACTCGTATATAATTTATTAAATAAATAGGTTTAAAAATCAAATACGAACAGGACACAACACGACACAATCATTTAACGGACTACACAACAAGACCCACAATAAGACCCGTATAACCCGTTAAATATATTAGGTCATTTCAGACCATATATGTCAATTAACACGCATAATTCGCTACTATCCATCCGTTTAACTCGTTAAATATTTATAAAGTGACTTATTATCCATTTGATTGTATTAAATAGCCTGCAATCTAAATAGGTGAACAATAAAACATCCCCTCAATTTGTCATGAAAAATAAACTAGCATCTCAGTTTGCCACCAATAATTACTGAGTAATCCATATTCCATAGCATACAATAACAACTACAATAAAAAATCGAATAACAAAAACAAGTCAATAATCATATCGATTTGGCGAGTTGTTAATAGGTTACTACTTTTATAAATTTTACAAAACAACACTGCTAAAAAGCTTTCGAGCCACATAAAAATTACATTAACCTACAAAGACACCTACACCTGTAAACTCCCTTCAAGCCTGAACTCATACAAGGCGCTCACTACAACCTTCAATTGTGCTCTCACTTGTGAACTACTTGCACTTCACTTCACCACACCGTGCACTACTTGCAAACAGAAGCACACTCTTTACTTGCAACACTTACTTCAACTTTACAAGTGACACTTCCCTCTAGTACTGCCTCACAAATGCCCCAAACGAACGTCGATGGAGAAGATCTCTTGTGGCTGCAAATGCTGCCACATTTCCTAATGCATTACCACGCATTATGTCGGTGTGAGGAGAGTCAGTTATAGAGTGTTGCATGTTTTGTAACACGTCACAAATGCTTGGGTTAGTGAACTCACTTTTGAGAGAGGCGGTGTATTTTTCTAGAGTGAAATGTTGCTGGAGAACGCGGCCCATTTGGTGTGGCGGTGAAAAAGGCAGTGTTTCCTATAAGAGAAAAGCTGATCCTCAAAAAATTAGGCTAATTGGAGGTTAAAAGTTTTTGGGGCTACCAGAATAGATTATTAATTTTAATTTAACCATTCAATACAGCGGAAATAAACCAATCAAACAATATAAAACTAATCATGTACCAATCACACACCACAAGAAGGCATGCACAATATTTAGCATGACAATCCTATCAATGGAGAAAAACCATGAACAAAAAATTAAGAGTTCACGAACAGTTACAAGATATACTCACAAGTTCATTTGTGCATGTAGAATTTCTACAAAATTCAGACATGCTAACTCCAGGTTTGGGATAATCCAGATAACATTTAAAGCCCTAGAGTTGTAAGTGGTAGCCAACCCTTCTTCCTTAGACCACTTATCTTTAGGTTTGGAATCAGTTACTCCATCAGCAGTAATAGTAGGCAAGGAATAATCATTCACAATAGATTTTCAAACTTTTAGATCTATGACCTTCAAGAAGGCAACCATCCTGACTTTCCAATAAGCATAATTGTCACCATTCAGCAAAGAAGGCTTATTGGTTGAAGTGCTTTCACAGTAGTTATTCATTCTAGCAAATATAGGATCTACACAGTAGAATAGTGCAAATCGCTCTGATACCAATTGAAAGTTTTTTGGGGGCCACTAGAATGGATTATTAGTTCTAATTTAACCGATCAATGTAGAGGAAATAAACCAATCAAACAATATAGAACTAACTATCTACCAATCACACAGCACAATAAGGCAAATACAATATTTAGCAGGGAAACCCTATCCAGGGGGAAAAACCACGAACCAGAAATCAAAAGTTCACGAATAGTTACAAAATATACTCACAAGCTCATTTACCTCAGTCTGTACCTCGACCTAAGGATTGTAAGCACGAACGAGCTGAGGTGAAGTGGATTCTTATCAACATGGTCCCCCATGTGTACTCGTGCCATACCGACCCGCTGCCACAGCTCCTCCATTTTGGCTCGAGTCAGCACGAACGTGGCTCAGACCATGTGTTGCTGGGATTGGGCTTGAACCGGTCATTGGTTTTGTTGGTTTTGCCCTTGTTTTGCCATTGCCATCTTGACATGGTCCAAGAAGATCCGCTTCAACCCATTCGGGTTTGGAATCAAGGCACGATTATGGAGCAGGAGCGGCAAGCTCATTATCGAATCCGACTTGTGCCCGAGTCTACAAATGGACCCCCAATTAATGACTCATGAAATTCATGATGATGTGTCCATGGAGAAGCCCGAATTGGGGAAAACTGTGAGTTGCAGCGAGATTAGATTTGACGCTTGCAGCTCAACCACAAGAGGATGGAAGTCGGTCGTGTCTCTTGGGTGATCCTTGACAAGGTCATGGAAGTCCGAGTCAGACTCGGCAGCGACTGTGAGTGGGACCGAGTCACCATCAGTGTAATAGATCTCATACCCTCCCGTTTGATGAGAGAGGGGCATGTTTGGCAATTGACCAGGTAAGTAAAAGTAAAGTGAATTCCGACAAGAAATTATATGAGTAATATCATAAGTATATAATTTCAAAATTCTCTCCAAATTTTTAAAAAAAAACTCAAAAAGGCAACCCCTTTTTTTCACTATAAGATAAAAAAAACTCCACTTATCGACGCAAAAAGTCAAAAAAAATTCATTACCAAATAACTAAAAATAAAACACCATCATGTGATTTGATGCTTCACCTCACCGTACTTCAATTCACAATACATCCAAACACGCCCGAGTACCAACGAGAGGATAGAAATGTTGGAGAGCGAGGGAGAGGGATCGTTTTTAGTTTAGAAGGTGGGTTTGGACTTTGCAGCCTGATAACTCAAAGAAAGATATGGATCGAACAACAACATTTACTCTCAGCCAGATGAGATCAAAGAAGGTCAAGGGGAGAGAGGCTTCAGCCAGATGGTGGAGAGACTCGACATTGGTCCATCACATTGATTGTGTGCACTGGTGTCGCCATAGAGATTGTGATATATAGAGGGAGAGGGGTAGCTAAAAGTGAACCACACACCAAATTAAATCAATTTATTTCAAGTGGAGCTCTAAGCTGTTTGAGTACTATCCTCAAAAGGCTTGCATAAACCATGACCACAGAATTAGGGTAGCAACCACATGGCAAGCAGATGAGTCTTATCACCTCGTGGATGAAAGATAGAATTATTAGCATGCAAGAATCTCAAACAAAGCAACTAATTGTTAAAATAAAAAAGAGAAGATAGGACCTGAACATAATTGGATCTCGATTTACTCCAAAGAAAGGTCCAGTATGTTAACAGACCTGACTCAGTCCAATCTAAGGGATAAGATTGACTTACTTATCTGGCTCTGTACAAGTTTATATCTTCTCAATCCGTATCGGATATGAATCTTTTGAATTCAAATGTAACTGAGATATCTCTACAACAATCTCTTGTAAACTCTATTTATACATCATAATGCAAAGTCTAAGATAAGCTTAAACGTCAATAATCTCTACATGGTATCAGAGCGCTTCGATCCTTTCTCTGTGACCTTTTTGTACTGCTAAATTTTTCTGCCAAGTCGCCAGTTTGCAGGGACACTTGGAGTCGCACTTCTGCGACACCTTCTGCTTACCCACGCTGCTTCATCATATCTGTAATTTCATTGTCTGTGCAATCTACCATCTGGTTACCATCTTCTCATACATCTCTCTATGAGTTTTTTAATTCCAATGGCTGGCTCGGGTTCTTCGTCATGTACCATTTCAATATCAAACATTGCAAGTCTTACTGAAATATGTGGATGGTTCTTGCTTTGTGCCCTTGCTTTGTGCCCTAAACAATTTCTCTGTGATAAAGATAACATGATCACGTCAAACATTAACCCCGCATATGATCTGTGGGTCGAACAAGATTCCCTTGTCTTCGTATGGATCAATGTCACTCTCACACCCCAAATTCTTCAGAGGGTTGTTGGGCTTCAATCTGCCCAAGAGGTTTGGCAATGTTTGAAGAAGTTACATATATCTAATCCAGTCTCGATCCCGAGTGTTGCAACTAAAGCAACAGTTTCAGAATCTCAAAAAGGGAGGTCGAAGCTATCAAAGTAGAAATTGGCCTAATGCCCATACATTGGGGCTTTTTTTCCTGGATTGTTTGAAAAATTTTAAGCAGGTTGAACTTTATTTTTATTTTTTTTTTACTCCACCATCAGTAATTTACAAACTGGATAGAAGATTCTTTTGGGGGGCATTTGGCGGTAGGTCCCTCAACGGTACAATTCAGAGCTTGTGGTCAAAGTCATTTTCTCATAGAGGTAGCGGTCCCCTTTTAATATTAAATCTGTCAAAATGACAAAAACGCCCTCTCTTTATGTACTCTATACGTCACCAAACACGTACCGCTTTTAAAATATTTCGTCATACACTCCGAAATCTAAGCAAAATAAAGATTCAGACAGCGAATATGAAGGAAACTACAGAGAAGCAAAATCAACTCATCGGTGACCTCAATCAACCGAATCATCTTGACTTAAATTTAATTGGCTTTGAAATAAGTTTATCTAAGTTTTGGTTTGAATTTTTCTGAGCTTGAAATGAAATTATTTTACTTTGACATGGATTTTTCTGAGTTTGATTTCAATTTAACTACGTTTGTTATCAACTAAACAAGGTTTCAAACGAATTTATGTGACTTTGAAAACATTTTCTTAGAGTTTTTATTGAGTTTATCTGAGTTTCTTATAAAATAATGATTTTTGTATGATATTAACTGGATTTCACATGATTTTATTTGACTTTAAAATGTATTCAACATTTAACTTGGTTTTAAATGAGTTTTTTTTTTTTTTTTTTAGTTTGCTGTGAATTTATCTAAGTTTAATATGTGTTATTTGACTTTGGCATAGTGTTATTTGACTTTGGCATGATTTTATCTGTGTTTGGTATGAATTTTTCAACGTTTGATATGAATTTATCTGAGTTTGCTGTGAATTTATCTAACGTTGATCGGAACTAATCTAACTTTGGCATGAGTTTATATGAATTTATCTGAGTTTGCTGTGAATTTATCTAACTTTGACGGAAACTTATCTAACTTTGGCATGAATTTATCTGAGTTTTAAACTTATTCCAATGTCTTTTGTAGCATCAGAACAAGCTTTTAGTGTAGGTGAACGTGTGGTGGATGACAGAAGAATAAATCTAAATGAAGAAACGGTTGAGTGTTGTGTTTGCCTACGAGACTGGTATTTGGTAGATCTAGATAAGTGGAAGCAAGAGTTGCACATCAATGGAAAATTATAATCCAGCAGAATACATTAGTGGACTACGCATCTGATTTTTTACTTTTTCCTTCATTGTAATTTGTAAATATATAACTTTTTCATTCTTTTTTTATTTTTATTTTCAAAAATGATTGTAAAGTTTTGAAGGTAATCCTATTTAGAAACTTTCAAGAAGTTAAGTTCCAAATGGTTCTCTCTTCTCAGTGGAGTAGGTCGAATTTGACTGAACCACTTAAATATCTTAGTCATTTTCCGTGCTTGTATTCTAATTTTTATTTTTAATACTAATAAGAAAAAAAAGGAAAAAAAATATGAAGGAGGCATGCCTGGCCCAGTCCCGACCCGCTCCTGGCCCAGTCCCGACGCACGGCCGGCATTTGACATGCCTAAACCTATCAACTGTTTACATAATCACACTTACCCAAGGAAACAACATATCAAACCCTTGCTTGGCTAACACATTTGCCAAGTTAGCCGATCTAACATCATGATAGAAAGAAATATTGATTCCAACATATAATTTTCTAATTTCATTCAGGTGAAAATGAAACTTCTAAAAATTAATCTTATGCTTTGACACCCATGCGATTGCATTAGAGGATCATTTTCTTTTCTAGAATGATCAATTATATTGCTAGAATCAATAATCCTTCTTCAAGAAGGCTAGAAAGCAACGGGGAAGGGAACAAAGACAAGCGATCATGACGTGGGAAAAAGCTGACCAGTTAGAGCACCATCCTAAAAAGCTCAAACATAAACCACAACCACAAAATTTGGGCGACAACAGCATGGCATCCAGATGAGTCTGATAGTGCTATGTTAACTGGTTACATTGAAAGAGGGATCTAAGGTAAAGAGTTAGAAGACGTCAACATCAAACTGGAGGGAGATGATTGACAGGTGCTACAAGTTTTGTTGTATTACCTTGAGGATGAAGATGGGAATGTCAGCATTCAACAATTCCATACAAATCAACTAAATCAACTAGTTTTGAAAGTTCGGAAAATATGTGAAATAAGTTTCAATAATCACGAGCACACAAAAAGTTGAAGACATTAAATTTATTTTATAAGAGTAGTACAGTGAAGAATTAAATCGAGGGAGACTATAAAAGAAGGAGGATTAAATTAGTAAGTGTTAAAAGAAGGAGGATTAAATTAATAAGTGTTAAAGTCATTTCCTTTTAACATGAGAATGTCGCTTTTTGGTTTTTTTGAAAAAAAATGAAGATGTTTTTTTTTTTGTAAGAAGATGAACAGCATTTAGAAATTTAGTTCTTATTTATTTGACCCCCATCTTCTTTTCTTCTCTTTTAAGCATCGTTTAAAATCTCGGTCGTAGCATCGGTCGCGGATATCGGTCCGCCGCGGTCGTCATGGTGTGAATTTTTTTTTAATCAAAAAAAAAATCCAAAAATATCCAAAAATTTCAAAATATTAGAAAATACTAGAAAACAATAATTTTTTTTTCCATTAGTAACAACAATAAATCAAAATCTCGGTCACCTTAAGTAATGACTCATGTCTGTGTCGCAGTTCGCTGTCTTCTCCAATATTTCATATAATGCAACCATTATTGATGCTCATGATCAATTTATTAGTGTAAAATAAAAGAAAATAAAGATAACATATCAATCATCATTTAATACTAACTCAATCAACAAATAAGTTGTGAAATTAAAGAACCTTGAGATGACATAAAATCACAAATATTCTAACAAGTAACAACAATTATTTTTAGAAAAAAAATTTAATAAAATCTTTTTCAAAATCCTAAATATATAGATCTAGCATAAAAGTATGTAGATCAATCATTTACACACCATACAATGATCATGAATCATTAAAAAAACATATTTATGATGAAATCCCCAAAAAATGATATATTATAATTCAAATATTAAAAAATTTGAAAATAAAAAAATTTGGAAAAAAAGTTCACAATCATGTATATGAGTAGATCTAGCATGAAAGTATGTAGATCTAACTTCTAAATGAAGAACACAACACAAGTGACAAATCCAATGATTTCTATGCTTCATCTAAAAATTAAAAAAAAAAAACACATAATAAAATGCTTTGAGTTGATTTTCTCTTACCTTAGATAATATTTTCTTCAAAAAATAGATGTGGGATTTGAAAATATACAAGAGGAATGTATGATGGAGTATGGCTGCTGCTATGGGTAGTAAGGATGAGAAGAAAAGAGAAGAAGATGAAGATAGGGAAAAAGAAGAAAAAATTAAGGTTTTTACCCTTTTTAAGACACCTCGGCCAATATTTTGAAAATATCGACCGAGGTACCGGTTCTCCTGATATTTATTTCATCTCAGCCGAGATAGGCCGAGATTTTGGCGATATTTACCGAGACCGATATCTCAATGAGATTTCAGCTCGGTACCGATATGAACCGGTATCTGCCGATTTTTTATACCATACTTTTAAGTGAGCCCTTCACTCTACTTTATTAGTTTAGTAGTTTTATCAAACAGGCTTGGCTAAATTTTAACCTCACATCTTGCCTCAAGCTACAATGGGCCCAGCAACCTCACTAGCTTTGCGGTCCCATGAACGTAGCCTTGTCACATATAACAACCAATAATTGGTTTAAATCCAAGTTTAAAATCCAAAATAAATACTTGCAATCAGTTGAATTAATGAAAGTTTGAATCCAAAATAAATACTTGCAATCAGCTTAAACCCAATCTGATATGGTGTGCAATATATGCTACCCTATTCAAATGTTCAATTGGTGCATTAACTGGGCAGCATTTCACCTGACGACTCTCGTAACAAAGACTCGAAGAATTCTACTAAGATTTAGAAATGTCAACCAATTGTAACAAAAGGTATCTACAAGGCTTTCAATTCATTATGATTATCATCATTTTAGCCTTATCTCGTTAATATGGGATCAGCTAAAAATATATCACAGCAGGTGATGGGAAGACAAACTCCAAATATCACTGCACAATTCAGTTTTCCTTTTGAAAAAGTGGGAGCTTTCAATCCGAAATAATAAGGGCTATTATAAACAATGGGGTGTGATGGTAAAATCCCAAAATGCATCTTAACTATTTCCATTGAAAAAAAAAGAAAAAGCAAAGAGGGATAGTGCCACTTTCACACATTATCAAAAGGGATACAATTTTAGTGCAGGCCAGACCTAATGGTTTTTGAGGCCCTTCTCATAATAGTAAGTGAATCGTTCCATTTCATGTTTGGGTAGAGCCAGACCCACCTCAATCCCTCGACCCCCATCATCTCTACTCCCTAAAAGTGATATAGCACCCGTTTCTTCAATCGAAATCACCTCCACCTTGCGAGGCCTTCCAAATCCGAAATCCATGTCATAGAACCCAAGTCTCGGTGACCCAGCCACTGAAATAATTTTCTCTCCCGCTGCCAATATAGACAAGAGCCTCCTAAACCATCCATCAGACCCACCCAACATGCCATCATCATCATCATCATCATCCAGCCCTTCAATCGCTCTACCTATCCGCTCGCACGCGATCATGAACCCATCATCATGTCCCATTTCAATATCACTTGCACTTGCACTTACGGTACAATTGCCAATGCAGTTCCCAAAATATGAAATGGGTATTGGTGGGCCCATTCTCATGCGACCGCGGCAGTCCACAGGAAATGCGAAATGGACCATCTGGCCCACTTCTACTCCTCGGGCCTTGGTCAGGCAAACCCACACATGCGCACACGTAAGCACGAACGAGCTCACGTGGAGCGGCTTCGTTTCACCACCGTCCTCCACGTGTACTCGGGCCATGGTGACCCGCTGCCTCAGTTCCTCAATGTTGGCTCGAGTCAGCACAAAAGTGGCTCGGACCATGTGCCCTTGTTGCTGGGCCTGGCCGGGCTTTTCATCCTCTTTTCCCATGGACGTCTTGATATTGTTCAAGAAGATCCACTTCAACCCCTTGGGGTCTGGAATCAAGGTACGGTCATAGAGCGGGACAACCGAGTTCATCAAAGATAACTCATGCCCGAGTCTACAAATGGACGCCCAGTGTTTCATGAATTGCACGGTGCTGCTTCCATCTGCTACCACATGGTGGATGGTCAGCCCAATGGAGAAGCCTGAGTTGGGAAAAATGGTGAATTGCAGCGAGAGTAGGCCTGATGCGGTGGGCAACTCAGGCACGAGAGGATGGAACTCGGCCGTGTCTCTTGGGTGGTCCGCAACGAGTTCTTGGAAGTCCGAGTCAGACTCGGCGATGGTGAGTGGGACTGAGTCACCATCAGTGTAATGGATCTCGTGCTCCCCGGTTTGAGGAGAGTGCCTTAGAGTTCCAGCGAGAGGATAGAAGCGTTGGAGGGCGAGGGAGAGGGATTGTTTGAGGTTTGGAAGTTGATTTTTCGCGTCTGAGAACTCGAAGAAAAAGATCGATCGAATAGCATGTAGTTGCACCCAGAAGACATCAAAGAAGGTAAGAGGGAGAGAGGTTTCAGCAACCGAGTCTGATGGTGGAGCGACTCGAGTTTGCTCGATAACCTTAACTGTGTATAGTGGTGTTGCCATAGCCACTCACAGACAGAGACAAGAGAAAATTGGCGAGGAGAGAGAGAGAGAGAGATTGTTCTTTGGTTCTAAATATCAAACAATTCCAGCAAGATTATATAGGCAGTTTCTTCATGTCCAAACCATCCATTAAACGAGGGATTGAAATCATGTATTCAAATCATAAATAAATTGTAGAAATCCTTGTTAATCACTCAAATTTATATGTGATAAATTCGATGGGGACCGTGATCAGTGCATTAAATTCTATTTCTGCTTTCTTTTCCTTTTCCTTGTCTAATTTTCTTTGCTTTCTTCTTTTTCCTTGTTTTCTTCTTTCTTTATGTATATGTTCAATGAAATTATAGAATCAGTGTCATTGTTTTTCTTCTGGAATGATCAATTCAAGAATCAATAATGCTAGAAAGACTTGGAGTAGAAAGACAAGGTAGAAAGACAAGCGATTATCACGTGGAAACCTAACCACTCTATATCACTCGCTTTTAAAAATTAGAACATGGAACCCATATCCATTGGATATATAATGTAGGCTCACCTTTATAGAAATTATAATGTAAGCCAACTTTTTGTGAATGTAAATATGAGATCCATCTTTATAGAATTTACAATGTGGGTCCACCTTTTGTAAACGTGACCATGTGACCTATATTTATGAATTACAAAGTGGAGCCACATTTTTTATAATTATGGACACATGGCCCACCTTTAGAAATTAGAATGTAGTGCCTACCTCTAAAAATTAGAACATGGGAGTAGCTAATTTATAAAATTTACAACAATAAGTCTATGAAGCCTGACTTATATGCCCGAATTGGAGACCAATCTCAGCTGGACCTCTTGTTTAAGATGTCAAAATTAGTATGGAAAGCCCACCCGAAGAAAAGAATCGCCCGCCTAAAATTGGAGACCGCTGCAAATGCCCTAGAGAGGAGTTTTTGCCCATTCAGTCATCTCTCTCAGCCCATCGCGATTCTCTCTCTCGCACGCGCGATTCTCCCTCCCCATCAACAGCTCTCTCTATCTCTAAGACGTTGTGATCCTCCCTCCCCATCAGCAGCTCTCTCTCTCTCTCTCTCTCTCTCTCTCTCTTGTGCGATTTCAAATCCACATCGTAGCGCCAATAGCAGCGCCTCCCACTCTCGACATTTGGTACCCCCATCGCAACAGCAGCCACGTTCCCCATGGGTCCGCCTCCACATCGCAGCGCCACGCAGCTCCCCATCGCTCATATCTCTCTCTCTCTCCCTCTCTCTCTCCCTCGGCGGATCCAGCGCAGCATCCCCATTCAAAAATCAACCCCCCTCACAGCAGCAACCCTCTTTCTCTCAAACACTTAACAGGTATGCTCCTTCAATCTCTTGAGGTATATATCATTGGATGATGGGTTCTGTTCTGACTGACTGTTGATCATTTGGTTGTGGTTCTGGTTTCTCAGTTCTGTTTTTTGTTGTTGTGGGGTTGGAAAAGTTTGGTGTTTTGAATCTAGGCTTTGATTTTTTACAGAAAATGCCTCTACTTAAGAAAATAAATACAGCGGAAATTTTCAGCATAGAAATTTGGAAAATCATTATGCCACATAAACCATTTTCATTTTCTGTAGAAAACGTGCTACTGTGCTACGCAAACTTTTTCTTTAGTTGGAAAAGGGGGATGTGACAAACATCTTCCGATCAGTCTTATTTATAATGTCTAGAGTACAAGAACTGACCCATCAGAGCGACAGTTCAGATATCTTTCATAGGCCTCGTTGATCACAAGAAATGGGCACATCAACATACCCATGAATATCCTAATTTCTAATGCAACGAATTGGTTCCAAGTCACAACCAATCATTCCTTACCCCCTCTATATTATGTGCTTCTGGAGATCAAAGCTCATTTAGTTAGAATCACTATCATGAAAGACTTGTTCCAACTATGTTAAGGTTAGCTACGTGAACTTTATTTCTCAATCGACGCGTGAGGGAAGCAGGGACTTCATGTACTTAGGAGGATAGTCAGTTTTCAAAGAGGCCAGACACCCTTATCAGCAAAAAAACATATATCTTTCTTTTGTTTTTTATACTTCAGGATTTGTTGAGGAAACTATAAATGGTGATACATGGAGTTTGACATTTTGCACTGACGGTGGTAATAGCATTAAATTGATCAACTAGTCAGTAAATGAAATCTCTAGAGTTAGACGTTCTGTATTTCTCTAGAAGAAAGAATAAAAGAGGTTAATGGTCAAAGACTTTTTTACTTTTAATCTTTCTCACTCGGTTTTGTGGATCTTAGAATGTAGTGTCTGTATCAAACAATATTTTGGGGTACATTTATACAATGTTAACTTTATCAATAAGTCTATGGAGCCGTACTTATATCACGACCCGGGCCCGAGATCCGGTAATCCCGAGCCGTGAACCTATACTTACTCCCGTAAATTCTGAATTAACCGAAGTTAAAACGGAAACCACAAGGGATAACATTCTCAATAACCTGTCAAATATACAACTTTTTACGGAAACATTCATATTTAACATTAACAATTTACAATTTACATGTATACAAAAATAAAGTCCTTATACATGTATCGTTTCCATCACTTGTTTGTCAAACACTGCATAATCAAAATACAATGCAGATGATAATTAATCACGTTCCAAAATGAATATACAAAATAGTTTCTCAAAATACTTCTCCAAATGTTCCAACTCTCATCGCACTCGGATATCCATTTCAAATGGTATCCCGACCATTTAATTCGTTTAGTCCTCCTAGAGGAACCGGAGCGGTCTCATCCGCTGCCGCCGGGGGCACAGCATGATCGACAAGGGCAATCGGACCTGTAATGCCATTAATAACACTAATGAACACGACGGTTCAACAATGTATAACAAATCTTATAATAGCATATTAATACATTCACATTGAGTTCATTCAATCTGTTTAACGTCAATTTCAATTCTAAACAATTCCTATAATACCAATAGGTAAGCAAGTCAATTAATAGACATGTACAAGATGGCCACTACTATAACATTCATTTCACTGTAATTCATTTCATTCATTTCATTTACCATCTTCCCGCAAATGAAGGATTCATTTTATTTACCATCTTCCCTCAAATGAATGATTCATCTTCCAATCAGAAGGCATCAATCAATACCAATAGATATGATCGAAATTGTGGGACTTACTAATGTCCGGGTCATGGACAACTAGCATCATGGGCACAGCATGATCGACAAGGGCAATCGGACCTGTAATGCCATTAATAACACTAATGAACACGACGGTTCAACAATGTATAACAAATCTTATAATAGCATATTAATACATTCACATTGAGTTCATTCAATCTGTTTAACGTCAATTTCAATTCTAAACAATTCCTATAATACCAATAGGTAAGCAAGTCAATTAATAGACATGTACAAGATGGCCACTACTATAACATTCATTTCACTGTAATTCATTTCATTCATTTCATTTACCATCTTCCCGCAAATGAAGGATTCATTTTATTTACCATCTTCCCTCAAATGAATGATTCATCTTCCAATCAGAAGGCATCAATCAATACCAATAGATATGATCGAAATTGTGGGACTTACTAATGTCCGGGTCATGGACAACTAGCATCACCACGGAGCTCCGGAACGCCCTAAATCCATCTACTGCAGTAGGATTAGTCATTTGTTTCATTTATTAATTCATTAAATTCATTTAGAGTTCTAATACAATAGCTAGGTAGTGTCAGACTCAAGAGTCAATACTTTTCAGTAAGCAGTCCATTCTGAATTCAATTCAATTCAATAATTCCTTTCATGAAAGAGTATAACAATAATATCAATCTCATTAAATTGGAACACAACGATGCGGAACACGATACAATGAGAGAACTTACTAATCGTTTATGATTCTACTTAATTCTATATCTTATCTAAACAACCATTTGGGTGTAACCATTGGTTTCCAGATGCACGTGCTATTCTTGATGGTCATCACGTTTATTGATTTAATGTGTGCATTATAGTTCCGTAATTATTACCCATGGATGCTTAGTCTTAAAACTAATTTAGAGAGCACATATACTCACAAGTAATACTCCAAGTCCATGTAAAAATCCAAAATCCAAAATCAAATTTCATTCACAGTTAATGCTTCGACCAGTATCAGATTCGCTTGCCTTAGTAGTTACCTGGCGGTTAGTCGAAATTTGGATGGCAGTTAGCCGAAATTTGGCTGGTGGCTAGCCGAACTGGGTTCGGTCAGCTTTCCAAAATCTTGTTTTCTGATGTAAATTCTGACCCAATTTCGGTCAGCGTTGCGGTTACTTGGCAGTTAAATTTCGGCTAACCGAAATACAGCAGTTAGCTTTCCAGAAACTGACCATTTTGTGGATTTCTAGCGGTTAACCTTGCAGCTAGCCGCCTGTACCCAGAAACTCATTTTTCGAGCTTCAAAACCTCTGAGATACAACTTGGAATTTGGGTCTCTTGAACTCAAATTACCACAACAAGAACACAAATCAAAATAAATGTATATACTTGCCTCTCTTGAAGTTTAGTGACAAAATCCCTCTTTTTCCTTAGCTTGGTTTGAGATTAAAATCCCCAAATGAAACCCTAATTTCATGAAAACATGAAAATACACAAATCTATAAGTTATTTGTGCTAGAAATCATGTCTATGCATTCATCATGACTTATAAACTCATTAAAAGCTCTAAGCACTTACTTGTAGTTCAATGAGAGAAATCTTGAGATCTTTCTCAAGCTCCTCACTTCAACAATGGGGAAAATGACTTAAGGAAGAAGATGAAGATGGATGAAGTAGTTCAACTTCACTCAAATCACTTGGAAACTCTTCCAATCTTCACACTAGATGGAGAGAAAATGGAAGGAAAAGAAGAGAAAGGGTGTCTAGGGTTTGCTTGAAGTGAAAATGGCCTCATTCACTCATCTCATTCTAATATAAGGCCTTCTTAATCTCATTCTAATATAAGGCCTTCTTACACTAAAACCCCCTCTTTTTAAGCCACATTGCATTTTGAGTCAAATGGAGCCTCATTTGGTCCATTTGAGGTCAAATAGGAATCGTGTCTATTATGAAAGTTAACGTACTATTCGAGATACACACGTTGGTATCAAGAATTTCCGTATTTGAAGAAATACGTGAAAATCCGTATTTACAAAAAAAATCCTTAGTCTACCTTGTTTTAGTCTAAACTCATTTTTAACCAATTCAATTTCATTCAATTATGCTTAATCAATCATTTGAGACTAATTTGTCTCTCTTTGACCATTAACATTGATTGGTCCAATTACGCATGCTTAATTAGCATTAATCTCAATTAATTAACCTTAATCACTATTAGTTTGAGTCGGGGTGTAACAACTTATTTGTCTGAATTGAACACCCAACTACTACGAGTAGATGTCTTGCTAACCTCATTGAAACTCTAATATTTCATTTTTATGCAACACTTTGCTCCGAATTGAACAAATTAGATTTAATTAGATAATGAAAAGGTAGTACTTGATTGATATGTGCAATTATCAAGTTTGTGCATGGTTTGTTGATCATTGGCCTAATAATACTTGATTTACACCATTATTTATCTCTATATCTTATTACGATGGGCATGATATCTAGCTAGCTAATTGGAATTGGCTTCATGTTGTCGACAGGAAAACAAACTCATACTTGGTGCAAGTAAATGGCTTTATATTCGTCTATTGGAAATTCCAATTGGCCTCAACGTATATGTCGATGTGGTATTGGCAACTGTGTGGTCAAGGATTCGCGATTAACGAATAATTATGATAGACTGTATTATTCTTGTCCACGACCATTGGTAAGAATTCAATATACTTTGGCCTTTTTCTTATTTTCATTTTTATTTTTGCATATAGACAAATGTGTACCAACTAACGACATATATTTGTCATTATTTGCGAGAGGAAAAAACAGGAATGCAACAACTTCATTGGTTTGTGTGATGAGTATGTGAGATCGATGGTCAATCACCCATGCCCTTGCCAGAGTACTCCGCACTATGCCCCCCCGAAGTCGAGAGCCGTGTGACAAATGTTGTTATAAGATTGGAGAAGCTTGAACAAATTTGTCGAGTCTTCACGGTTGTTCTAATTGTTTACAGTGTCCTGCTTGTGGTGTTATTGTGTCAAATGTAGCATCCATCATGTACTCTTCCTGATTAAAAGTTGTTATTATGTAAGGGGTCGATTGAATTAGCTTTTTTTTTTTTTCTTTGACTAATGAAGCCGTTGTTGTATGAACCAATTGTATCTGGGGTGAATGAATGGATCTCTTATTTTTGTATCTGATTATATAAGAGCTTACCTGCGGCTAATGGATGTTATGGGACAATTGTAATTCTCCTGATGGGTTTGTGCAGATGGATTTTTAGTTTTGAACATGTTGTTTTTCCTAGATATGGTTATTGTGGTTTTAGATGTGGTGTTGGTGAGATTTGGTAGACATGTTTTACCAGATTTGTATTGGAATTTGAAATGGAGACTTGGGTGTCCAAATGCACACTGAATGTGGTCTATTGTCCAATGAATGTAAGACCTCCAATTTAAGTGGAAGAAATTGTTTAATGAAGAAATTTTCCACTAACATAAAATTACATGCTTTGGGTGAAGCGACCTTGCTGAATACCCCTGTTCAGGACACTAGTTAACTCACTTCCTGATGGATTTTTTTTGCTAAAATTTAGGGTTTTCAAAGTCCATATTATGAACTTAAAATCTGCTATTTTTTAACATAATACAATCACGTTTGCGATGTTTTCAACTGGCGCACTTTTCCAACGTCAAACTTGCTGTGACCTTTCTGAGTACCCCTATTTAGGGCACTCTATATCAGACTTCCCGAGGGACGTTTTGGCTGAAATTTGGGGCTTTCAAAGTCCATATTATGAACTCAAAATCTGTTATTTTTCATGATGATACAATCACGTTTACGGTCTTATCAACTCGCGCACTTTTCCAACACAGTCGGGTCAAAACTGCAGCGACCTTGCTGAGTACCCCTGTTTAGGGCACTGGTTAACCCACTTCCCGAGGGATTCTTTTTGCTGAAATTTGGGGCTTTTAAAGTTCATATTATGAACTTAAAATATAGTATTTTTCATAATGATACAATCACGTTTGTGATCTTTTCAACTCGCGCACTTTTTTAACGCAGTCGGGTCAAACCTGCAATGTCTAAACTACAAGATGTAGCCCATCAGAGTAACAGTTTATATATCTTTCCATAGGCCTCGTTGATCACAAGAAATGGGCACATCAGCATACCCATGAATATCCTAATTTCTAATGCAAGGAATTGGTTCCAAGTCACAACCAATCATTCCTGACCCCCTCTGTATTATGTGCTTCTGGAGATCAGAGCCCATTTAGCTATAATCACTATCATGAAAGCCTTGTTCCAACTATGTTAGAGTTAGCTACGTGAACTTTGTTTCTCAATTAACGCGTGAGGGAAGCAGGGACTTCATGTACTTAGGAGAATAGTCGGTTTTCAAATAGGCCGGACACCCTTGTCAGCAAAAAACATATATCTCTCTTTTGTTTTTAATCCTTCAAGATTTGTTGAGGAAGCTATAACTGGTGATACATGGAGTTTGACATTTTGCACTGAAGGTGGTAACAGCATTAAATTGATCAACTAGTCAATAAATGTTCTCTGGAAGAAAGAACAAAAGAGGTTAATGGTCAAAGATTTTTTTAATTTTAATCTTTCTCATTCAGTTTGGTGAATCTTAGAATGTAGCGTCTGTATCGAACAATATTTTGGGGTACATTCATACAATGTTAACTTTATCAATAAGTCTATGGAGCCGGACTTATTTGTCCGAATTGAACACCCAACTACTACGATTAGATGTCCTGCTAACCTCATTGAAACTCTTATATTTCATTTTTATTCAACACTTTGCTCCGAATTGAACAAATTTGATTTAATTAGATAATGAAAAGGTAGTACTTGATTGATATGTGCAATTATCAAGTTTGTTCATGGTTTGTTGATCATTGGCCTAATAATACTTGATTTACACCATTATTTATCTCAGTCCATTTTCAAAAGAAACAATGGAGAAAAAAGTTGAGACAAAGCTGATATTTTTTGTCGACCATGCCAAACAACAAATAAGTGTTGATAGATTTGACCATTTGACCCATCACGTTCATGACCTGAACACCAGGTAGGTATGTAAATTAACAAGTGCAGCCTAAACTAGAGAGGGACAAAAGCTAAACAAACATCAGCTTTTACATGGATTTCCACAACGTTGGGAGAAGAAAAAAAGTAAAGCACGAACTAAGATCTTCATTGCCAGTAGAATTGAAATTTGGCCTAAAAATGGACAGGTATAATGTGAGATTGAAGTTTATGAAGGTAAGCTATCACTGGCCCGTAAATCAATTGATGTGAACCTGCAGCAGAAACATGGAGACCATTCATAAGATGGGCCACTCCATGCATACACCTAAAAATTTGTGGGTCACAACTAACATCTACATTCATAAGATGGGCCACTCCATGCATACACCTAAAAAAGTGAAGCAAGAACTAAGATCTTCATTGCCAGTAGAATTGAAATTTGGCCTAAAAATGGACAGGTATAACGTGAGATTGAAGTTTATGAAGGTAAGCCATCACTGGCCCATAAATCAATTGATGTGAACCTTCAGCAGAAACATGGAGACCATTCATAAGATGGGCCACTCCATATGCATGCACCTAAAAGTTAGTGGGTCACAACTAACATCTACACTCTACAGTAGATAAGCTATTCTTGAGCCTGTGGTCATGCTCATGGCCACTAAAGGGTCTCTTTCTTTATCATAATTTCAAATTTCGACCACCTAAAAAGTCTTAAATGATGGCTTTTAGGGCCCGTTTCTTTTTTAGAATTCTTGGAATTCATGCATGGGTGAATTTCAAATTCTTCAAAAGTTGTCCCTTTGAAGCGGAATTCGAAATCCCTCCTATCCTGGAGCATTTAAAATTCCAACCAAATGGACTGAAAATAGAATTTCAGAAATTCCAAAAGGTAATTTGAGAACCTTTTAGGTGGCTGAAATTTAGAATTCTAGTGGAAGAAACACAACATTTTAAATGCTAGGGGACAAGATATAAAATATCATGTCCAAAGAACCCCAACATATTAAATTCTTGTCAGAAATTCTTGTAAAGAAAGAGACCCTTCAAATGCTCCTTCAAAAGGAGCATTTAGAATTCCTTGGAATTTTATTCTCTATGCATTTTATTAGAATTTTAAATGCTCTGTCAAAAAGAGGGATTTAAAATCTCACCTCAAGGACATAGCTTTTGGAGAATTTAAAATTCCTCCCTACATGAATTCTTGAATTTCTAAAAAAGAAACAAGCGTAAGTATTCCACTGTTGCCACCTCTCTTCCAATCTAAATGAGCATTTCGGACGTGGGCATTCCAGAAGTAAAAAAACAATTAAAAAAAAATGAAAAAGATGGTAAACAAATTGGCTTAAAACAGCATTATTCTAAACATGTTTGTCAACAAATCATTTTAAAAAATGGTATTTCAGAAGGCTAGTATTCAGTGTCATCTTCCTCTCTAGCACTATTTTCCACAAAAAAAAAAACCAGCACCCCACATTGGACCCAGTTGATAAGTTGATTGAGTATATCTCATACCTTTCTTTGACCCCACAGCAATCCACTTCAATCAGTCTTAGCCGAGACCGCCGCCTCTTTTTATCGCTTCCTGCCTCTCACCCACCACCTACCTTTTACTCATTCCCATCCAAACCCAAGAAAAAACCACAGTGAATTTTAATACCCACCTTTCTCTTCTTCTCTTCTCCGCTTATCCAATCCAATCCAATTCAAATACATAGCAGAATTCTGATTCTCTCAATCAGATCTGATAAAGAAGAAGAAGTTGGAAATGAAAGTGAAGAGACGCATGGCTCAAACATAAACCACAAGTACACAAATGGACGTCCTAGTCAGACTCAAACATAAATTACAAGTTCACTGGCATAATATAGGGTCTACGAGAAGAAATCAAGTACGCATAAAAGAATAAATAGATTTACGTTGTTCGGCTTTTGACCTACGTGTAAGGAAAAATTACTATGCAATCAGAATAGAAGTTGTACATCATCTCTATATATAATATCAGCCTTAAACCTTGTTACCGGGGGTAGGCCAGAAATTTTTCCTTGGAGGTATCTATACATAAGCAAAATCTTTGGAGTAACTGTATGCTCTTGGTAATTCAAGATTTGAGATGACATTCTGACCTGAAAGGTGAATGGGCTAGATTTTTTTAATTTTTTTTAGAGTGCATTCTTACAATGTTACTTGTCACGTTGCCAAACCGCCAACTTTTACCCAACCTACTTGTTAACCAACGCCTTGTTTAGAAAGAGGGAGGCTACTTGTCCCGAACATTGGGACCGATCCTTGGACCGGTCCCAATGTTTGGGACCATTATCAATGGTCCCAAACATTGGGAAAGGTCCAAGGATTGGTCCCAATGTTCGGGACAAATAGACTTTTTCGTTTAGAAAATCTTTTATGCGTTTCAAATAGATCCGGCGGCTCAAATGGATATGTGAGATATAGATTCTTTTTAAATAAATCGTTTGGTAATACATGTAATATTAGCTTACACAATTTATATTTCTTTTAGAAGCAAACCTTCTAATTTATAAATATGCTCTAAAATAAAAATGCAAATAGAAGTTTACCAAATGCTTTAATATGTAAATAAGCTCTAAATTATAAAATAAAAGCCTACTTTTAAAGTTTCCACAAGCCCATGTCAATGAAGCACAAAATATATACAATATGATGGGACCATTGTTTATTGGGCCATTAGGTATCCAGTCCTCAAGGACCGAGTTCCCACAGAAAATAATATGCACGTAGATGGTTATACATCACAACCATATTCACAACTTGTAGCTGAAATGTTATAAATGCCAAGTTTCCCATTTCCAAATTTTGTGGAAGCATCTTCTTAAGGTAGATAGAGAGAGGATCATCCGCTGGGCTAGCCAGGGCCATGTTAATTAGGATAGTTTGGGCTTTGTTTTTACGCTCGTAGGCTTGCCTTGGGCCTTATTTTCCAGTCTCATAATTAACACCATAGGCATGGGACTTTCTATGGTGGAAGGTCGATTCTCCCCTCACAATTCTATGGTGGAAGGTCGATTCTCCCCACAAATTTTTATGAAGCCTGAATATAAGGCCCAATAAGTAGACAGGCTAGACTGGGATAAGATTGAGCCCAACCCGACCCAACCCATGAGCGCCCATAAGAGTGAGGATAGTCATGGGCCAGGCAATTCCAGGCCTACTTTCTTACTGCTTGGATAATTAAATGGGCCAAGGTAATTACTTCTCAAATGGGTTGAGCCCACTTTGACCTTTAGCCTGTTGAACCAGAACCAAGAGTGACTATTAGGCCCGAGAACTCCATAAATCACAGTCTTGTATCACTCGCCGATAAAAAATTAAAAAAAAAAAATACATTCTTCAATGAGACCATCCGATGTAAAGCCTCATTTAGAGTAACTACAATTTGTACCAAAAGGGAGACTTACACAACTAATCACAGACGCATTCGTGTTAGCTAAATGGGCTCGAGTGAGCCAAGCCTTATTACACACAAAAGGGGTACGTACAATTATGCTACTGGCTAGCCAGCCCTAATAGTTTTTGAGGCCCTTGTCGTAATAGGAAGTGAATTGTTCCATTTCATGTTTGGGTAGAGCCATACCCACCTCAATCCCTCGACCCCATCATCTCTACTCTCTGCAAGCGATATGCCACCCCTTTGTTCAATTGAAGTCACCACCACCTTGCTGGGCCTTCCTGCAGATCCGAAATCCATATCATAGAACCCAAGTCTCGGTGACCCAGCCACTGAAATATTTCGCTCCCCTGCTTCCATTATAGACAAGAACCTCCTAAACCATCCAGCAGACCCACCCAACACGCCATCATCATCATCATCATCATCATCATCAAACCATTGAATCCTCTACCGATCCTCTCGCACGCACGCAACCACAAACCCCCCATCATCATCATCATCATCATCATCATCTCCCTGGCGATGTCGTTTCCCCTTGCACTGACGATACACATGGTGCTGCAGTTGCCGAAATATGAAGCAGGTATTGGTTGGGACATGGTCCCCCATGTGTGCTCGGGCCCTAGTGACCTGCTGCCTCAGCTCCTCGATTTTGGCTTGAGTCAGCACGAACGTGGCTCGGACCATGTGGTGCTGGGATTGGGCTTGAACCGGCCATAGGTTTTGTTGGTTTTGACATTGCCATCTTGACATGGTCCAAGAAGATCCGCTTCAGCCCATTCGGGTCTGCAATCAAGGCACGGTCATGGAGCGGGAGCGGCAAGCTCATGATCGAATCCGACTCGTTCCCGAGTCTACAAATGGACCCCCAATGTCTCATGAAATTCATGATGCTGCGTCCATGTCCATCTGCTACGACGCGGCGAACAGCCAGCCCAATGGAGAAGCCCTAGTTGGGGAAAACGGTGAGTTGCAGCGAGATTAGATCTGACGGTTGCAACTCAGCCACAAGAGGATGGAAGTCGGCCGTGTCTCTTGGGTGATCCATGACAAGGTCATGGAAGTCCGACTCAGACTCGGCGGCGACCGTGAGGGGGACCGAGTCACCATCAGTGTAATAGATCTCGTACTCCCCCGTTTGATGAGAGAGGGGGCGTGTTTGGCAATTGACTAGTTAAGTGAAAGTAAAGTGAATTCAAAGAAGAAATAACATGAGCCATATCAAAAGTACATAATTTTAAAATCCCTTTCGAATTTTTCAAAAACACTCAAAAAAGTAACTTTCTTTCTCCATTATAAGATAAAAAAACTCCACTTATCCATACAAAACAAAAAGATTCGATACCAAACAACTAAAAACAAAATACTATCATAACCTCTTATATTTTGTTCTCTCTTGATTTGATGCTTCTTCTCACCGTACTTCAATTCACCATATATCCAAACACGTCCGAATTCCAGCGAGAGGATAGAAATGTCGAGAGGGATCGTTTGAAGTTTGGAAGGTGGGTTTGGACTTCGCAGTCTGATAACTCAAAGAAAGATATGGATCGAACGACATCATTTACTCTCAGCCAGATGAGATCAAAGAAGGTCAGGGGGAGAGAGGTTTCAGCCTGATGGTGGAGAGACTCGATATTGCTCCATCACATTGATTGTGTGCACTGGTGTCGCCATAGAGATGGTGATGTATAGAGGGAGAAAGGTAGCTAAAAGTGAACCACACATCAAATTAAATCAATTTATTTCAAGTGGAGCTCTAAGCTATTTGAGTACTATCTTCAAAAGGCTCGCATAAACCATGACCACAGAATTAGGGTAGCAACCACATGGCAAGCATATGAGTCTTATCACCTCGTGGATGAAAGATGGAATTATTAGCATGCAAGAATCTTATACAAAGCAACTAATTGTTAAAATAAAAAAGAGAAGATAGGACCTGGACATAATTGGATCTCGATCTACTCCAAAGAAAGGTCCAGTATTATTGAGGTCAACGTCCACCCTTACTCCTGAGCGGTTATAATTGTGGTTGAGCCCTCGCCCTCACTATAAAACCATTGTTCTGCCGTTTCCCATCACCAATTGGTTTTGGGATTAGTGGTAGTTCAACGGAGTGTAAGATCCAACAAGTGGTATCAGAGCCTAGTAGATCGGGTGTTCGAGTCACAGGATACGCGTTTTGCGAGTTGCACGGCAGGAGTCGCGGCGCGGGGTGTAACATCCTACAAGTATGTTAACAGACCTGACTCAGTCCAATCTAAGGGATAAGATTGACTTACTTATCTGGCTGTGTACAAGTTTAATTAAATCTTCCCAATCCGTATCAGATATGAACCTTTTGAATTCAAATGTATGTAACTGAGATATTTCTTTGTAACAATCTCTTGTAAACTCTATTTATACATCATAATGCAAAGGCTAAGATAAGCTTGCAAGTCGATAATCTCTACATTTATCACAGCGCTTCAGTCCATTCTCTGTGACCTTTTTGCACTGCTAAATTTCTCTGCCAAGTCGCCAGTTTGCAACGACACTTGGAGTCGCACGTCTGCGACGCCTTCTGCTTACCCACTCTGCTTCATCATATCTGTAATTTGATTGTCTGTGCAATCTGCCATCTGGTTACCATCTTCTCATATTGCTACATCTCTCTACGAATTTATTATTCCAATGGCTGGCTCGGGTTCTTCGTCAGATACCACTTCAATATCAAACATTGCAAGTCTTATTTCTATCAAACTGGACAGAGATAACTATCTCTTATGGAAGAGTCAGTTTCTGCCGATTCTTCGCACACATAAATTACTAAAATATGTGGATGGTTCTGCTTTGTGCCCTGAGCAATTTCTTAGTGATAAAGATAACATGATCACGTCAAACATTAACCCCGCATATGATCTGTGGGTCAAACAAGAATCCCTTTTCTTATTATGGATCAATGCCACCCTCACACCCCAAATTCTTTAGAGGGTTGTTGGGCTTCAATATGCCCAAGAGGTTTGGCAATGTTTGGAGAAGTTACATCTGATCCAGTCTCAATGCCGGGTGTTGCAACTAAAACAACAATTTCAGAATCTCAAAAAGCAAGGTCTGTCCATGACCGACTATCTTGACAAGATGAAGGGCATTGTGGATGCTCTTGAGGCCATTTCCCAACCAGTTACTATGATCTTTATAACCAGATTTTGAATTGGTAGGGCCCTGAATATGACTATGTTCATACTTCGATCGCAAATCGAGATACACCAATTACATTTGAAGAACTATTTGGTCAACTACTAACTTTTGAGTTGAGGTTGGAGTTACATCACTCCACTGCCACGATTGAACAACCGGCTACCGCACTCTATACAACAACTGCATCTCAAGGACGTTCTGGCTTTTCGCAGTCACTCTAACTCTCGTGGTTGGGGCCGGGGGCGCCAAAATGCACGGGGTAGCTCTTCCAATGCTGCCAATAGTTCTCCTAGTGGCAGACCTACAATCTCTCCATCTTGACAGATTTGCAATCGGGTAAGGCACTCAGCTCTCGATTGCTTTCATCAGTTGGACCTATCCTTTCAAGGACGCCAACCACCAGAAAAACTACAAGCTATGGTGGCGTCAAAGCAAGGCACATCCACCTGGTTTACTGACACAGGTACTACGAACCATGTGACGCCTGATCTGGTTAATCTGTCCATTCACACTGACTATGTGGGTACAGATAGTCTTGATGTTGGTAATGGTAAGGGGCTTCCTATCTCTCATGTTGGTTCCTCTCATTGTCTATCTAATGGTACTCATCTCTCATTACAAAATATATTGCATGTGCCTCATATTTCTCACAACCTCTTATCTGTTTCACAATTTACCAAAGATAATGATTGTTCCTTTATAGTCACTTCCTCTGGTTTTTATGTCAAGGCAAACGAATCGGGGAAGATAAGGTCGGATCAGTAATGGACTGTACCCACTTCATCTTCCTTTGGCTAGTCCAGATAGCTTGCCAACTTCACCATCTGCTTTCAGTTGCATTCGCTTATCTAGTCTTCTTTGGCATCATCGATTGGGACACCCTTCTTCACAAGTTTTCAAAGCGATCGCGTCTTCTCTTCCTCTTCGCAGCACATCCAGTCCTCCTACTGTGTGCACTGCTTGTCAACTAGGAAAGAGTTCAAGGTTACCATTCCTGTCTTCTAATTTTGTTTCTAATTTTCCTTTAGAACTGGTGCACACCAATGTCTGGGGTTATGTCCCTCCATCTTCCATTAGTGGATGTCGCCTTTATGTCATTTTTATTGATGATTACAGTAGGTAAGTATCAATAAATTCGATTTCTGCTTTCTTTTCCTTCCTCTTTATTTCTCTTTTCGTTCTTTTTCTTTTTCCTCGTTTTCTTCTTTCGTTCTATATGTTCAAAGAATTTTTAGAATCAAGGGGATTTTACCAAAAATAAAAATAACTTTAAGTGACCACTACACCAAATATGGAACTTTAGCTAATAGTGCACCAAACAAGGGATCCATACGGAAAAAGTAACTTTTTTCACGATTCATTTTTATGGTTGCTATTAACCTTTATTTTATGTGTTGAGGGTCGATGGCGACCCTCGCTATAACAAGTGAGGATCGCCGTCGACCATGAGCAAGCATAAACTATTCATTTTCTTCCTTCTTCCTCTCTTCCCCGAACCAATCCAATCAATCAACGTAGTGTATATTACAACATTTGGTGTAGAACCCACGTCCCCCATTTGAGATAACAGCTTAAAGGCCTTGCCCAAATCACCCATCTCACAACAACCTTTAATAATGATACCAAAAATATAATTACCCAATTGAATCACATTCTTTGAATCCTCAAAAGCCCGAAGAGCCTCTTCAAAGCGGTGGGATTTTCACCATTTTCTATATGAGATGGAGAGCATAGTTTGTTTGGAACATTTTGGACTTGTGGGTGTTCGAGTTTTCGATTAAAGGAAAAGAGGAAAAAGGAAGAAGATGAAGAGTTTATGCCTGTTCAAGGTCGACGGTGACCTCCACTTATGATACCGAGGGTCACCGCCGACGTTCAACATAGAAAATGAAGGTCGATAGCGACCACAAAAAAAAAAATGGTGAAAAAGTTACTTTTTCTGTATGGATTCCCTGTTTGGTGCACTATTGGCTAAAGTTTCATATTTGATGCAATGGTCACTTAAAGTGTATTTTTGGGCAAAAACCCATAAAATGATTTTCTTCTTAAAAGATTAATGAGGATTTTACTAAAAAATTCTCATTACGTGGGAGTTGCACGAAATAGTGCCTCTTAACTCACACAGTACGAAAATATTTCTCCCATAGTTATAGGGAGTGACGCTAGCATCACTTAATTAGAGACAAGCGACGCTAGCGTCACTCCTCCTAAGTACTCATTTGTGCCACACCATAGCCTGTCACATATAACAATCAATAATTGGTTTAAATCCAAGTTTGAAATCCAACAAGATATGGTGTGCAATGCTACCCTATTCAAATGTTCAATCAATGCATTAACTTAGCAGCATTTCATCTGATGAATCTCATAACAAAAGTCTCGAAGAATTCTAAGATTTAGAAATGTCAACCAATTGTAACCAAAGGTATCTCTACAAGGCTTTTTATTCATTATGATCATCATCATTTAAGCCTTGTCTCGTTAATATGGGATCAGCTAAAAAGATATCACAGCAGGTAATGGGAAGACAAACTCCAAATAACACTGCCAATTCAGTTTTCCTTTTAAAAAAGTGGGAGCTTTCAATCCCAAATAATATGGGCTATTATAAACAATGGGGTGTGATGGTAAAATCCCAAAAGGCATCTCAACTATTTCCATTGAAAAAAAAATAAAAAAAAGGCAAAAAGGGTTGGTGCTGCTTTCACACATTATCACAAAAGGGGTACAATTATACTACAGGCCAGCCCTAATGGTTTTTGAGGCCCTTCTCATAATAGTAAGTGAATTGTTCCATTTCATGTTTGGGTAGAGCCAGACCCACCTCAATCCCTCGACCCCCATCATCTCTACTCTCTGCAAGTGATATAGCACCCGTTTCTTCTATCGAAATCACCTCCACCTTGTGAGGCCTTCCAAACCCGAAATCCATATCATAGACCCGAAGTCTCGGTGACCCAGCCACTGTGATAAGTGGCTCTCCCGCTGCCAATATAGACAAGAGCCTCCTAAACCATCCATCCGACCCACCCAACACCCCATCATCATCATTCCCATCCAACCGTTGAATCGCTCTACCGATCCCCTTGCACGCTGCCACAAAGCCCCCATCATCATCATCCTCATCATCGTCATAATCATCATCTCCCATTGCAATATCGCTTCCCTTTGCACTCACGATACACATTGTAATGTAATTACCAAAATACGTGACGGGTACAAGTAGGCCCCTTCTCATGCGACCGCGGCAGTCCACAGCAAAACCGAAATGGACCGTCTGGCCCCCTTCCACTGCTCGGGCTTTGCTCAGGCAAACCCACACATGCGCACACATAAGCACGAACGAGCTGACGTGGATCGGCTTCTTTTCACCACTCTCCTCCATGTGTGCTGCTCGGGCCATAGTGACCCGCTGCCTCAGATCCTCAATGTTGGCTCGAGTCAGCACAAAAGTGGCTCGGACCATGTGCCGTTGTTGCTGGGATTGGGCTTGAACGATCCCAGGCTTTTGGTCCTCTTTTCCCATGGACATCATGATATGGTCCAAGATGATCCGCTTCAGCCCCTTGGGATCTGGAATCAGGGTACGGTCATAGAGCGGGAGCAGCGAGTTCATCAAAGATAATTCATGCCCAAGTCTACAAATGGAGGCCCAGTGTTTCATGAATTGCATGGTGCTGCTTCCATCTGCTACCACATGGTGGACGGTCAGCCCAATGGAGAAGCCTGAGTTGGGAAAAATGGTGAATTGCAACGAGATCAGGTCTGTTGCAGGTAACTCAACCACAAGAGGATGGAACTCGGCCGTGTCTCTTGGGTGGTCCGCAATGAGTTCATGGAAGTCTAAGTCAGACTCAGCGATGGTGAGTAGGACCGAGTCACCATCAGTGTAATGGATCTCATGCTCCCCGGTTTGAGGAGAGAGCCTAAGAGCTCCTGCGAGTGGGTAGAAGTGTTGGAGGGCAACGGAAAGCGATTGTTTGAGGCTTGGAAGGTGAGTCTTCGAGTCAGATAACTCGAAGAAAAAGATCCGTCGAACAGCATGTACTCCGAGCCAGGGTACATCAAAGAAGGTAAGAGGGAGAGAGGTTTCAGCAACAGAGCCCGATGGCGGAGCAACTCGAGATTGATCGATCACCTTGACTGTGTGTACCATTGTCGCCATAGCTAAGATATGAACAAGTAGATTGGTGATCGAGAAGAGACAGATTGATTTATAGTTCCAAAGAATCAAAAATAACTGCGACAGAATAATATATATAGATCTTTAGTTCATGTCTACATCACTCTCATCAAAGGAAATCTCACAAATGTACTTAGGCAGTTACTGTTTCGTATGAATTCGTATGAAAGGGTGATCATCACGTCTAAATCGGTTGGACTCCTATGTGTAAAAAACTCAGAATGACAACTATTCTCAATATACAGTGGACTCCAAATGCTGCAGATAAGAAATGATCGTCCTGTATCCAATCAACCAGCAAATAATAATGACTAACAATATACAAGCATAAACCACAACACACAAGAAATCAGGCGAACGACGATGATGCGATGATAGGATGAACTGTTTACATTTGCAGCACTATAATGTTATCCTGAAACTAAAGAGATGATGCAGTTGTGCTAGGTTCAGTTGTAACTGAAGGAGAAGAGAAATAGCATGACTTCATCTGTTACAAGAAATGTAAAAGGAATGACTTCAGATGTCGTTAAGACCAATCATAGTGGTTATAACAGACTGACAGCTTCACTTAAAACTTCTTCAACTCAGTTCAACGGTCATAGCTCAGTTTAACTCAGTGAGTTTCAACTGTGCTCTGTCAACGTACATATACAACAGTCAGTCGACGACGTCATTGCCAAACTAGAGAATAACGAGTAAATCAAACGGAGAACAAAGAAAATACAAATATAATCTGCCAATCATTTTGGAGAACCTAAACACCTGTGACCAGAACCTAACCTGGTAATTCAGGGTTCTGGGAAAGTTTACATTATGGCCCGACTTATGAATGGGTTGGTTTTTGGGTGGAGTGCATTACTGCAATTTGACCTGCCAATCTAACCTGAACCTCACATTACCCACTTAATTGCAATACGAGACATTAACCTATAATGAACCCAACTTATTAAATAAGGGGTTCGGGTTGAGATTTTCAACCCAATCACTAAAGAGTCGGGTTTGGGTTAATCCTGCTTGTCACCCTCAGTAGTGCTCATCTTGACCTGAAGCTTATCCAAACCCTTTACCAAATTAAGTTTGAACATGAAATCTTGCAAAGTAGAGCGACCAAACCCTTTTGCCACACTAGCTTATCATGCGACCTTGCCAGTCCACAGTCAACCCGAAATGGATGGGTAAGGTCGGGTTCCGTCCCACCTCACCTCGTGCTTTCATCAGGTGAGCCCATGTATATGAACACCTCAGCACGAACGGGCCAAGAGGAGAGGAAGGCTTCTTTTTGTCACCACCGTCCATGTGTGCTAATTGGGCCATGGCCACCCGCTGCAACCACAACCATAGCAACCCAAAAACAACCGCAACCACAACCAGTCCACAGCAATAATAACGACATCAGCATTGTATGCAGATGACAACAATTATGATGGCATGACGATCAAATTTCTGTTGTAAACAAAGGATTGACTTAAACATATGAAATGAGAGCCCAAAGGACTTATCTTTGGGGCCACCGCGTTTCCTCTTCTGCAGAAAGCCCAAATCCTTAGGCGAGTAAAAACGTGCTTTTGGAGTTTTCTACAACAAAATGGATCTGGACCAAATGCAATGATTCAAAACGTGAGGAAAAGCATTTTCCCATGGCACACATCCTGCACAAACGCATCTTAAAAGTCCATTTTATCAACAGGGCGTTAACAATAGGTGATAATGCATGGCTCCACAAAGCTGTTAGTGCCAGCCTTTCATGTTTATTACGTGGGGTTGACCCTACTATGTAATGAGTGCATCAATTGCTACAGACAATGCTTGGATGCAGTAAGTAAGCTGTGTCCTTCAACTGATGACTCCGGAGAGTTTGGATCATATGAGGCTTTGACTAGAGAAATACTAAGGAATGGAACTCCACAGTGGGGCCTACCCATTGAAATCCAAGCCACTCGAAATAAACACCCTCAAGGTAGAAGGGGTATCAAATTTCACCTCAATCCAAGTTTTTCCACTGTTCGATTGAATGATCATGATTTATGACCGTCATCCTGAAGCCTCATCAGAAGTGTGGCCTAGATCAATAATACCCGATCACATGATCGAAACCATCTCGTCCATCAGACTTCCATAATGAAAGCGGAATCACGGAGTGTTGGCCATTCTTTACAGATCATAATATGATTGTTAGAATGGCCCATTCTTTTGAGTGCTTTTCCCTGTATGTTCAACTCAAAGTGTTAGCATTTAGTAATGGGGCATGCCGTTATAAGAAAATACTGGGCATGTAACCGGAATTTCCAAAACACCTGAGGTACTTGTGACACACCAGTGAGGCCAAAATACCCAGTAAGGCAAGAAGAGAGGAACAATCAAATTCTCATTTCATCCCCTTCTTCACAGAAGATGTAGACTGGTTTCAGCACCATTTCAATATCTGATACTTCCTCCAATGCGCTTTATCGCATCACAAGTGAAATCTAATATTTTTGTGAAATCAACACATAGCTTCTTCTGTTCAGTCCTGGATAAAAATTAATACGTCAAAAGGATAAAAATTCCTAGCTGAAAGTTCCTTTCTTCCTGGACCTGTGTTAAAGGCAATCCAATCCTAGTTTCTTCTCTCTACAACACATTCTTAAGTACATGCCAAGAAATTGATAGCTCGTACTAAAGCATGCAAACCCTGTCTACCGTTTAATGCAAGTATCCATACAAGGAAACCCCTTCCGCCTTTAACAAAAGAATCCATCTTCCACATTTAACAAAAGAATCCATTTAAAAGTGGAAAGCCAAGCTTACTTTCCTGAAGAAAAAAATTGACAAACTGTCAATGGGGATTTCGAGAGCCATGTCTTTCCTCTTCAAACTCTTTAAGGCATTTTCTACTGTATTCTAATCAACAATAAGGCCTGCAAAACAGATTTGAGCAAGAATAAAAATCAAAAAAGCAGCAGTTCTGAGAATTCTGAAGAAACCTAAAAGGTTGAGAATTTGAGATTGACCCATTTGAAAATATGCATGTACAGAACCATACTAGGCTTTATATAGTAATCACTAAAATAGTAATTTACAAAAATGTTTGGAGTGACATCATCAACTGAAGTTCTGCAAAAGGCGAATCCACATTCTGCTCAGTTGGTAGGCCTTTCCCTCTGCACAGACACAGCCAGAGGCTGATCCCCGATTGTGTTGGTGAGGGACTTGGTAGTGTATACTATATGGGTGCGTGTACTCATATTTACCAAAACACAAAAAAGGTCATGCAAAAGGATCCCATCAATAATGACATGATAGAGAATCAGGAAGATTTTGGTCATCAACATAGCTCGGTAGATCACAACTATAGGATCATCATTAATGACATGCACATAGTTATTCAGGACCCATGTAACCACAAAAATTAATTAATAAAAAAAATACCACAACCGAGTGGATTAAATACTCCTCAATAGGTTAAAATGAAGCTAAAAGGGGCCAATACTTCTGCATCATTGTCGACTTTTCACTCAGTTCTCAAGATGTTGTGGTTCTATCCTTTAAAGAAATTCTGATGTCAACAAACTTGTTTGAAGCATCAAATATGGCAAATCTACAACCAAAGATCAAGTCCAGTATTTCATTAAAAAAAAATGGAAAAGATAGGAGGTTAAGAGCTGACTTATAAAGCAGAGACAATTAAGTATGAAGAGAATAGCTACTTTAAAAAGATAACACTAGTTATTCAACAATATATTTTCCTATGCAAAATATTTTACATTAGAAATAATGATTTATATAATTATATCTACTCTTCCATGCATGAGAACCCTTGTTCAAATCCTTCATTGCCGACAATGTCTTTGCTACATGACCCACATTTTGTTCTTTTGCTGTCAGCTTTTATGCCATAGTCCACATGCATGAGGCTAAGTGGCACCAAAGTAGGATTTTCTTTTCACTTTTCATAATGCTACAGCTATATTTCATGTGTCAATGGCAAATGACTGGATGACATGGAGCAAGATGTGTTTGACGGGTTATTCAATTACCTGTCCAATGTACCGAAGAAGACATTGACACTTTTTGATAAGGTGAACACAATGTCCGATCAGTCCAGACTGAACTCCTGTGACTCTAGTGAGTCCAGGATTATTTGACTCAGACCAATATTGTTGGCCAAAATTCCAGCAACTACCCATTGGGCTATCCTACTGCCTATTTGATTATATGACTATATAGAGAATGGACTTCCATATTCATCAGGAGCATCATGTTTTGTAAGGGGCACTATATAAACTACACTTGAAAGGGAGTGTATTTCTGTTTAATTATCCTATTAATCATGATTGATTAGGGATTTGTTTAAGAAATTATTCGTAACTAGAAGATTTGATTGTGGCTTTGCTGTAATCAGATCAATAAAAAAATTAATATAGGAGGAGAAGATGAAAACATTGACCAAGCACCATAAACAGTTCCTCACTTATCACATTCCTCTTTTCTTCGCCCTTCACAGATGGGACTTCCTGCAAATATATAAAGGCCAATCATGGGTTTAAACCCAAGTTTGAAATCTGCAACAAATACTCGCAATCAGCTTAAATCCAAACAGCAAGTGCGCAATACTACCCTATTCAAAGGTTCAATTGGTGGATTAAGTGGGCAGCAGTTCACTTGATGACTCTCATAACAAAGAATCCAAGATTTCCAAACATTTAGAAACGTCAACCAATTGTAATCAAAGGTATCCACAAGGCCTTTCAGTTCATTATGATCATCGTCATCTTAGCCTTATCTCGTTAATTTAAGAGCAGCTAACAAGTTACACAGCAGGTACTGCAAAGACAAACTCCAAAATAACACTGGAATTCATTTTTTCCTTTTGAAAAATGTTGCGGTAGCTTTCAGTCCCAAACAATAAGGGGTGACTATGGCTTCCAAAGATAGATAGGAGTCTGGAGATATACATCCAGGTTTACACAGTCGAAAGGTCACTGTAGTTGCGATAACAAGGATGCAATAGATTACGTGCATGTTATGAAGATACTCTAACCTCCCAATTAGATCCAATCAGAGAACAGTGAGGAATATTACAAATCTGATTGGACTCTGAGGGATTGATTTCTCAAGTTCCAGTTTTTTTTTTTTTTTTTTTATTAGAGAAATACCAGTGACAATCACTCGCTCGGAACGATGGATGGGGGAAAATATACATCAAAGCAATGTAGCGGGTCTCAAACCCATGCCTCGGCCTTGTACCATGAATGTAAATGGGTCGTACAAGTCACACCCAGTTCTTACACAGGACAAGAAAGGAGAAAGAGGATCTTTTGCAATTACTAAAACAAGACCTTATTTCCAAAAAACTGAATGAACAATAGCCCTAAAATGCTTTGTAAACAATGGGGTGATAGTAAAACCCCTCAACGAATAAGAAAATCTAATCTAAACCCAAAAAAAAAAAAAACATAATTCTCCTCTAAACTAGAACTCTAATTTCTAATTTAATCTATTCTCCTCAAAGATTTCCATTTAAAAAAGGATAGTGACGCTTTCACATGTCTCTCTGGGCTTCCAATGTGGACGAGTCAAAGTAGGAGACCCCTTTGGCCCATGCAGATCCTCTTAAAAATGTGCCAGCATCACCAGGTCACTTAGAGGTGTCACTTTTAGGATATTTTCTTTGCTTAGTTTTTCATAGGACTTTTAAAGTTTAGAAGCTCATTTGGAAGGTGCTCAATGTCGTAACTCGTAACCACAAGGTTGTGCATTCCAATCATGTGACCAACCTAAAAACAGATAAAAGAGATAAATATATATATATATATAAGAGTTGAGAAAAAACTAAATCAAGACAATCTATTTTCTCATAGGAATAGAAGATGAGTAAGATTAAGCCTAAGAGAAAGTCATTTTTATGCTTCTTTTACATATTAATGAGTGACCTGTCAACAACCAATTTTCTTACTTCAGAATTTTGACTTAAGAGTTGACTTCCACTCCATTTGATCAGTGACCTAGTGTTTTTTTTTATTATTATTATGAATTTTTTTTTTGTTAAGATTTTGTCCCAAAACTAAAAATGTAGGTCAATCACCATAATCATCATAGCTGTATCCACCAATCTGGGGTTGGCATCATGAGTTTTACAATTTAACTCAGGCTGTGGCTTAATCTCTTCTAGAAGTCATACACAATGCAGAAAGTGTTGAGCTGTGGCTTATGATCCATCAGAATAACTTTTTTTCTGAATCTGAATTGTGTTTACATCGAGTCTTCTGCTGTAAGAGTCTGTTTGAACCTACTATGAGAAAGCTGAATTTTGCATTTGAAAAGCATTCAGTTAATGCCAAATGTTTGCCCATCCACAACTGGTTGAATTTACCTTAAATTTAGTTTCAACTCAAATCCTGCACTTTGGCTCTAGAATCCAGTACCCTATCAACAACTCCCTTCATGCCATGGCTTGAAATCCTGATACCCTATAGTAATCCAATCCCTAAATTTAAGTAGTAGTCAACCTACCCTAGATTTATTTAACTTTTTTATCCTTATCTCTTTAATAATAATGGTGCATGAATGGTCACACTGTCACAGTATGGCAAAGCTGAGACTTAAAGAAACACAGATGAAGGAGCACACTGCGCCGGAACAAGGATGTTGGAGCTTACTGTGGCAGAGCACTAATGCGGAGCACCCCAGGATGAGTGCTGGGATTGTAGATTAGGCTAGTTGAGGATTAGGATAGTAAGCATTCTTCCCTTGTAGGGGAGAGAGAGATAGAGATGCCAAAGTCAGAAAATCAGAAAACCAGATGTAAGCAATTCTCTGGTTGGAAGAGGGAGAGATTTGCATGGACTGTACCTAACGCTGAAGGAGGATTGCAAAATGCCAAGTTGCCAATCATACAAAATTATTACATGAGACTCATTAATTCAAGTTCTTAAATATCGATATGATATGAGAATAGGCTAAGAAAATAGGTAAGCATATGAAACTACAAGAGAATAGGCTAAGAAAATAGGCAAGCATATGAAACTACTCTGTTACCGATTTCTTTTAATTTACATAACCTTTTAGCATGGTCCATTTAAGCTCACTTAGGAAAATATGCTAATGTCTTCTTTTATTTTGAGAAAGGCATCTGCTAAATTATTTGAATATTTGTTATTACCTTTATAAAAAAAATTAAAAAAAAAAAAAGATGGTGATAGTGTGCCTTACAATCTTGACATCTATGATGCATGGATACTTGCACATGCCTAGTACAACCACATCCAAAGGATATGATATTGATACTTAGATACTTGCATATGCCTAGGAGCGACTTTTGATAGTTTAAGAATAGCCGATGTGTGATTGGGAGGCCTCTTTATTGTGTGGAGTTAGAAAAGTGAGAAAGTTGGTGTTTTGGGCTCCTCTAAGTGTAAGCGTGTTAAAGTTTAACGTCGACGGGGCTGCTAGTTGAAAGCCAGGGTTGGCAGGGGTCGGAGGGGTGCTTCATAATAGCAATGGTGTTGTACTGTTGTTGTGGTTATGTTCTCGAACCATGTGGATTATTTGGAGTCTAATGAGGTGGGGGTTATAGGCTTGTAGCTATCCTAGAAGCAATCCGGCCTTTTATTTCTCATTCATTTCAATGTAAGTTATTTGTGAAAAGTGACTCTCTCAATGCAATTTTTTGGGTGACTTCAGCTGATAAGATTCCTTGGAGACTTCAGCTCTGTTTGAATGAACTTAGAGCTTCTTCATCGTTAATTCAAGTGGAATTTCTACATGTTGGGTGGACGGCCAATGGCTTTGCTAATATTTGTTGCTAAGCAAGAGGTGGATAGCTCTTCTAATGTGGTAGCTTTTAATATGTATTGGTCCTTGGTATAATTCTTTCATACCATTGTGGCCCCATTTTGTGTTGCTTTGGGGCTGGCTGGTTGTAATCTTTTTGCTCTTTTAATATTATTCAATGTTACCGAACGAAAAAATAAATAAGTAAATATTACACCATACTTAGGTTTAGTTTCAACATATCATCCTGTACTAAGTTTCATAAAGAAAGGCATATACTAATATTATTTGAATGCTTATCATAACCTTTATCAAAAAATGACAGTGATAGTGCAGCCAATCATGGATTTGGTCACTGATCTAGACATCTACGATGTCCGGATACATGCATATGCCTATCATAGTTGCATCCAAAAGACTGATATTAGTATTGGACACTGCACGGATACTTGGGCTCAGTTTTGACAAGTCCTACTGTACTGAGTTTCATAAAGTTCTATGATTTTCTTATTTTTCCAACATAATATGTTAGAAAGGATTGTCAATAGCAACTATTTTATCAGCTTAGAAAAGTATCAAAAATGAATAATCATAGTCTGTATGGATTGGTACAAAATATGGAACATCATGTCATGGATAGGTTAACCTCATTGCAAAGTCATATCCTTGATCGCATTAACGATGTCAATTTCTAATCTGTATCTATGAATCATAATAGACCACATTGTAAAGTCATATCCTTGACATTAATAGACCACAAGCTGGTACTCTTCAAAATAAACATGTTGTCCCTTGCAGTGCAAATATGATCTTCCTGCCAAGGTCTTGAAATAATGGCCGAGAAGCTTGTACTCCATGTAACAAATATGGCGTGAAATTGTGTTTTTTTTTTTTTTTTTTTTTTAAGAACTTAACAACAGCTTCATGAGTTACAAATAAGTATCAAAATGATAGCAGACAGTCCCAGATACCATATACTCTACATCCAAAACCACATAATTGAGATTTTGACTGCCATTTAACAGTAAAGGTGCCATAATATGAACTGTTTGATAAAGTGAAAGCTCTATTTTGGATATCAAGTTCCAACGTATCTATCATCCAATTTGTAGGCTTGAACATGGCCTTCTCCTAATATGTTAAGGGATTGGCCGCTGCTACTATTACATAATGACCACAAGAGAACTAATTACATGAAATCCATATTAGCCATTAGACCTACTGAAAAATAGAACAAAAGGCCACAAAAACCAGCACTACAGTGGTGATGAAGATGATAGCAATACAATTATAAATTGTTTAAAAATCTGCATTGCAGCTTTGGGATCCATACACATCATTCATTCAACAAAATCAAGGTCAACTGCAAAAGGTTGATAAGAAGATGCTAGAGATTGTTTTATCTTATTACCTTACGAATGTAACCTTTCACATACACCCCGTGTAAACTTTTAAGACCTCAGGAACAGACTCCTTATGTGGATTCAGAAACCGCTCCAAGAACCTCTTCTCGGACATGGAAGCAACTGCGTAGAGTCCAATACTTCTCTTCAACAACTCCTTCGATTTCAGGATCCGCAGTATATTCAATCGAGGGATTATTCGCTTCTCCAAGCTGTAAGTCAAAAGCTTTGGATTGGATACAACATATGAAGGGTTGTACTCTAGTTCCTTCACGAAGTAATCCATTGATGCCCGTATCTTCTTCTCAGAGTATTTCACGCACTCAGGAGCTCTTACAAAAGCGGAAATTGCATCAGCATCTGACCATCCCAAGCTTTTGAACAAATCAAATTTTGCCTTCACTGCCTTCTTACTCATGGAGCCAAGAATAAAAATTGCATAAATAAACGCCCCACTCTCTTGGGTGAGCCCCAGTTTCTCGACAAGGTTAACAGTATCCTTCAGGCGGTTTGGATATTGGAAAAAGAAGTTTGGATTCCTTACCATCAATTTGGCAATCATTTCATCAGAAGTCCCACATTCCTTCAGAAACGAGATATTGGGTTGCACTAATGTCTCAATACTTTTATCAGTAATATTCCATAGAGTTCTATTGAGTGTTTTAATCACGTCATCTTTGGAGCCAAGCAGGGGCCTAAGGAATTTAATGAAAGGCTCAACACTTGCAATCAGAACCCTGGGCTTCAACATTATCAGCTCTGCAAGACCGGACCGAGATAGGCCTAGTTCTTGCAAGATCCAAACTTTGGGAACAAGGGTCTTCTCTACGTTGGCACAAAGCAGCTTGGGTCTCCAAGAAACTACATGTTTGATTTGGGTGTTGCTCAAACCGCAATCCCTTAAGAAACCGATGACAGAATCGGGGTTTTCAGGCGATTGAATGCAATTGAGGCTTTTGGAAGCACTGATTGCTTTATATCTTGAGAACCCACATGTGTTTACGAGGTAATCGACCAAGAAAGGGATTTGGGGAGGTTTCTTTACTGTACTAACGGTTGAATATGGCAGAAGATATCGAGACTGATGAAAGGATATGAGGAGTTTGCAGCTGTTTTTGAAGAAAAGATGCTTTCTATAAAGAAGAGACATTTGTAAGCAGCAGAGATGGAAGTAGATAATAATCAATGAGAAGTTTTACCTGTAGAGATCGAAAGAACACCCAAAAAAAAAAAAGATGGATTTTCAGCAGCTTCTTCTTCCTCTTCCACTTCCTCCTCCTCCTCTTATGCAGTTCCTGTGCGCGAAGAGGCAAATGGAAGCTGCTGTGAATTGCGATTGTGAGAAAGACCAAAATGCCACCAGCACTTTGATCATATAAACAAGTCAAGCTTCGTTATTGCAATTTTAACCTAACCAGCCATGTGCCCGGGATTAGCCACAAGTGAGAACCTTCCTTCCACACGTGTGAGAAAAACTGGTCGTTAATCAGAGTTGCCTTAAACTTGACAGTGGACCCCACCTATGAAAATCATAAACATCAAAACCCTAAACAGTATAGATGCCCTCATTGATGGTGGAGTCCATTCAGAAGGTTTCTGTAAGTGGAGAAGGGCTCATACTACTACTACTACTACTACCCCTGTTTCATCATCTTCAATTGATGATGGCTCTCCTTACATGTAATTTTGGCTAGAAAAAATGCTTAAGTCGATTGAAGAGCGTAAACTACTAATGAGAACTAATACTAAGCACTGCTCAATCCAAAAAACAGAACAAGTATAGAATATTTTATGTCAAGCTGTAAGCATGTTGAAGAAAACCCAGTTGCTCCTACTGGTCATTCCGGGTGAAATGAAACATGGTAAAACATTTGGCATACAAGAGGTGTCCGTGCTCATGCGCAAATGGCGTCGTGGGGACTTAATACTGCATCCCTTTAAGCAGGAATCTGATTGATTCCTGACTCCTAAGGCGTTGACATTTTCGCATGTTTGCTTCTGCAAAAATAATCGAAGAAGAAGAGATTTTATGTACAACATTTAATCATCACCGATTTGAAATAACACCTACAGTAGACATCTGTTCTCTGTGAAGGAAAAAATTGCAAAAGTTGATGGTCACTTGCAGCAGTTGAATTAGTGTCAATCAAGTGACTGGCTTTGATTTGCTATAGTAATACTACTTGTTCTTGTTCTTCTTTTTTCTTTTTTGACTTTACAGGGGCTGCGAACTCACACACCCAAGCATGCTTCACATGTATCAAACCAGTCCAACAGCTCGGGAGTAATGACAATACTAGCTTATACAGAATTTCCATATAAAGTAACAAACGACAACCATAATATGCATGGGTAATTAGGGTTGCCCACATTTGTCTTTCTCCAGATCTTATACAGGTATTACAGACGATCCTTGCTTAGAAGTTTCACACCCAGGATCTTTAAAAGCCAATAGTTCCATAACAACATTTAAGCCAATTGTTGTTCTCTGGAATTGGAAGGCTAGCAAATGTCAAAACAAGGAAAGAAAAACAAGAATAGCAGCAAGTAAATGTAAACAATCAATCATTAAAAGGAAAATCAATCATCAGTAAACCCATCAGTTGAAACAAATTACAGACATTTCAATTCAAGCTCAGAAAAATAGCAATAAATCAATGGATCAATCATCCCCTTTACAACAAAGAAGGAAAAAAAATTGTATAGATTAGCCTAGATTAGAGGGCTTTGACTCAACTCAGAAAAATTGGAAAAAAATTAGTTTCAAAACACATGTACACAAACTTTAAACCGTTATAGAACAGAGTTCTTCATAGATTGTTCTGATATTAGGTCTCTCATTTACAGGAAGAATACACCTAAGCGATATGGCAAGTAATTCATCCATTGCTTTTGGAGCTTCCTCTACACATGCAATGTCTCTATCCAAACAGTCTATTCCCCGTCCTTCATTGGCGAACAGTCGAACCCAATCTGTAAGGTCGACTGCATCTGGTTGGCCAGAGATAATGTCACCCGCACTTCTTCTTGTTAGCAACTCCATCAGAATCACCCCAAATGAATATACATCAGCCTTAAATGATGGAAGTGGCTTGTTAGCATTGGCAAGCTCTGGTGCCCGGTACCCAAGTGCCCCTAAGTTCAAAATCTGTTCAGCAGTGCCGACAGGAGTCATGAGACGGTGGAGACCATAGTCAGTGAGCTTTGCAGAAAAGTCAGACCCCGACAGCAGTATATTTGTTGGCTTTAGATTACCATGAGGCAGGCCTTTATCATGGAGGTAATACAAACACCGAGCAATATCAACTGCAATTTTCAGTCTTTGGCTGAACGATAATGGGGAGTATCTTCGGGGTGTGGTTTCTGTGAAGCAAAAAAATATTTAAGAGAATCAAATCTTCCCAGTGAGCAAAACACGTCTCATGTAGATAATACAAGACCAAGTATGCAATAGAAGCCAGTGCATCTCTTTCATGCCAACATCCAGTGATCATAGGAAAAGCAGCAATATGTGATAAAGTGGTACCCAGTTACAATTTAATAACTTAATTTGAAAACTTAACAGAATGCAAATAAAATTGTCTCATTTTACAATTTACACTACTAGCCGGTGGGCACCAAAATGCATCTTATAGCAGAAGCAAATCTTTGCCAAAGTTTAAATACTGCTGACAAAAGCAGATATGCCTGAATTATTGTATTAAGCCAAACTTGTCTTTGAGAAACTGTAATCCAAGGTGCCCACCTTCAACATTTGTGGTATACACACCCATGCTGTTGGTTTGATGGACTCCCTATGATTGCCGGCAACCCCAAAGTGTTGCAGATAAATAGATCATAACCATTAGATTGATGCCCTAAAAATATATTGTTAAGAAAACATTGCAACTCACTGGAGAAAATGGCAAAAAAACAAAGCGTGGATCTTTCTTCATAAAGGCTCAGGGTAACTTTTACCCACACTGGTGCCTACCAGACCAACAGCATGGAGCACCAAACTGGCCCAAATATGGAGAGTTATGCCTCAGCTCTCTCACTCTTGCTCTCTCTGACATCTGGCCTTCTGGCTTTCTATATATAGGGCAGTTAATCAGTTATCACCCAAATGACACAACCAAGTCTACAGTCTATGGAGGTGCACCTTGAACCAATACTATACTAATTAAGGGGTGCCCCAAAACACAGCCACAGGATGGACAAGGGACGCTCCAAAAAAACAGCCTGATCAGTTCCCAATAGATTGCACAGCAGTAACTTATGTAACATATAATAGAGAAAAGATGGCAGGACATACCATAAAGATGGAGTGCTAAGCTATCACCATGGATGTAATCTGTTAGTATCAGCCTTTCTTGCTCCCTTGGCCCCCAATAATAGCCTCTTACTGTAACTATGTTGGGATGTCTGATGGTTCCAATCCTTTTGGCTTCCTTGGAAAATTCTTTCTTGTGTTTCACAAGACCTACTCGTAACCACTTTACAGTCAATGTATGACTACTATCTAATGCAGCTTTATATGATGTCCCGTGACAGCTTCTGCCAAGCACTTCTGCTGGAGCACTAGATAATTCCTCTGCTGTGAATACCAGTGAATTGTCCAAGAAAAATAGTTCTCCCACCAACCGATCTGGTGAATAGACGCTTAACGTCACAGGTTGCTCTTGCATACGTGTACCAATAAAATGATGTGAGGAAGATGACGGGGAACCAGGAGAGGACTTCCTCCCTGTCGTTGGATGAGAACTATCCGGCACATTAGACATTATAGACTCTGAACCTGTTTCTTTTTCCTCGGGGAAGCCACATTCTGTAATCTCAGTTACATTCTCTTTCCGACTGGGAATGGATGATCTAGCATCTGAAGGTAGCAACTGATCAGCAGAGAAACTCAATGAAGCAGGAACAGGATCAGCATTTTTTTGTAACTTGAAAAGAGTAGGACGAGTAAACCTTCCCAGCTTCACATCTCTTCCTGTACTTTGACCACTGAACACATTTCTTCCATGAGGTTCTACCAACCGTAACCTATAATAAGCCAGCAAAACAAAGACAATTATCATGAAAGCCCCAACAGAGCCAACAATAATAGCTACCTTGACATTAGAATTTGAGGTATGACGTCGGCCCCCCTTGGAATCAACTTCTGGACCATTGTCCTCTGGCTGTGATGCAGGCATGCCAATGGGAAGGATAAGCAGGTAATTTCCAGGACGAAATGAGGTGCTCGGGAACTTCCTTAAACTTTCAGGAATAGGACCTGATAGATTGTTGTATGAGACATTAAAACCCTTAAGATTCGGTGAAAGCCCATCAGGGATCCTACCCTTGAAATTGTTGCCGGATAAATCAAGGTACTCCAATTCACTAAGCTTGCTTATTTCATTAGGTATCTGCCCCGATAACCGATTCTTCCCAAGATTAAGAAATTTAAGACTTACCATATTACCTACTCCTGGAGGCAAGGCCCCAATCAATGAATTATCAGAAAGATCGAGAGACTCCATGTGTAAATTAGATGGTATAACAATTGATTCAATTGTGTCAGACCTCTGGATAGGTATTGTTCCCGTAAGAAGATTTCCTGAAAGATGCAGATTTTTCAAGGCCAATGATGTGAAGAAGCTGCTTGGAATTGTTCCATTGAGGCTGTTAATGCTAAGGTCAATTGTAGTCAAATTTGGGAGGTTTCCAAGTACTGCAGGAAGAACACCTACTAAAGAATTATTTCTGATCTTGATAGAACTCAGCCTTGTAAAATGTGAAATTACATCTGGAAAGCTACCCGATAATGCATTTGAACTCAGATCAATGTTCTCCAACATATCTCCCCAACCCTGGATGGAGGACAAGTCACCGTGTAGCATATTTTTACTCAAATCCACCGTGACACAGTTTCCAAGTTCAGAAGGCAACGAACTTGATAGTGTGTTTGATGAAAGATTCAAAATCTTCAAAGTTGTTGAGTTAAAACTCAGAACAGAGCCTACAAAAGAACTTACACATTAGATCTAAGATGGAGCATTAAATCAAAAGCTGCACTAATGAAAAAAAATAATGACCATTAATGTTAATAATATAAAATCATTAATATTTATGCATTCCATTCAAAAATAAGGTTCATAACTAATGCCTGCACTCAGAATTCACATTCCTGCAACTTAAAGAAGAATTGGGCGCAGATTTCAGGAATGTGAATTCTGAAATCTGGGCCCAATTCTTCTATGAGTTTTATTGTCAGAAAAGTTACTAGCCAGATAGTAACTTTTTTGACAATAAAACTGGAAGTCACAAGTTACCAGTCCCAGAAAAACTGAAATTGGCAAAAAGTAAAATTAGGAGCCGATCCATACAACATAAGGCTAGAAATATGAAATACCTGCATAATGACTGAAGTGTCAATAATGACTGGATTATAATGTGACAAAAGAAGAGCCGATTCATAATAGCTTTTACTCCTGTCATTACTGAAGTGTCAATAATGACTGGATTATAAGCAGATTTTAATGTGACAAAAGAAGAAACAAGGGAGTTCGGTCTTGGCTTAAGAGCTACTAATTTTATAGAAACATGACTGCCAAAGAAAAATGAAGCATATAATTATGACCGGTAGATTTGTGAGATCCCACCTGCCTGGGGCCTGCCTGTCTTGCCTACTTGCTTGCTTGTCGCCCCAGGGGCCTTGGACTACACGAAGTCCCACATCGGAAATAGCCAAGTCCTAATCCCAGGCTTATAAGTCAAACCCCCATTCTTAACACAACATGAGGCCTTTTAAAACCACGCGGCCCAAAAAAATTGTAAGAACTCTAGAGCTAAGCGTGCTCGGACAGGAGCAATACTAGGATGGGGGCGCACGTGGGCCGAAACAGACAATTTCATACTGAGTTTTCTTCGTATTTTCGAACTAACAGAGCTATATACCGACCTTCGCCAAAAACTATAAAAATGAAATAAAAATAATAAAGCAGGATAACCATAATAGCCACCACAAACAAATTGGTTTCATCATTCCCAATAAAAATTACACATGTTTCACACACAATGTGAATACACCCATCACAAGACTCCCCTTAATCCAAATAAAACTGAGCCCAGGTCATCCTCCTGGGTTCCTGGGTAATAAGGCATTTGGACAGCATTTTCTGAGACCTTGAAATTGGCCTTGAAATTGGGCCCAGATCACTATAAATCCATATGGCCACTTAGAGGTTCCATAAGAAGTCTTACGCATTAAACTTTCAAGAAGAGCGGTTGTAGGAACCATAAACCTTAAAAATGAAGATGAAATGTGAGACAACTGTAATGACTAACGAGACTAACGAGCAGTGTTCTTGATTTTGGCTAGATGTCTCCAGTTTTGAGAATGTAATATCTAGATAATTATACCCTCTATTTTTTATTTATTTTTTTGAATTAGACATGTACTTGAGAGAGAGAGAGAGAGGGCATTTTCTCAACAAACAATGCTTACTTGAAAATATAAAAGGGAAAAACCGCTGATGCCAACTTACTCGAAAGAGATCATGGCAAAAGGATGGCAAGGTGAAGTTATTTTTGCGATGTCTAGTGAGTCGTGACTGAGTGTCCATCAGAGCAAGGCTATGAGTATTTCGGTTAGTTTATTTTATTTCAGATTGTTTGGTTTTATTTTTTATCAGTTGATTAATTCAACTGTCAATTTTAAAAAGTGTTCAACACGCAAATAACATCCTTGGCTCCTTTCAATTAGCTTTAGCCATCAGGGCACTTGATTTTTTATTTTATTTTTTATCAGTTGATTGCTCCAACTTTTGATTTGATTCTAACAAGTAGTCCTTAATGTTCCTTGATTCCTTATAAATTAGCTTAGCCATCTGGACCACGCACAAGCATTATTAGCGGACGTAATTGATGATCAACCATGACCCTCTACGTAATGGAACACATGACCTGATGCGATTACAAAAGTTATGTCCTTGTGTATTGTCAATAAATGTGAAACTGCATACACAGTTTCTCTATAGTAGAATCAATTGCAAGTGGTTAATACAGCATAACAGAATAAAAATTTAAGTACTTCTCATAGAAACAATACAGCAACCAACATATAACAAATCAAATGTGCAGAGGAAATCGAAGAATGCAAGTCGCATGTGCTTACCAGAAAACCCGTTACTACTGAGATCCAATTCTCCCAATGGAATGGAACTTGAAAAGATCTCCGCCGGAATAGAACCATTGAGCTGATTGTTCCCAACACGTAGAACTCGAAGCGAGGGCAAAGATCCAAACAAGGGAAGCTTTCCGGTAAGCTGATTATAACTCACATCCAAAACCGCCAAATTCCTAAACAACTGAATCGATTCATCTGAAAAGAGCTCGCCGACCAGTTTATTACTGCTCAAATTCACATACCGCACTGTATTCGCCAAGCTCGAAAGGTTCTGCGAATCCAAACGAATCCCTCCATTGAACAAATTGGAGCTAACATCGACATATTCAACATTTCGCAACTCAGACAGCAGAGCTCCAATATCGCCCGAAAGGCTGTTGGAATGCAGATCCAAAACCCTAAGCTGCTGAAGATTCCGGATTCCGACCGGGAACCTGCCGGTAAATTTGTTCGAAGACAGATTCAAGTAACCGAGTCCCCACAGATCCATGATCCGACCGGGGATGGGGCCGTAGAACTGATTCCCCGACAAATCCAAATGCTGCAGAGAGGCGATTGCACCGATGGTTGGGACGACACGGCCGGTGAGGAAATTTCCGGAGAGGGTGAGATTCTGCAGCATTCTGAGTGGATTCAAAGTGGAGAGCTTCAATTCTCCGGTGAGGCCGAGGCCGTCGAGGGCAATGGAGACGACGGAGCCGGTGGCGTTGTCGCAGGTGATCCCGAACCAGCTGGTGGGGAATCCGTTGGAATCGAGGAGAGATCGGTCCCATGATCGAGATACGCGCTGAGAAGGATCGGAATGGATGCCTTTCTTGAATTCGAGAAGAGATCGGAAGTCGGAGGGAGGAGATGACGCATCTTGCCCTAAAACACTGCAAATAATCAGCACAAGCAGAAACCAAAGAGTGAAGAGAAGATGGAGATGGAGATGCATTTTTTCTTCTCAGAGTGAAAAAACCCTAACCCTAATCATGGAGGGAGGAGAAAAAGAGAAAGAGAGAGAGAGTGTCTGTGTTTGTAAAACCCTAGAATCAAAAGGAATGAAATGGAAAGGGGGAAGAGGAAAGACGAAACGTGGATTTTATACACTTGAGAGAGAGAGAGAGAGAGAGGAGTTTCCGTTACGGAGTTGGTTTGGTGGGAAGGAAGAGAGAGAGTGTAGTGCCAACAGTCTGTAAAGGACAGTGGGATGGGCCCACTCACATGCATTACGGATTTTTGGGGTAATGGGAAGATAGGGTGCGAGAACACTGAATGTTTTTGGACACGCATGGAGTTGGAGTTTGAGATTATCAGGGCCGCTCAAGAGTGGTTATGGCCCACTGCCAATCAAAAGACTTGATGTCGTATTGCCGACGGTTGAGATTGCATTTGGCTTTGCTACCAGGGATCAAACAAACGTTCATGCAAATTGAACGGTTGGGGCTGATTATTTTCGTCTTTGGGGTTGATGACTGTGATCAGTGAGGCCATGTTTGGCAATAATTTGATTTAATATTTGATCTCCTGGTGATTTGTGTAAAAAAGCATGTTTGGCAACTTCAAATTCTTGGAAATTTTGACAAAAAGACATTCTCTTTTTAGATGAGGAGCTTCATATATGGATCAATGTGTACCAATACCAATATGAAATCTTTATCTATACAGTACTTCATAGAAGATACTTGAAGCCTATAGATTACTCACGTATTACCACACATGCTCTATGGGATTAGCTTATTTTGACTCACAGATTACAACAGTTGATAATCTTATCATCCTAAATCTCGCATTATGTCTAATTTTATGATTATTAAACCTATGCTTACCATTATATTGAATTTCAAATAAATTTATAATCAAGGTACTATTAAATGTTAAGATTGTTTAAGTAGACCTTTTCTTCTGCACATTCTCCATGGAAGCTTGAGAGAATCTGCTTATAAACTCTCATTGTCCAAGAATCCATCTTTCCTTATTGGAATTGCAAGTGGGCCCCACATTATGACATTGAACTATTAATTGTCGTTGAGATCGATTGGCCATTGGATCGATGAACTTGCTCTGATTTTCCTATTGTAAATGTGCCCCACTTGACTTAGTATAATGTACAAGTATGAGAAAATTGGATACCAACTACCAACCATATACCATATGGAGCTGTCTGTGCAACTACAAAAGAAGTGGTTTACATGTGGCATACATTTGTATTGTATTGATCAGTCAAGTCAAAACCTACGGTGATTCCTCTTTAAGAAAGAAAAATCAAACGGACATACATTACTTAATTGGAGCTAACAACCCCACTTTAGAGGTCCATATATATGAATTATGATAGAGATATAGTGGGGGGACAAATGGTGTTAATTGTAAGAGGCTCACTCAAAAATAATAGTTATAAATTAAATGCCAAGGACCACATTGTGTATGGAGATAGGTGGGGCCCTCCCAAATGGAATGAAAGACAAAAAAACATGATGTACTACCCATCAAAACAATTGAAAAATGAAGCAGAGCCATCTAAACGTAAAAAAAAAGAAACATTGTGGAGCCACTTCAAATGAGGCCTGGAATGGTGGATTTGGGCCCACTCAATTATTAACATATACATGCTACTTTGGCTAGTGTTGCAAACGGGTTGGATCTGAGCTGTAGAGCTATAGTGGATTCGGATTCAGATTCATCTTTTGTAGGTTTTATTAAATTTGGATTTAATACAAAACCTATATGTTGCATCCATATCTAACATCAACTATAAAAATAAAAAAAGATGATGGACCTAAAACCATATCAGGATTCAAAATAAGATGTGAAATGCATTATTATATTAGATGAAAGAGCTATAAATTTTTTTTTTTTTTTAAATATACAAGTGGGACAATTAAATAGTATATAATTGAAGATAAGTAGATTTTAAGAAATCAGTTAACTCAAGCTATTTAGGCCCTTCAAATATATATGATATGTAAATTTAATCACTGTAGATTCGGATTCGGAGGTCTAAACATACATAGATCTGGTTCTAAATTCTATATACATGGATTTAGATTCATATCCTGTATTTCACTTGGATCTAAAAATAGGTTCCACAGTTGCTATATTAAAAACTAGTGATTTTAGATACTAAGATAATCATATGCCTATTTGCAACTCTTACTTGGGCCCAGCCCACCTAAATTACGAAAAAATCACAGCAGGTCCACATACATGGTAGAAGCATGGTAGAGCACAACTCATAGATAAAAGTTGTGATGAAATCAAACATGATGGTACCACAACCACACCATATGATCAATAATGTAGGGCTTACCTCATGAATTCAATGCATGATATTGTTTCCAATTAAAGAACAAGCTTATATGGAACAGCTATCATTGTAAAAATAGCTTTTAAAGATGTTTGGATGTCCTCAAACTATGTCCAATCCTAATCATGTACTAAAGTTGGTGCCAAGTTTGCATAATCAATCATCCAAGGGCATACAAATCTCAATTTGTATACTTTTAATTTGATTCTATTAGGTCTGACTCACTAGGAATACCATTGATGATTGACCTATTGGATTTTATGAAGTTTTACCATTTAAGTGAAGATTATATATTATACACCCTTCAAACTTCAAAGTCTTGTGTTTCAAAAAAAAAAAAAAAAATCCATAATTTATGGAGAGGAGATCTAAAATCCATCCACAACCAGACAGATTGATGAACAGTCAGGATCTGGTTTTATACCTGTTTGTTTGGATGATCAAAGTCTGTGATGAACAACATAATGCAAATGGCCTGTCATATCAACTTGCTTTATAATTTGGCTGATCAATCAGTGTGAGAATAAATGTCTCTCTGTTTGTAGGATCTTCCACGCTTTTCAGGTACTCCTTCGATCTACTGTTGATTAGGTCCCCATCAATCATGGTTTTTGAATCATTTGGCACGCGCACGTGGAACGAGGGAACACCTAATCATGCCATGCCATCTTTCTTCTGGTACGTGTGACCGACCACATGTGACCCATGATGTGATTGAGTCTGGACTCGGAATCCTCTCTCAGACTTTGACTCATAAAAGAGAGAACATGGTTTATCTAAACGAGTGAACTCTTAACACTAATGTGGGCCCACTATTAAAAATTCATTTAAAATCTTACTCTAGTAAAAGTTGATCACACAAGATAATTGACCATTTGATCAAACGTCTCCATATTTATTTGGTTAGAAAATATATATATATATATAATTAACATAGACGTCTCCTAAAAAGTTGGGATAAGACTTTCATAACGAGAACAAAAAAACATATTTCAAATAGACTCTTCCGCGTCTAGCAAAATGCTCTAACGAAGCACTTTATGTTCTTCATAAGAAATAAAAAATCCCAAAGTCGTGGTTTTTTAAGTCACAAGTCTTTATGTTTTGGAGTAATATTTTATTAATTATAAAAGACCATTGGGCAATTCATACATATATATATATATATATATTGATCATGTAACTTATGAGTTATGGGCCCTTTTTACTTTCAGAAAGGGTTCACAGCCCAAAGAATTGCACAATTTAGTCATATCTATGTAGAAAATGAGTTGGAGTGTTTTAAAGAAAAGATGGTCATTCATTTAGTATCAGACTTAACTTCTTAATGGTGCTGTCATTCATTTAGTATCAGACTTAACTTCTTAATGGTGCTGTCATTAGTAGAGATAGCATAATCCATAAACAATGATTGCAGACAAAACCCTTTGAAAAGAGAAAAGAAAGATTTATTAGAATAATTATGCATGCTTTAGATGGACTTAATTAGATGATGAACAGCTAGCAGGCATGGCATGCAGGAGTTTACTCATACCAAAACAAGGAGGAGCATGGGGTAGGTGGGTCCATTGCCCCCATCAGAGAGTAGAAGGAGTCGTGTCACTTGTATAAGTTCTAACCTACTTAATAGGCTGGCCAAGTTTGTGTTTTGTCCATGCTTCCTAGTCGACCCAACACACTAGGCGGAATCCAAGGCCTGTTTCTTTATCAGAACTTTGATAAACAAGGGCGTTTTTTATTAGGTTCAATTTTCCTATGAAAAATCTTTATCCTTATCCCCTAAGAAAAAATAGATTATAAGAAAATTGCAATACCTCTGATGCTTTTTCACACAAAATTATCTTCCCATGAAACAATGAAAAACTTTTCCACTAAATAATTCCAGCTTTTCTGTGCCATTTCTGCATGAAAGTGGTTACATAAACTGCCCTAACTAAGTACATATGCTTTCACATGCCTAGGGGGGAGAGAGAGAGAGGAAAAAGTTAATTAAAACATAATCATTGCTTCACTCCAGAAAGTTGGAATTAAACTTTGAAAGGTAAACATAAGAGATTTTTTCCAAATAAACACTTAGTGGAGCCGACCTTTCAAATCAAAATTGCCCAAAATCATACTTAACTCACATGTTGGCGCTGGGTCAATTTTCCCTCTTATCCAAGCCAGGCACATCATCAAATTGATCATGTCTATTGACACTCGATTAAAATAAAAAAAAAATTAAAAACCCATAAATAAAATCTAAACACTTATTTACATATAATCAATAATAATATATATATATATATACTCAATTGAATTTATATAGAAGTAAATTTTAAGGGATACAAAAGGGCACCTTTGAATAAAAAAAAAAGAGCTAGTACAACTTTAAAATATTAAAATATTTGTCTATGTTTAAATGCTCAGTGCATCATCGTGGCACCTGATGTCTGTCGAGAGAGGCTCGTGACTGATGTTAAAATGATAAAAGAGTTTTAATTGCTTTTGTGGTACTTCTACCCCAATCTCTTCTTAAAAAATTCTTTATATTTCTTCATGTCTTGTAATGGAAGGAATATTTAAGTCTTTTCATCTTCAATTGGTGCTTTGTCTCATGATTCTCCAATGACTTGGTCCCTGAACCACATGGTGAGTAAATGATGAGGGGAATTATACAGCTGCCACAAGCTTGTACACTCCAGCCTATAAATGGAACATGATGCAAGTTGGCAGATGAATTCTGCAAAGGGATAGGAGGACATGGGTCTTCTGTAGATTGGACTGGATTTTGATGGTATGCTTTGGATAAACAGAGTTGGAAATTGAGCCACCCAAGGAATCTTTCATCCAAATCTTTCCTTCACATTGGCATGCACTAATTAATTCATGACTACGGTCCCTTTTTTTTAATTTTTTTAAACGGAAATAAATACTTTCATTCAAGAAAAAGGAGAATACAAGAAGAGAAATAAAAAGGGAGATACAAGAGTAATGTACTTCATCCAACTAAGCTTACATAATAAAATCCTTCCAAGGAGAAACTTGATCAACCCCTTGTTTAGTCAAAGCACGGCCATAGAGTTCGTTGATCTTAGTTCGTGTGACAAAAAATAACAGGTGATGGAGGTCACAAACACCCAGATTTCATTAAAAGTGAATTGAGATTTTTATAAATTGATCTTCCGATTTAACATCCAAGCGATGAAATTGAGAAACTTTACTCATATTATCCAATCACCTGTATAGCTGTGTGTCAGTTTCTTAAATTTTGAGTATTATCTTTGTGAACACCTCTGTATAATACACACTGGTAACTCACTAATAATTTACATTTGGGCTGCACCTTGTGTTACAGATGCCCATGTAACCTGCACAGAGAATTCTATTGTAAAATGGCATCACAGCAATAGAGACTAAACCATTATCATCATCTCAAATGGCACTCGCATCGTCTTCTTGTACACCAACTTCTACAATTCAAACCATCCACATCCTACATAAAACTAGATCATCACGATTATCTTTTATGGCGCGCAAAAAACTTTCCCTCCGAACTGTTCAATTTTTTAATCTATTGAGATTAGATGCAGTTCACATGGAATTTAAATTGTTTGTTGGGTTGTTTATGCAGGACTTGGTTCCATGTATTTTAGTGAACTTGGGCAAGGAACACGATGTCGTGTGGAGGAGAAGAGCTGTCTATTATGGATAGAACAGAAGCACAATTCACAAACTCCTCTCTTTTTTTTTTATTGGTAAGCACAAATTCTTATAGTAGGGAATCCTTCGCCACAGATGGCAATGCAAATTGTGAGATTGGAGAAGTAATACTCACACAGAACTCTTGACAGTGATTTGCCTTATATTGTGCTAGAAATGGTGTGGTCCATATATATATATATATATATATATTGCGTGGTTCACGTCACATTAAGCAGTTGGTTAATACCAAGGATTATCTTCCTCTACCTCTTCCTCAAACTGCAATTTAAAGTGGGTTGGGAATTCTTGGATGATTATCCGCATATCAATTGAGCATTTTCAGGCAAGTTTGTAATGGATTACCGCCATCAACCTCATCTGGGGGCTAGCATTTGGGTAGTGTAACATCAACATCACTTTAATAATGTCCCTCACACAATGCTTTTGTGTTCATGTGCGCACCTAGAAATTTACAGTGCTTTTGGGTTCGTTTGCAGTCCACATGACGAATACTAGTAGAGAGATAGCCGGTGATGTATTATATTATAATATTATGCTGCTGTGTGGGAGCCCAGCCCGAAAGAAAGTGGGTCTCTCTCTAGATATAGCATAAACCGTTTCCGTAAGTGCTTAAATATTACGGATTTAGTTAGACTGATATATAAGGTTTATGGAGTTGCTGTAAAGCTTTTAGGAGAAGATCAAATGCCCTAGACTTAAAAGGGAAGGATAAACAAGAGGTCAGAACCCCCGGCTGCTATCAGCTAAAGGCACTCTGACGCCTAAGTTAGTGCAGTCACTGAGCAAAGGGTGAGTGAATAGAGAAGAAAATGAGTGTATGCAGGTGTGTAAGGCATAAGGCATGTAAGCATGAGCATACCTCTTTGTATATATATAAATCAAGAGTTGACCTTTAGAAGTGAAGTCCCATCGGACCATACCTTGAGTGGAGGTAGGTGGAGACACTGTCCCATCGGACCATACTTCGATCTGTTACAGATGTGTCCGTCAAACAAGGACAACTCCTTATCACTATTCGGCGCCCATCCTATTTGTCAGTATGTTCTGCAACATGGTTGTCCTAACGTCTGGCACTTTTACTGAGATTAGGAACTGTTACCGAAATCAAGTACTTATGCCGAGATCAGATATGACCTTTACAATGACGTATCCGGCACTGCTGCGAGATGGATAAAGCCGAGATCAAGAGATGCCTAGCTGGTACTCTTACCAGAGTTAGCACGATCTCGGTAGTGCGGAATGTCGTCACTGACACTGTTATCGAGATGGATAAAGCCGAGATCAAGAGATGCTAGCTAGTACTCTTACCGGAGCTAGCACGATCTCAGTAGTGCAGAATGTCGTCACTAGCACTGTTGCCGAGATGGATTAAGCCGAGATCAAGAGATGCCTAGCTGGTACTCTTACCGGAGCTAGTACGATCTCGGTAGTGTGGAATGTCGTCACTGGCACTGTCGCCGAGATGGATTAAGCCGAGATCAAGAGATGCCTAGCTGGTATTCTTATCGGAGCTAGCACGATCTCGGTATTGTGGAAATATCCTCACACAGTTTCCAAGCTCCTTTTTTGTGCAAAAATTGTGTGTATATATTGCATGCAGGACAAGGTGGTCTCAACTCAATAGTCACATGTTTCTTAGGTTCCGTTGGCCTATTGGCCTGTGCAACAGCAACATTTAATTTTCTAAAGAAATCAGGAGAGTGATCTTTTTTTTTTTTAGCTAATTTGGTTGTTTTCATATCATATTAATGCAAGGTTTCAATGCCAAATTCTATTTAAATGGAACAACATGATAACTTTAGATCCGTTTATCATTAAAATATCATTTTATTCTTATCTCAACGATCTAGAGTGACTTTATTGCGCCCGACTTATAAAACGTAACTATGACCTTCTCTATCTATATTTCTGACTTTGGCGTGTGGAAGTCCGAAATTCAGGACTGGTTATTCCTGAGACTCATGAAATGTATACTTCCTGGATACCTAATTTCTTTTCATGCATGGCCCATTCTCCAGTGCTCGTACCACTGGAATATTAAGATGCCACCATTGATGGACATTTCCAACTCTTTTATGTAAAAGGCAGCCCTTTCCAGCTAAAAAGGGTTTAAGATAAAAAGAGAAGAAGAAGGTACCCATCCCACTGCCTTTGAATCTAGGACGATATGGAGCATCAACCACCAATGATGGTGTTTACTAGTTATCATGTCAGCTCTTTCAGGTCACTGAGTTGCCCGGTCTTCATATTGTTGGGGCATGAGTAAGGAAGTAAGATGTTTCCGAATATATTTTTGGGGTTTTGACATATTAGTTCTCTCTAAACCCAGTTCTTCCAAATCTATGATCGAAATTCAGAAAATGTTGCCAGAGTCGCTTGACTCCATTCAACATTTTTTATAAAGTTTTTTTTTTTGCACATATCCAATGATATGATGGGATTTTTCAGTTTTTATATCATACACTTTCAACCAACAAGTAAATTTATTCTTTTACAAAATAATAAAAAGACATTTTGTGAAAAGGAAATATACATCTGACCACAATTTCTTATGTTCTGTCATTCAGAAAAGAAATGTCCCTAAGATGTTGCATAAAAGCCATGATATCATGGGATTTATTAATTTTTGTGATATATACGGTTCTCATGATATAATGGGATTGAGGGCAAAAAAGTGTAAAAAAAAATGTTGACTAGAGTCAAGCAACTTTGGTGACATTTTTTGAATTTCGGTCATGAATTTGAAAAAAATCGGATTTAAAAAGGACTAATATATCAAAACCCCATTTTATTTTGTTCATTTGAGATACATGATTTCTCTAAGTGCTCGCTTGCTTTTCTGGAGCTGAATTCCCAGGAAGAGCTAAAATGGAATTATATTATGTGAGATGATGAAGTCATGTAGTTTCATAAATGGCAAGCAAACAATACCCAGCCATACATCTCAGTAAATCAAGTCCTAGAAAAGTGAGGGTCACGTTTTCATCTTTATGAACTTATATTTTCCGCATTTCACCTCTTTACTAATCCTTTCTTTCACCCTGCACCTCCTTATTAATTTTACCACGAGTTTCTAGGAATTCAATTCCACAAAAAAAGGAAACGGTCTCATGCTAAAGAATTACACTTTTGGTTCAGATATGGAGTGGGTTTCTGCTCTAATCTTGTCCATTGGACTAAGGGCCCGGCCCTGGTCTATATATTGGACTTGACCAATGTTGTGTTCGGGTCCGAGTCCATGTGCAAAAAAGATTAATCGGGTTTGGGTGGGGTCCATCTTGTTTATCTAGGCCTTTCCAACATAGTCGCCCATCCACCACCACCAGAGAATCTAGGCCTGTCTTTCAGCTGTTGATCTTTTTTGGTTGGATTCATGCCATTAGGAATCTCTATTCTACATCTTTCATGCATGCCTTTTCTAAACACTATCTAACATGTCTCTTCAAGCAACACCATACTAAAAATTATGTTCCTAACTCTAGAATTTTTTGACTTGGAAGCCTCTATCCACGTCAAACCTTAACCTCCAGAAATTCTCCTTAAGAAAATCTTCCTATTCAATGATTGGAGTAAACCCCAAAAAACAATAACATCAGTACACCTCAGTCTTGAGACTTTTGGTAGGTTTTTTAATACAAGAAGACATCAAGTTAGTGACATTCACATTGCACAAATAAAGCCATTTGTCATGACCTTGTTCGGAGATTTTAGTGGTGCTTTTGTTTCAAGTAAATGGAGATATTAGCTAGGTAAAGGGAAGAGCTGGGACCTTTTTTTGATATTATTCTGATTTAATGGATGTGATGGGGGAGAATATGAGAGTGAGAAAGAACAAGCAAAAGAAGAGGATGATGGGCATCTTGCCACCCCTTTTCTTTTCCCCATTTTTTTTTTTTTTTTTTTTTTTTAACTAGGAATGTTGGATGTTGACTATACCCTTTTTAATTGGTTAGATTTCACATCATTTAGGATCAAGATTGGGGAAAACTACCAGTTTCATGAATCATATGAATTCTAAAACAGTAAGCATCCAAGTTCTCAATCATAAAGCAGAGGATTTAAAGCCGGCAACAAAAACTCAATGTTAGGTGAGTCCAACTTCAGAGACTAGCCAGGTTCGCCACCTTTTTCAATTTGAATCTGACTACAAGAGGGCTTAATTGAGTGAGTACTAATGTGATGATGGGCTCTTATGGGAATGTCGAGTAATACTTTTTTCAGAATTTGGTTAGTCCTATTTTTTTTTTTGGACCCTGGGTTCCCATGGGAAATTAAAATGAACCAAAGTAGAGACTAACAGCAGTGGGAGCCTGAATTTTCAGGCTCCTTGAACCGCATTAAATTAGGTGATGCTATACAGTGGGGCCTCTTAGTAAAATCCAAATTGTCTAGGATAGGTCTTCCACTTGTGCCAAAGTTAACTCAAATAATACTTGGTTCTACCATCAGAATGATCATATACGATACATGGATGTTATCTTATTCATGTGTTGTATAGATGATGAATATGATGGTGTGCTCAAATTTCATTTTAGAAATTTGGCAAGTGCCCCTTCCAGAAAGCAACGTTTCTTTTATAAAGTTTAGATTTTTAATAAGTGAGCTCCACTAAAAAACATCACCAAATTTCAGTAATGACCACAAAATTTCAAGTTTTCATTACAGTAACTATTCCAGTAGAGGGGCTCAAATCTTTTTCTAAAAATCACTCCTCACTATCTTGGTGGACATGAGCCAGTCATGAGCACTTCCACGATGTAAACTGAGTCAGTTTAATTGTTAGGAAACTAGGCATCGACTTTTGACCAAATGACCATGTAATTTAAACACTGTTTCAAGGCAAATGATCTTTATTTCCTACTGCTCCATTCCATATTCTGGACTGCTCTTGCTCCCTCATTAGCAAGTAGCAACAGCTGTTATTTATCAGCAAGTGATTTTCTTTTGTTTCCTGTCTTCATCAAACCTTCTGACCACTTCCTTTGCTTTTTCCTACCCCCCTCTCCTCTCCTCTCCTCTCCTCTCCTTTCTCTTTTCAACCATAAAACCCTTCCACCAACTTAATTACACCTCTTGCAGTCATCCATCCCCTTGTGTTTGCATTCTTTATCATCTCCTAGACTCCTTCCAACTAGGACTTCCCTCCATGGATCGAAGACGTCGATGTAGCTTTAGCCCGGTATCGAGCCCTCCTTCCGAAAGCGAGACAGGTGCAGTCTGCAGAGGCCCCACTAGAGAGCAGGAACGGTTCCTCCCTGTCGCCAATGTGAGCCGCATCATGAAGAAATCACTTCCCGGCAACGCCAAGATCTCCAAAGAGGCCAAGGAGACTGTCCAAGAGTGTGTTTCAGAGTTCATCAGCTTCATCACCAGCGAAGCATCCGACAAATGCCAGAGAGAGAAGAGGAAGACAATCAATGGCGACGATCTCTTATGGGCCATGAAGACTCTCGGGTTCGAGGACTATGTAGGGCCTCTAAAGATCTATCTTGACAAGTATAGAGAGACTGAAGGAGAGAAGACTTCTATGGTTAGACAAGGAGGAGATCAGTCACCCAAGGAGGAAAGCAACTTTAGGACTACTAATCATGATGGTAACCCCACTGCAAGTAACAGAGATTTATCTGGTTTTCATGGTGGGTTTTATTCGGAGATTTCAACGAGTTTGGGAGTGGGAGGAAGGGTCTTGTGCTACGGCGAGAAGTCGAAAATGAATGATTTTCATGCTGGAAAGACTGATGGGAATGGTGTTAGGAACAGAGCAAGTCATCACCTTGGAATTAAGTGGTAGTTGAGAGTTAAACCTCTCCTTCGTCCTTAGAATTATCATAATATGTTGTTTTGACTTCATATTATTTGACTAGTACTTGAAGATTCTCTGCTTGGGAGAGTAGTCATATCATTCTAACTAGAATGCTTTATGATGATGAAAATAGTTGTAATCTAATTGCAGATCATTATCATGTAATTACAATTTTACTCACTCTATAAATATATATATATATATATATATATATATATAAATCTATATCCACTTTTCCGTGGAATGCTTTTTTTTCATCCTCCACAGGAAAGGCTTCTTTTACAAAAATGCAGAAATCAAGTTAATTTTTGCGCTTTTTCTCGTGGAAAAACATTAACACCAAATGATCCCGCTTTTCGTTTTCCTTCCACAGAAAGAGCAGTTATACAAACAGGCCATTAATGTAAGCTTCACCAGTGGAAATTCCCTGGTGCTTCTGGTGTACTGATGCCTCCAATCTGGTTGAGGAGTCCGGAACCTTTCAGATCCACCTCTAATAAAAATGGCTTCACGTGATCTACAAAAAGAAGTTCATTTTATTTCCACTTTCATACTGTATTTTACTTTCGTTTTGTTTTTTTGTTCTTTTTTCTTTTTTTGGCCCACCTATTTTATTCTTTTTAGTTGTTGGTAGAGTCGCACTTGCTGAGATATTTGCATAAGCAAGAGGCTTAAAGGGCTTAAAGGGGAGGAAACTCTTCTACCAGTATGCATACACAGGCTAATGATCAATTCAATCCCCTCTAAAAAATATTACCCACTTTGAATTGGCATTTGTCTTAATTTGACACCGATTAGGACATTAATCAACATTGGTTTTCATCAAAATAAAGCCAGTATAATTTATAACCATTAGGCTTTAAGGACCTATAACCAAAAGACTAAGATTGTTTATCGGCCTAATAACGTTTGTACCTTAATCTCACCTAAACTCATCCATCCCCATCCCTCTCTTAGATTTTTCATGCATCCAGGTGAGCTTCATTAGAGGAGGATATTTTTAAGATGAAAAAGGATGAAAAAAAAAAATGCACTGTAAAGAATGGTCGTTTGATCTTTCAGAAATTAAAAAATAAAATAAAATGTGGAGCCATTTTATTAGAGGTGGAGGGAATTCTTCTCTCTGACCCTGGTGAGGGTTGATTCAGAGAAATAATAATTATTAGAATATAGGACCATAATTGAAACTAGCTTTTAGCGTTGACAACTATTTTCCCCAAGCCTTTGAGTGGGAATCTTACATAAGACCGTCTAAGCTTTTTGACAATTTTTACCTAATTACCTTTAATTCTCACCTCAAATGTTATCATCTTACTTGGCCAACATTGAAAGCCTGAAGTCATGTCACTTTAAAACTGATGATGATCATAAACTTTGAACAATCTGTTTTGAAATTTTGGACAACCACCAGTTATCTTTCACAACTACAAAATACAACCTGCCTCTTTTGTTCAACAAACCACTTCCAATGATTAAAAACCACAACGGTATGTGGAAAAATAGAAAAGCTCATGGGGATACTTTTCTACATTTATGTAAAGGGAATTTTGCTCTCATTCAAAGTGCATCGCATCTTCATTTTGTTGACAATTGATGGCAAAATCTCTTTTCTACCAAATAATCCAAGGGTTTAGTCATCTAAAGCTCTGTTTTTTTTCCATAAAAAAAACAAAATAAAATAAAATAAACAACAATGAATAAAAAGAACAGTAAAAAAAACAAAATAAAATAAAATAAACAACAATGAATAAAAAGAACAGGTTGGAGGGGAGATCGATTGTTTCTCATCCCATGTCTATGATCATGATCACTGGCAACCTATAATTGGTGATCCTGCATTTGCAAGCGTACATATAATCTGATGAGTAGGATTCTGCTATGTGAACATCATCAGCTCATTTTACCCAATAGAGTTACATGGATCACAGTGCCACCTACTCATATGACCATAGATATGCTTGAGTTTTTTTTTTTTTTTTTTTTTAATCACATAATAAGATTTGATTCACCCAAAAAATGCAACCATCAGACAAGTTAAAAAGCCACTTGGCCTCTTTCTATTTATTACAATAAGCATGACCAAGAGAAATCTCAAGGTTCCCTACAAATCCTAAGTAAAAACAAAATATAAAGAATGTATTTTATGTCTCATCTTTGTGAAGTTTCATACAGGACAACAAAAGTGAACTAGCAAAAATCAAGCCTACCCTTGAAAATCAAGAAGCATCTTAAGCCGACCTCAAACCATCTATTATGATGAATCACAAAATTTCTGCTCCTAGGTTACAAACCTCAAAGAAATGCTTCCAGTGATATAACAATAGGCATAGCTTTTCCCACGCTTTAGAATGAAGTGAAACAAAACCAGGCACTGGAAGTTTTCTTCAAGCAGAGGAGAGAGCTGCCCCTACATTTCAATCTCTTGGATATCAAAACTTTGCTTCTAGTCAGAAGCCGGAAGCATTTCCCAAGCAAATAAAATACAGGCGTCTTAGAATCCCTGCCATCAATTTTTTCTACAAAACTTTGTGAGCCTTGCCGTAGTACCTATTTATGAATGCAACCTGCTTGCCAAATCACCAGATACAAAATAAATTAGAATGAAACTCACAAAATAATATCTAATTAAGAAAATTTCTTCAAATAAAGGTGAGAAAAGACCTTGTTTTTACCAGAAAGAGTCAATGTACACAGTTGTTGCCCAAAACAAAAGACGGATAGTGGACTTGAAATATATTTTTTTGTTACAGCAGTGTGTGTGACCAAATGAACACTTTTCAAGTCATCAAATTAAGCATTTTGTGCACATACATGTATCCCAAATAACAAGTAGTTTGAATGTAATGGCAGATCAGTAGGTATCCTCTTCACTGTGCACATCTTAGAATTCAAAATTCTGATAAAAAAAAATTCTGTTTCAGCCCAAATCAGTATCTGTGCAATCACTGATTATGGTATTGGGCAGGAAGGAGCCGCCCTCTGATGTGATTTATGTGTCCTCTCTCTTTTTTTTAACGTATAAGCCATCATGATTTCTAATATTCATACAAAAGTCCAAATGATGAGAGGAATGAATAATCATAAATTCTGCCAAACATATTCAAACACCTCACAACCTGGGGATACAACAACCAGCCGAATAATCAAATACAGCACCAGTAAAAGAGACAACCTTCACTTGTGATATGTCGGGTGTATCAGGTGTCTGCACAGGATAGAACTTGTAAAACCGCATGTTCTCATATTCCAGCTTGTCTGCCTCAGTCATGTCTTCAATCTTCTTTTTTCGTGCTTCCCTTGCCTACAAGATTCAATAAAAAGGGGCACGTAGCAACTACTTAAGATGAGGAAATCACTGTAATTTTTCAATCTAACAAGGGGCGGAGGCTTTGCGCCTTAGATTAACTACCTGACGCTGTTCTCTCTTGGCTTCCCTGACCTTTTCTTTCACGTAGTCCTGAAGAAACAAATTGTTCATATTTAGATAGGTCAGGAATGGATGAAACAAGGGAATAATTATTCCAGTCCCAGCCTTCTGGCTGAATAATCCAAAAGTCCCTGTAGGCTATAGTGTTGAAAATAATCTTTTATCCTTAACTTCTATACGTTGTTAAAAGTATAGCCCGTTAAATAAATGACACAAAAACCCCCTCTCTAGTGGAAGAAGTTGTCACCTTTTGATTCATTCACTAAAAAGCATGGTTACTAGTGTGGGTGTTACAGCTTTGGTGGGCCAATTACCGCTACCCAGGCTCAAGTTGACATTTTGACCCAATTAATAAATGGGTTGGTTTTAGGCAGTCAAACACATTAACCTTGCCCAACCCGACCAATTGCACCAAGACCTGTAAGGGTTCAGGTTGATCCTTCTAAATTTTAGATTCACTTCAGATTGACATTTTCATTCAGATTAATATATGGGTAAAGTTCATGTTGAGCCAAAACGTGTTAAATGGTGCTCAACCTAACCCAACCCATTTATAATCATGTCAAAAACCAGAAATTATAGAGGTCAAACTGAACCCTAAGTAAACAGGCTGGGTTTGGGTTTGGGTTTGGGTTTGGGCTGGCATGTCATGGTGCTAATAGTTGGGTCGGGCAGGGATGGTGGGTCAACTAGTAAGAATGGATTGCATTGAAATCTCAACGCAAACCCTATCCAAAAATAAAAAGGGATGATCAGAACCCTGAATTGCCAATCCATTGGCAGCTAAGTAATGAGGCACCTCCCTTCCACTGTTCCACGTAAACAACAAGAGATCCCTAGCGGCACCATTGATGGTGAGGGACTTGGGTTAAGTGTTGGGTCACCAAACAATTACATCAATTCCCATGCTTGGATACCACCCTTCTAGAATAATAATAATAAAAATAATCAAGAACAACTTTTTCACAAAAGAAGGGCATTTGTGTCATTTGTCAAATAGATTTTGATGTACGATATGGTACTTAAAACAAAGCATTAGGGACCAAAAATTAATCTCTAATACTACAGGGACCCCTAGATAATTAGTCCAAGAGGAAATGACGATAGAATAAATTTCCCAAACACAAAAGTCATGCTTCCAAATTCATATAAAAATACCTTGAAGGCGTCCTTCTCTTGTTCAGGCAACACTTCATCATTAATTCGATCATTTGTGAAATCCTTGAGGTAACAAAAATCATATTCAATAGACCCTCAAAATAGAACTTGCAAATTTTAATGCACCTTGGCTATTCAATTATAACTCATTATAATATCAATCAATTTAATTTATATTGTCAATGGATTTTAGATTGATTAATTGATTCCATATGCCAGGAACCTGGGAAAAAAAGGATAGGACTAGGAGCCATTACTGAACCATTCATTTTGTATCAGTTGAGATAAAATTCACTAAAATGATAAGAAAAAAGAACAAAAGGATCTGTCCAAACAGAAGAAAAATACTGGAAAAAGAAAAAAGCTACAAAGAAGCAATAAAGCTGGGAGAAATATATAGGTCTTATATGCATGTCAGTTTCTATTGAATCCACATTTAGGTAATGAGCCCACAGCCTCATCATCACCCTTTGAGATATGTCAAAAAACTACCTCCATTGACTTGCAACAATCTTTATATGTGATGTAATTGATATGAAGAGAGATTTGAGATGACAGATCAAGCAATTGGAGGGGAGAAAAGTGAAGGAAAAAGGGGAAAAAACAACAAAAAAGGATATAAACCTATATACATGTTATATGTACATGCCACACCATTATTAATTAAATAGAAGCCGCTCACTTATTGTGTCTATAGAGTATAACAAAATGAGGAAAGAAGAGAGGGGGCAACAAATGAGACAACAATGGTCGATGGTAATAGCCAATCACAAGGCCCCAAAACGCACGGCCTCATCTGAGTCCTAGGGCACACTCCTAGGCTCCCCAGGTGCACGACTCTGAACCCTAGGGCACGCTCCTAGGCTCCCCAGGTGCATGCCCAATAAACCCACCCACAAAAAAAAAAAGAAGGAAAATGCACAAAAACATTCTATCCTCTTTCAGGATAAAGTTCATTTTCCAAGGACCTTTAGCACCCACTGAAACAACTAATAGACTTAGAAGAGTCGTCTTCTAACATTGACTGACCCGAATAAAAGCCTTCTAAAAATAATTAATGCTTTCCAAATAGACAAAACTTCTTACTCTCTAACCCCCATCCAAACTAGCATATAAAATTTCCCCTATTCCACCCATGACGAGAAATTAGAGATGAAGAATCCTTGAAGTGGATAATAGTGACTTTCTACTCAAAGGTTTGTTCAGATAAACCATAGAAAGGTTTCCTTTTTTCCAAAAAATGGTGTTACAATGTGTTTGGTGTCACGTGAGGAATTGAAAAGGCAAAAGCTAATCATTGATATGGCACTTTCACTTCTACAAAAAGTAGTTGAAAAGCTTCAAGGGAGATTAAACTGAGAATTACATGCACTCTAAAAATGTAGAAAACATTAATGTGGCACTTTCCGCTAGCTGCAAAAGCACATGAATCCTTTAGGGCTTGTTTGCATAAAGGAGACATTCCATCTTACTCATGTTATAAGGCATAACAAGAGAAAAGTAAAGAAAGTGGCAACTTTCTCTTTTAAAATCAAGGGAAGTAAAAAAGAAAATTTTTTATTTAGGACGCTTTTGTGCTACACTAGAATTCTGCAGCATGCAAATTACCTTTTTCGTATGCTGCAAAAAGTGATCCCTACCCCCCTGCCATAGGAAATGGGATTCCGAGGAGTAGAAGAAAAATAGTTCAACTTTTTCTTCTTTCTGTGGACAGTGCAATGCCAAACAGCGAAAGAATGGCAAGTGAAAAAAATCAAAGGTTTTTCCATGCTATCAAGGAATCCTCGACATTGAACAAACGGGAGCATAAATCTCCTCTTTGAGGTGAAAAGCTTCTCAAGTGACACCAACTTTTCTCCTTCAAAAGATGCAGATGGTAATATTATCCTTCCTCTAGAGGAAAAAAAAAAAAAAAAATTTCTCCTCCATCTCAGTTCATCTATATATAGTAGGGATTCTTCAAATGAGGAAACCTTGAATCCCCGCTTCTAATTTCTATTTAAAAAACCTATTCCCCACCTTTACTTTCTTTTCTTTTCTTTTTAAATCACACCAAACAAAAGTAATGGGCTTTTTGGATGAGAAGATACAAATAAGAAGTGGAGATTCCCCACTAGTTGGATAAAGTGAATCCTTCAAGTGGAGCCATGTTTGGTGTAACTAGAGAAAAGTATATGGGGAGAATACAAACTCAATGTGTTCTTTAGGGCTCATTTGAGCACTTATGCAAAATGAGAAAAGAGAAAAGCACAATATCAACATTTACTAATGTTTCTAGAGTCCATGGAATCTCAGTTCAACTCACACCTCGAAACTCACTTTTCTATTACTTTTCTTGGAAGGAAAAGCACCACATCAGCAATCAACTTTTGCCTTTTCAATTCCTAACATAAGACCAAAAACAATGCAACGCCTTTTTGAAGAAAAAAAAGAGTTTCGCAATTTATTGCCTCATACAAATAAACCCTTGGGTTTAGAGAAGAAACATAAATCTCCCCCATGAAGTGTAATGTTTTTACTTCTTTCCTTTTGAAATAAAATTTACTGTTACCTATCAAGAAAAAAAAAAAAAAAGTGAATAGTTTTTCAAGTGACGCCTACTTTTCTCCTCTAAAAGCTATCCAAGCAGGAGTATGTCTTTTCCTAAGAAAAAAGGGACCTCCCTGCAATTTCTCATCAAAATGGCCCCAAAAGTATAAAGTGGGGATTCTCCACCTAGGAAATCATTCACCTTAAGGTTTCTCATACTTTCTCCACCTAGTAGGGAGTCCCCACTTTCTATTTTCTCCTCATCCAAACAAATCCTGACTTTCAACTGACTAGCCATTCAAAGTTACATTGCACTAGTTTTCAGTAGTCGAACAACGACCTTTTTTCTCACGCACTAGGGACCTTGAAGTCCGAAACATTCATCAAAGGCCATCTTTGTAACACTCAAGATACACAACACCAGCATCCACTTCATCCCTTCCCAACCCTTAACCCAAACCATTAAGAGGCCATTTGGGTCAAGAGAAATGAACTATGAAAATCACCTGTTCTTTTAGAGAAAAGAAGGAATTTCTCAGGGGGGGAAAAGGAAATACATTTTTCTGTTTGGTTATTTTGTGTATATGGCTGGGGAAAAGGAATCGCTTCTCTAACGGATGTTCAACTTTCTCCCCTACAGACACGTTTGTACAATGCAAAGGATTCCTCAATAGCACAAAAAAGCCTCCAATTTTTTGTGCTTACCATTTTTCCATTGTTTGGTGTAGCGCTTTTCCACACAGAAAGAGGAAAAAATTGAAATATTTTTCCTCGCCTATGAGGAAAAACATTTCCTATGGGAGGGCTAGCAATCACTTCTCCAAGACGGCGCAAAAAAGAAAATCACTGAATTCCATCATTGTACAAACACATCCTAAAAGATTATCCAGCTAAAGAATTTCCTAATATCTCCATCTAGTGGGGAATCCACACTTCCCCATTTCTCCTCATCCAAACGATTATTGATTTTTGACCTTACACCAACCACACTATCATTCTTGAAATAATTAGAAGTTTTTTTTTTTAACGACTCAGGACTATTTCTACAGACAATGTCCTCGCCGTACAATCAAGGCAAGCTTTACTTTCATGTTCTTGCATGAGAATTTCCATTCTCATCCTCCTATTTGTTCCAATAATAAATTCTAGCTCTAAACTATATTTTCCTCCTCATGTCACTATTGCCATATTTTTCTTATTCTTCTCAACAGAGGAAGGTTAAAAGCACTAGCAGCATTTTCATCTTATTTATCCTCCTCTCATTATATCCAAAAGAAACCATCTTTACAGTCAACTTTCACCCCCTTGGCAAGCATCCATTTTAGTGTTTGATAGCTTTTCATACTACATTCAAGGGAAAATGTCTCTTACCAGCAGACTGCAAAATTTTGAGGCACAACATGTGAAGAGCATACCACCTCAGACATGCTAACAAAGCAGCATATTATTTTTTTTCCTAATTTGTGCTTGTACATATATTTTTAAATGAGGATCATTATGTAAGGTCCATTGCATTTTTTTATTTTTATTTTTTTCTTGATTTGTGATTGCACATATCTTTTTGTTAGCTTTAAAGGGGGTATATAAGTAAATGTGTATAGCTGGGGATCATTACGTAATGTTCAAACTTTTTCCTACACCTTCAGCTCTCTCAAATTATCACTGCATGCATACCTACCAGGGGGTAGTAATGAAAGGTATAATCATAGATCAGGTTAGGCAGAAAATAAGACCCATCAGATTATCCTAATCCTTGTTTTATAATTATAGGCCTCAAAGTTTAATTGTCTTTTTAACTATACATTTTTTTTTTAGATTTAACGGAGTGTAAAAGGGCTAGACCGATTAAAGGTGAGGCACAAGTGGACCAAGTAAAGGCGGACAGCATATGAACAGTATGTGGTCTGGTCCTTGGTGGAAATTTGTGCTGCTACATGTGGGAATCAAAGGATTTACAACCTTCCTAAATTAGGAAAGAGTATATCAGGAAAATTAAACCAAATCCAAGTCACCGAGCACCTGTTGGCAAGGTATCAATGAAAACTATTAACCAGATCAAACCATTTTAAAGCATCTGTTCTCCCTAAGGACACTCCCCAATCATGTAGATTGAATGTGGATAATTGAGGCACTCCATTGAACTACCCTGACACGTAGTAGAAATTTCAATAGAGCCTTCAACAAACAAGGTTTGGACTTGCCCAACAAAGTTTTGGACCTAGCCTGCCATCGCTGAGAGTTGACATTAACAAAACCTAAAAGATGCGCCTAGAATTAATTCTCATGCCAATAACCAAAAAGGTTGAAACCCTCCCAATTATGACGGCATTTTCTACATTAACCCATCTTACATCCATATATGGCCATCAGGTAGCCAGACTCCAGCATCACATCAATCCATATACTTAAATATCAGACCAAAAAAGAAGAAACAGCTTTAGGCTGAACAGGTCCAAATACGATCCAGCGACACATCTACAAAGTGCATGTCTTCTCGCTCTCAAGGTTGACAAATGTTCAACTCAACGTGTCCATGCAATAGAAGCACAGACACCACATAATTTTTCATACCACAGAATACTAGAACAAAGGATATGACCTGCATTATTGTAACTTAAATTATTTTTTACAGCAACAAATGGGCTAGAGCTGAATTGCAAGAAAATCATAACCAAAAGAATGATCAAGTTTTGCAAAACGTCATTGCATTTGCAGGCCACATTAAAAGTCAAAGAGACAAGTAGATCAATGGGTATTACCTCAATGTCATCGAGCTCCCAGTCAAAATCACATACAATCTGCACAACAGAGAGGAGGTAGCAAATGATCAGAATGTTAAAAAAATATGATCCAATGTAAGCACAATTACAAAAATTAGTTTCTTAGAGAGAGAATAAACAGGCTCTATTATAAAGCGTCTTGATGTGAGAAGAACCCCAGCTTGCCCTCTTCCATTGAATGAATTAAGCAATTGGTGAATAATTAACTTTCTCAACTATTGGACGTTTTGATCAGTAATGCTAGGAAGCTCTGTTTTTTTTTGTTTTTTTTTTTTTTTTAATTGTTAATGCTAGAAAGGCAGTTCAAAAGAATAACCAATGAGGAAACAGAACAATAAGCTAGTCCATAAACCATTTTTATGTTTTGAATTTAAACTTGACATGCCTGGCTGGGACCATATAAAGGCGGCCCGCACTAAATTCAGTAGCTGCTACTTAAAAAATTAAAAATAAAAATAAAAGAAATATAGGGCCGTCCAAATTGAAGAACCAAACCCCTTCCAAGCAATTGGGATTACTAAAATATGTGGAGCCCAAAATTTTTGTTTGAGTGTTTCCTATTTCCCTCATTTCCTTTTAAATTTTCAACTTGTTGACATTAGACAAATCTGGGGCTCCAATGAACAGGCATGCGGAACCTTAAATTAGCATGGTGGCTTTCCAAATTCCTAGCTTCCAATTAGTTTAAAGTTTGGTTTGAAGAAACTTTCCTTCTTTTTTTTTTCCTTGGTTGTTTGTGTTGTAAGGTGGGAATCCGAGCTGGACTGGGTACTCTGTAATGTCTAAGCGTATAGAAATAGGCTGGTCATTGGTGATCAATAGGGATATCTACAGTGTTGACAGTTTTTCAATTTACATTGTGTATATATCATTCTGAGCAAGAATCAAGCATAATTGAGGAGTGTTTTTTCAATCTGAATACAATTGTGAACAAGGGGTTCGAGAAAGCACGACCCAGGAATGTTTTTCCCAATCTGAATACAATTAAGAGCAAGGAGCTGGTCGAATCTTAGCTCTAGAAAGATTTTTTTGAGTGATCATCTCTCTCATTCTCTGAGGTTGGGAGTTTATCTTGGTATTTTACGTAGAGATTGGCTAGATCAACTCCATCCACATGTGATCAAGAATTTAGATCTGAGTTTCACTACCCCTTCAATGTCTCTTTCTGAAACAGAATTCCACACCCACAATCGGCTCCAGCAGAAAAATCGAATGTCTGCCATAGCAGATATGAGCAATATGGTTTGATCACTAAAAAATATGAGACGTTCACTGCGAGTATGGATGAGAAAGTAATACCAGACAAGTTGGCAAATTAACTACATAGAAATTTTGCATACTAACCGGAGGTTCTGAAGGATACATGAGTTGAACAACTGTATCCTGCTCTACATCATCCTCCTTCAGAGGGTTTTCGAAATCTGCCACAACAAATAAACTTAGCTACTAGAATATATATTAGAAAGTTTTCATTACACAGATGACTACAATGGTGGACAAGAATTCCACTTTAAACAGATATATAGTAGGCAACAATGACACAGATCCCCAATGGCACAAATAAAACATATTCTGAAACTTGTCAGAATGAAAATAGAATAGACCCAACAGGCAAGAATAGTAGTCCAAGGCTTTATGGATTAGGTAGATCAGAATGTAACTAAAACGTTGCTGTCAAACGATTATATAATGGAGGGTGACAATTGTTGGAAGGACTTCTCTAATGATCAACAACTAAAAAGACGGAAACCTGGGATCAAGTCATAGTTGTCAATTCCCTTCTGTAGTCGGATGGGGCGAGATATGGATTGTATTTATCTGTATGGCTAGCTGCAGCATAGCCCCTGCATAGGAGTGACTCTGTCCTCCAGGTATCACCCTGTTATCTGTATAGTGGCCACACTATGATATTAAATTCCCTCGTAGAATCCTGGGTACCAGTGATCTGTATAAAATTATATCTGCCTGTTCTTGTCACAATTACAACCATTCTGGGAGAATATAACTTATGTGGATTGGGCCAATTTTCTAGGTTTCACTATTAGATGTCTTTATCTGATTCCTATATGTTTCATACATTCATGCATACTTGGTTGTAGACTTATCTGTTATCTTATGATCACTTGTCTTTATTCACATTTGATACGTTTATTATATATAGTTGCGTACTTGCTTAGTTGTTTGATGACATAACCTAACCCTCACGGCCTCACCCCTACCCAAGAGACTGAGGCGGTCGAGGAGACCCCACAGGAGTTAGCTTAGCGGACTCCTGATGATGTTGTATTGACATCTAGCTACATGAGCTTCATCACAGGGGATGGTTTTGGTTGGATGGTTGTATTGACATTTACTGGTTAGTACTTGGGAGAGTTTTTTGTGGTTGACTGTGATAAGACTTCTAGTTTTGGGATTGTCTATAAAACGCTGTTCTTTATGTTGTAAACTTAAACACTCCTATATTGTACATATTTTGGGACTGTATATGCACAGTATATATTGATGCACATAGTTATATGTTTATTACTGTTGATACAAGCGTCCGCAAGAAGAATTTAAAAAATGTGACGGAAAATGCATGTATCCTCACACGTGATATTCTGTGGGTACCATACAGGGGCAAAATATCATTAGAGTCAAAATAACTCAAAACCCCACACAAGTTACATCTCAGAATTGGGACCATTAAGGTAATCCAATTTGAGGGCGTGAAACAATTCCATCCCGTGATATTCTGTGGGTACCATATAGGGGTAAAATATCATTAGAGTCAAAATGACTGAAAACCCCACACAAGTTACATCTCAGAATTGGGACCATTAAGGTAATCCAATATGAGGGCGTGACACAATTCCATGCCATGTTTGATACTTCCATTCACATATAGTGAAAACTAGAAAATGATCACTACAAAGTGTAGTTTAATTTAAGTGATATATGTATGCATTTTTAGTATTACTTTAGCATTCAACTATTTTTTTTCAATTTTAGGCATTCTTTTAAAAAAAAAAATTCCCAATTTTTCAATAGCATCTTTTTCAGAACGGAACACCATAATTAACCACAATGCTGAAACATTCCATTACAAGGTCAAACCAGAATGGGGACCAGAACGGAATTGACAACTAGGGGATCAAGTAGACGACAACACAGCCCAAAGGAGTGCAACATTTGTGGAACGCCAAATATTTAACTATTTATTGTAAGACTTCACATAAAGTGCCCTTTTTATCTTTTGAACAGTAACATACTCGAACCTGCAACCTCGTGGTTGCCATAGTAAGCACCTTCCAATTGTGCAACAGGCTCTTGTCAAGATTTCATATGAACATCGAGTGCTTAGTGCTTACAATGATAGAAGAGCAACTTGGAAGATTATGGGGACAATGATACAAGTTGAATTTTGTGGTGATTTCAGAATGAAGAGGATAAAAGCTCAAAATACTATGTCCAACTCTGTATATAAGAAGATAATTTCTACCATTGACCAAATCCACCCATCGGGTGGACATAAGAGAGCTACAGGACTTTCTTCGCTGAGATCAAGGAGAGTGCATCAATAACATGAGGTGAAAAAAACAAAAACAAAAATAGATAGAAAGTTAAAGAGAACTCACAAGGTAAACAATATTCATATTTCTTGATCCGTTCTAACTTCAAATGTCTCAGACCAGCCCTGCATCAAGGTATCAGCTTTACAAGATTAAAAATGGTCGTAAATTCACAAAGACAGTGCACGAGCGAGAGAGAGAGAGAGAGAGAGAGAGAGAGAGAGAGAGAGAGAGAGAGAGAGAGATTTAAATAACTTTAAATTAAATTTAAACATTACATGTATTTTTTATAAGTATATAAAATATGATCAATACGAGAAGAACAAAATTCTCTTTGAAAAATTGCATAATTTTCATGTAAATTAATTCTGATTTCAAATATAATTTAAGTAAATTAAACTTTTAGCATTGGACAAAATGTAAGGCTTGAATATGATTTTTTGTTGTTTTTTTTTTTTTAACTATAATCTAAGCATATAATTGCCATCATCTCAGTCGGCGTGAGCCATCAATTCCAAGTCGAGTATAGTTGTGAATCAAGCAGATGGGTCGTTCAGGTTTCAACTCAACTCGTCCAAACCAGGTTCAACTTAGTCAGATAGTATGAGACCAAATGAGACGACTCAGCCGAGTTCCTAAGTGCCCCACCAAGTAAGAAAAATTATTACATGATTAGGATGACCCTCCTAAATTCTTCTAAATGGAAAAGCTCTCTCTCTCCCCACTGATTACAATACCTTAACATGACCGGTACAAATTACATGGTTTTAATTATCAATAGTATGATCAAAAGATCACCAATTATCAAAAATTCAAAAGGTGAACAGCAATAATGACCTGGCAAGCCAAGTGCCAAGCTCAAAAAACAAGGCATTTACTTGAACAGAAAAGACAAATATTGACCATGGGAAGAAAAGAAAACCACCAAATCATCATGAAATTGCCAAAACCAATGGACCAAAATTTCAGTTGTAGTAAAATTTCAGTTGAATTGACCCTGAAAGAATACAATATTACTCATTTAACTTTAATAAAACAGGAGAAACACGAGACACCCCAGTGGTTAAGGGTGTCTCATCTCACACAGCTTCCCAGGGATCCTTGGGCAGGCAGTTCTTCACAAGGGTTCTGTAACAGTACCACTCATCCATCAAGCAAAAAAAAAAAAAAAAAAAACTCAATAAAACAGAATATTCCAAAATTCAAAAACAAAATAAGCTGCTTAATAAAAGTTTATTCATTCATAAATATAATTTATGGTTTTAAACAAATTCCATTAGTCCCTCTCAACAACACGTCTTGATTACCCAAAAAAAAAAAAAAAAGGTCTTTATCCATCCAATAAATTAACTTAACCAGGTATAATGTGAAGGATGCAAAACTCTACAAAAATAGCTCCTCAATACCTTCTTTGGGTGCAGCTCAGATAAAAAATCTGTGTCTTCAATCTATCTACTTGACTTTGCCTGTCAATCAGTACACATGGCATTAAACAATGCACTTACAGAAAAATTTCCTACAATAACAAACTATGTTGAGAATCTAAAACATTTGAAGCATGGGAGCGAATAGAAGATACCTATCTTCTAATGGAATGTATGGAAACCAGGCCATCTTCATTTCCTTCATTGGTATTATTTCTTCATTCTCCCTTTGAACCGATTTTACACCAATTTTATCAGAAGGGGGGCGAGAGCTAACAACCTGCTTAATACCACAGGCAACTGAAATATTAAATATGCATACAGATGGTGAATTAGCAACATCAACCACTTCATTCCAGCATGCAGATTTGGTTAGCAAAAGATGTAATTGAAGTGCTTGAAAGCCAGCATAAACGTGCATGCACAAGTAATTATTAAAATTAACAGATCCGAACTGTCAAAAGCGTGATTACTTAAGCATGTACACACTACACACGGGAAAGTACAATTGTAAGAAGTCAACATCAATAAAAAAGCAAGAAAGTTAAGTCATTTACCGCCACAACCGCAGGAATACATATTACTTTCCCTTGACCTTTAAAGAAAACCAATTGAGCTGCAAAAACAGAAAGAATAACATAAAAAATTAATAGGAGAAACTAATAATATAAATCTTTTCATTTTCAGAGCCTAAAGATGCAGTAGAAAGTTGAAACAGATATGTACCAATTTTATTTTATTTTTAACCAAGATTACGTATCATAGACATTAATCACGATATTGTAAATAGCCGGTTTGATCATAGGCCCCACTTTGGATGGTTGTAATCCATGGTTCAATAACAGAGAGATCATTAAAATTAATTGATCATAAATGAGTGTTTTGTACTTTAAAAAAATCATGTAACGTTTTTAAATTAACAAATCTCCATATGCACATCAGCCCCATCAGCAATGAGTTTTTTTTTAGAAGAAAAAAGGTCATTCTTCAGTTTTTTAGAAAAGAAAATGCAATTTAGGGCCACATCAGTACCTAGTCATTTATCCAATCATGTGCTCAATCGAACATTGGGCCTTACTCCTAATGAGCTGAAATTTTAGAACATATCCATGGAGAGTATGGGCTTCGTCTTGAACGGTCCGGATTATCTCTGTGGCCCCAACGATGGAGTCCTGGGCAAGTGTTACACAGTTCCGGTGTAATAGTGCGACAGGGGATCCGGACTCTTCCCAAAAATAAGATCGCTTGCATGCACAGTAAGAGTTTTCGTTGGAGAAGTACATATGGCAGGCGCCACTAATGCTAGTAATGTCTGTCAGACAAGGTAAAGTAAAAAATGCAACCATTGAAAGTACTTGCATGCTTAACCTTCCTATACTAGTAAATTACCAAACAGTTGGGAGCAAGAGATTGATACACCACAATTTCGAACAGTGCCCCTGCCTCCTAAGTCCTAAGGTATCTTTACCACTGCACCAACACAAAAAAGACACTTTTTGGCAGTAACTTTTTAGGCAAGAAGATCGAAGAAGAAATGTAATCACCAGCCCCCTGATGGTTTGCCACAATCAAATTAAACTTCTATTTGACCCTGCCACAATGTATCATTAAATATTACTCTAACCAAAAATTAATACTCCAATGGATTGAATCATGCAGTGATCGATGATCCCCGTGGGAAATAACCACACCTCATGAAATAGCTCAATCCACCAGAGTATCACTCAAATCATGGTGATATTCAAGACATGTGGCTATCATGTAAAGGGATGTGAAATAAGGCAGTTTCACTTGACAAGTGAGTGCAAGGTCTGAAAAATGAAATAAAGGGAAACATGATATGTTTGCAAATTGCTGTTGCTATGACAGTTGTTCATTTGCCATGTAATCAACCATCACCGTGCTTCAAGGAATGCAAAGATAGTCTTAAGTCTTAATGCATGGCGAACAAAGATCATCCACGATATGGCTACATTTAATGTAACCATTAATGTAAACATTGTCATAGTTGCTATTTACTACAAAATCAATCATCATAATTCTTATACTGCACGACAAAGAAAGCTCATAAGTTGCATGATATGCTTACGTTCAGTACAACCAAAAAGATAGACCCTTTTCTGGTAAAGCTCGCCACCCTCCTCGAGGGCACTCTAGCAACCAATAAAAAAATAAAATTAGCTTTCTTGAATGCCCAATGTATCAGATAAATCTAATTTGCTCTAGTAAACATTTAAAAGGGAACATCCACGAAATAAAGTTTTCCAAGAATGACGACATGAAACAGTGAAGACATGTAACAAACCTCGAGGTTTGAAAAATCCCACTTGATGTTATAAACTGCATCCAATTGGTCCCACTGCCATCAATAAATCGTGCTTAATAAGGGAAAGAATAAAATAAAGCATTCAAATGGTATAATTAGTGAATGTGATCTCCCTTTTTCCTAGTCTTTTAGAATTTAAAAAAAAAATACCGAGAAATGAGTAGAGTACTCAAAAAGAAAGGACCACGGAAGGGGTAATCCTTATGTTTAACAGGAATGATATTCTCTTTAAACGTGAATGTATGCATATGCATCCATTAACTTTCTCTTTGGTAAGTGCAAGCAGATACCACAATACAAGTGGATACCCATTTCTTTCTCCATACATAAACATAATATATTTAAACCAAACTTAATTTCTGTCTGACAGACATGGGAACTTGAAGTTGCACAGAATTGAAACAAACCTCAGTACCAACTGGGAATACAGTCTTCCATAAATCTTCCTACAAAACAGAACAGAAATCACCGTGATTATTACCAGTAGAAAACACGGGCTTAAGGTAGAATTACATGTATTCCAACAGTCCAACTCTCAGTTGGACAGTATTTTGACAAATGAATGGTCCCATCCATTCCACTTTGTGCTTGTGAACATCCAGTCACATGGAAATAAGAGATTGCATGGGGCAGAATACTGCTTTTCAGAATTATCTGCACCCAACGAATGTCAAAAATCTGGCTTTTGGATGGGAAAAAGGAAAAGGATTTCCCATGCCCAATGTGTTTTTCCAGTTTCAGAGTTGCTCCAAATACATACAGATAACTACAGCTTCTAGACAGCCATAATTCCGAAAAGATCCTGAGATTACAAGTTCTTTTTCTCTTTCTGAATGGTAACATGAGCGGAACACACAACCTCAGGGTTGCAATGATGAGCACCTTCTCCAACTGTGCTACAAGCTATCCTCCTCCACAGATTACAAGTTTACATACATGTCAAAACCATATCACATTCAAAAGACAAACCCATAAAATACATAAATATATCCTCAAAAAAACCTCATAAAATGTCTTTGAAAGAAAAAAAAAAAAAAAAAAGTCAAGCAAAAACCTTTACAAGGTAAAAATATATATAATGAAACATATATCCCTACATCTCCAAATTATTCAAAAACCAAACAAATTTCTAAACAGAGACAAAAACCAAAGATGCATTCATACTCCATGAAGCAAAAAAGAATGGTTTTTTTTGTTTTTTTTTTTTTTTTTCAATTCTGGGAACCCTTGAAATAAAAAACAACATCAGGTACCGTAAGACACAAATTGTCGGTACTAATAGCCAACATTAATATGAGTTGAAGCTATAGCATACAAAAAACAAAAAGGGAAAGGGGGGGGGGGGGTGTGGAAACCCAATTAACATGATTCCCCATTTTCACATTGCCTCCGAAACCCTAAGTAGAACAGATACCAATCCACAAACAATCCTTACCCCCATTGCAACTCAATCAACTCCCAAAATAAAAAAAAAAAAAACAGTATCTCAACCATCACACTAAACGCCTAAATGCTAAAACAGAAAGAAACCATAAAATCCATAAAACGAAACCCTAAAAAAAGAATTTTTTTCTTCCCTCATTCAATAGATCTGAAGTAGTCGATTAGAAATAATACAATCAAGGTCAGAAATCTCACCATATTCCGCTTATCGGGGAGGATTTCATCCTCCTTAGGTTTAAGAGCTGCTGGGGCTTTGACTCGTTTTCCGCTGCTGGATGCCTTGGTCGATTCTTTGGGGAGTTCCTCCGGAGATGTGCCATTTGCTCCTTTCTTCTTCTTCTCTTCAGATGCTGTCTTCTTTGATGCCTTTGGTCTCCTCATGATCGAAGAATCGAATCAAAATATGAAGAAGAAGAAATCAATCAGAAGATGAGAAAGATAGGGTTTTAGTTGGTTGATTTTGAGAAGGACAGGGACGGAGAGAGAGAGAGATGAAGAGGAATGAGAGGAGAAAGAAGGGTACTTTGGTATTTATGGGATGATGGCGTGGATGGTAAGCGGGTAAATTGGGGGTGTGTGCGTTGCGGCTGAGGATTTTGGATTTTGAAATTTTGAAGGTTGAGATGAGGCGGCTATGGAAAGATGTCTGGGGTTTCGGGACGAAATATGGACCGTCCACTTGGTGATGGATGGTCGGATGATTTAGTTTTTCAGTGGGCCATCAAAGTGTTGGCATAGACGCGTGTTTTGACCATGGTTTAAAATAACGGCCGTTACCGTTACATAACGGCCGTTATGTAACGGTAACGGCCGCGACCGCGACGATATTTTGCTCATAACGCTAACGATAGCGTTATGGGCAAAATATCGCCAAAATAACGCCCGTTATGGCCGTTATTTTCAAAATATCGGCCGTTACCGTTATTTTGAAAATATCGGCCGTTATTTTGAAAATATCGGCCGACAGTTTTTTTTTTTTTTTTTTTTTTTTTTTTTTTTTTTTTTTTTTTTGAGTGAGTTGTGTTTTCACTCATTTTTCATTTTTTTTTTCTTCTCCAAACCGAGCCTAAGCTTTCCTCTCACTATATGTGACGTCTCCGAGCTCCAAAACTCAATACTCTATCAAGAATTTGGTGGATTTCTCCGCCGGAAAGAATAAAGAAGTCGAGAGATATTATTTGGCAAGATTTTTGTGCCTTTTAAGTTTTTTTTTTTTTCAAGATTGGGACCTCAAAATAGCTTAGAAATGCTTGAGGATTGTTAGATCTAGTGTCTTGGAGCACTATATTGTAGATTTTAGCACTTTTGTATTTTTTTTCAAATTTTTTTTATTTAAATCAAATTTTTTTTTGTTTGAAAGTTTGTATAAAATATATCTATCTAAGTCTTTTATTAAGTTAAATACTTTTATTGTTCTAAAAATCAAGCCAAGGTAAGTTACTATTGTCCAAACTCCACTACTTTAGGTTAGCAAGTTAATTCATTTTGATGTGGTAAAATGTTACTTTAAACTTGAAACTTGAAGGCGAGTACACCTTGATGATTGAGTTATTGAGTTGAGTATTGCACATGGACTAACTCTATTAGTATTATTGCTAGATTATAGATTTTAAATGTTTAACATTATTAGTTTGTCCAAAATTATGGTTACATTATGTAAAATTTATGACATTTCAGCTTATTTCAGTATATACAGCGATACAGCCATGATACAGGATGTTATAACTTGAGGGGACCGTTATTTTGCTTTAAAGTGTACACTAATGAAAATAAACATTGTTTTCTATCATTTTATAATATTTTGAATTTTTTGGATATTTTTTCTGATTTTTTTTTTGTCAAATAAAAATTCGCTCAGCGATGGACCGCGACGACCGCGAACCGCGACGCGATGACCGCGAACCGCGATAAACGCGAACCGCGACGCGATGACCGCGAACCGCGATTTTAAACCATGGTTTTGACTCAAGTGTCATGTGTAAGGACAAAATGGGATTGGAGAAGACAATTCTAGATTCAACATGAAGGTGTCATGGGCCTATGTGGATGAGGTTGCTAAAACATGACATGTGGGCTCTTTGTGGGCCAGCCAGATATAATCCGGGCAGGCACATAGGAGTGCTCATGGGCCGGGCTAGAATGGGCCCAATCTGTGTGCAATCCCGCTTTGGGCCTATTCGGATGTGTAATTTTGGGCCTATTTAATATTTGGGCCAGACTTGGATGGAGTGATAGAAAGCCCGATGTCTGGCTCAGCGTTAAGAATGAGTGCTTCTAATTTTAGTTTTATTCTTGTCCAAATAATTGCTAGAAAGCCCGTACAAATGATAAGTTTATATGTATTATTTTTACTTCTATCACAAAATTTTGCCTGTGTATCTCTTATAATAGGGTAGGCTTTTTCTTTTTTTCCTAATTGAATCATTCATACCAAATAATCAATTTTTAATATAGTATAATCCAATGGATCTAAATTATTGAGACATGACTGGATTGAATCTTCATGTGTGATAAGGTTTATTGCTTGTAATCATGTTTGGAAAATGGATCATAAAATTATTTTAGCCCTGCCTTTTAAGGGAGTTGAAGTTTTATATGTGTTACGTGAGGTAACTTCCTTGATCAATTGAATGGTGTGTAATTTTTTGATGATTCTATTTGGTGGGGCTAGCAATGGGCAGGGGCAGACTCACATTATAGCATATGGATGCGGTCGCGTTGGTCGGATTTTGGAAACTCCCATGGTAGGCGGCCGATGCCCCACCTTCAAAATGAATTTTGCCGGAGAGAGAGAAAGAGAGATAAATTAGAATTTGGAAGCCCAAAAGGAGAGACCGGGAGGAAGAAAGAATAAAGGAAAGCGAATATGAAAGGAGGATAAGGGAAAAAAAATTATAGAATATAAAAACCGGGGGATCTAGAAAGTGGGAGGTGGATTTGAGGTTTCCTCATGTGCACGTGAGGCCCACAAATGTGGTAATCATAAATGTAGATTGTATGAGTGATAGTAAGAGGGGAGAGGAGATGACGATGGGTGTTTGGAAATTAGATATTTAATGAGATTTTATTATATTATTTCCCTACTTAAGAATATAATTTGTTCACCAGTTTTGATTTGGGGTATGGTGGTAACGAGGACAAACGATTATCTATTGTAGCTATTATACATGGGGCCCACAATGGAATTTTAGACATGTGTTATATGATTCCTACGTAAAAGCTACCTTTTAGAATTCCATCCAAAAGTCCATAGGTGGCCATAGATACATTTGTAAGAATTAGATCTCACGACAATAGATTGCTATTTGATCATTTTGTTGGTAAGGGCGGAATCCAAGCACTGAGTTTTGAGAGTAGTCACCCTCGTCAAACCTATAAAAAGACTAAAATGAATTATGGGCTAGATGGACATCGTCTACCTCTCTCAAACAAAAATCCTAGGCCAGCCGCTATTTGTTGGTGAAGATGCAACTCATTAGCTTCTTATGGTTAGAGTGAAATTTTTAGGCTAAGTACTAGTTTGACCGGAAACGATTTTGCACATATCGGGTTGAATCCAATCTGGATTTTCTCATCATAGCAGACTAGCAGAAAAAAAAAAATCCCATGCTAGGCTCTGGCAAGAAATAATAACAATATATTAATAATTAGTATTTTCTTTGAAAACGATTGATAAAAGACAAATTAAAATAAATTAATAAATAAATAATTTAGAAAAAAAGGTTCGGGATACGCTTGGCACAAAACTAAACTAATTTTTTTTATAAAACTTAAATTGAAACACTTATCTAGCTTTGAAATTGGTATAAAAGAATTATATAAAGAGAGAATGATGATGATGATGGTTTAAACTATTATTTGAATAAATTTAAAAAATAATATTTGTAAAGATTTATAAGTTAGTGTGAATGCGTGAGTTCGAGTGTACTATAAACCCCAAAAACGTAAAAAAAGAAAACACCCCTAATACCAACTTGTGGTAATTATTGGTGCAGGTCCATGACCAACTCTAAAACATTTTAAATCCAATAAATTAGAAAGCAACAATCCACCCTCAAATTATATCATAATGAAAAGTATCATTTAGTACTTTTAGGGCTCCAAATTGCATCCTTGTCCACAAATATCTGAATGGTGATGATGAAGACGACGATAATGATCAACGAGACACTATTAATATTGTAAAAACAAACGTAAATAAAGAAGTAGTAAATGGAATTGTAGCACCCTTCCTACAAGAGCATGTATCTCCAAAATCATTATCCTTCCATTTTCTAAAAGGATTGAGAGGCGTTGAGCATGGGTGGTGAAGATTTAATTTACTGTATTAAATAAGATTTAAGGAGATTGATCGATTTATGCGTCGTGCAATATTTCAATAATTTTGAATTGTGAAGAAGCGTATCATGTTTGCAAGGTACCGAGAGACGTTGAGGGAATAAGCGTTTCATATTTATTGAGAGATGTTGAGGGTGGATCAAAGAAGATTTTAATTATTATATTCAATAAGAGTTAAGATTTTATTAGCTCATAAGTTAAAACGCCATCTTGAAGGAGTCAAAATAAACTTACCCTCGGTCAAAACAAGCCGAACTGATTTCTCAATTGAAATCAGTCACTCTCATATATAAGAATTGAGATTTATCGGTTAAAACTCATAAAACACTAGTGGGACCCATCAATTAAATCCAATTTGATCCTCAAACTAGTTCTCTTGTATCCTCTACAGTCCTATGAGCTAGAACTAAGCCCACATGTTGGATTAAAATCAAATCTGGATATGTCGAGGACAATATACCAAAAATTCTTAATGGCACCATATAAATAAATTAATGTGGGCTGGCACTTGAATCCCAGATTGATCGCATGATTTAAAGTAAAAAAACGTACTTGAATGATATACATGTAAGGGGCTTATTCCGAATCACATGTCTCATGTTCGGGTGATCAATTTGCTTGAACTTTCTACTCTAATTAGACAAAAACTTGTACAAATGGGAAAGCTGGACAAAATTTTTAGTTCCAGTATGTGCCAGGTGACACGTTCCACTATCACCAAAGGCAATTTGGATGAGTTTGATAAGAGCATTCCACAAAACTCATTTGACTCGGCCCAAGTTTGCCATCTCTATATTCAACACTTATTTGTCTAAATGTCTAAAAAGAGTAGATATTTGAAAAATAAAAATGTACAAGACATGTTTTGCCCTCTGTCCACTTTAGAGAAGTAACGGTAACTCCTCTTAAAATGAAAGGCTCCATTGCCTGAGCCTCTTCATCTTTATGGCTCTATTTTGGATGACTATGCCCTTGTTAGGCATTGCTATTTTCTACCTCTATTTCTCTAAGGGCATGTTTATATAACACTTTTTCGCTGAAAACTAATTTTTCCAGCTTTTTGTGTAGAACAATTCCGCGGAAATGCTTTCCTGCCTCGTTAGCATTTTTTTTTTATAATTGTGGAAATGAGTTTCCTATGGGGGGTTTGGGAAATGGATTTCTTCAGAAAACTTCTCCCTATTTTCTTCACTCCTACCCATTTCAACCCAAAAACCTTACAACTCTTTCATTTTTTATTCCTTATATAAATTAATATTTAATGTTGAATAAATAATATACATGTTATGTTATTTTTCTTCAAAAAATTATATCACCAAATAAGAAATTTTGATTTTCTGTAAAGAATCCACAACCGCACCAATTCAATGAGGAAACTCCTTTTGCACCAAATATGAATTTCTAAATTCTATGAAAATCCTTTTATGAGGTTTTCATTTCTATGAATTTTGCTGACGTGGCAATTTCCTCTTTCCGCGGAATGGTGTGTACACAAACGTGCCTTAAATATATAAAGTGGGTATAGATTTTGAGAATATAGGTATTTAGAGCGTGTTTCACCCTCTAAATAATGTAAAAAAGTAGATGTAATGCTTCTTTTTCTAAAAGCCCACCATTGAATGTATGTAGAAAGTATATGGAAAAAATTAGAGGCCGGTGAATAGTGAATTTGGCTAAACAACGGCTAGTCTTAATTTTTTTAATTTTGTTTTTGAAAATCTAATAGTGTAAGTCAAGATCCAAACTGTTAAAAATGTTCACAAGATCAAATACAGTCATGCTACCAAATTTCAGCCGTTAGATCATCACCAATCTCAATATATGTACAAAAAAAAGAGTTATTATATGCAATTTTTTGAAATATGTAGGCCCCAAACAAAAGATCCAAACCGTTAGATTTTATTGGAAGGCTAAAAACGGCTATGTGGTTAATTTTCAAGACTCGATACCATGTTGATCTTAAGAAACTTGTAAAACAATATCAACCATTGATCTATCATGCTCAATTTTGGATTTGTCCATTAGTAGTAAAGTTTTTTGATTTTTTTAATTTATTTATAAGATAGTAAATCATGATCCAAACTGTTAAAGTTGCTCTTAAGACAAAGTCTATATATTGGACCAAATTTCTAGTGTTGGACCGATCATCACTAATCTCTATATATGAGCACAAAACGTGAACCATTTGATAGTATTTTCTCGATTATGCATACCCCAAACGCAAATCCAAACTTTGGAAGGCTAAACATGGTCATATGGTCAGTTTTTAAGGCTTGACATGTTGTAGATCTTGAGAAATCTGTGAAAAACTTTCAACCATTGATATAAAAATTATATTTAACATAGATCTTTGCACTACAAACACTCCTTTTGATCATGTCTTTTTTTTTTTTTTTTCCTCCTATGGCTCTTCTTTTAATGACTCTATTTTTATGGATCTACCACAAAGGGAGTAAAGAAATACAAAACAAGCACTATGTTGGAACAAGAGCAAGATTCTAAATAAGGTCTCACTTGATGCTGAAGTGTGACCCAACAATCCGACCTGGCTTTAACTAGTAAGATGGAAAACAAGTTTTCCAACCATGCGATAGATATGAGACAGTCTAGAATCTCCAAGTTTCCAGGCCTCCAAGTGAAACTATCACCATCATCAATGTACAATTAGGTTTTCTAATAAAAAGGTGAAAAAAAAGGTACAATTAGATTGCATGGAGCTATGTGGATCGCCAGCCGTGGCACTTCATATGCAGTGGCAAAGTCCAAATCGGTCTCATGTGATGCTCGTGATGATGCCAAAACCATTCGTGATTCTTCCAACGGTATCGAGACCAAGAGGCGTGCATGAGCTTCCCTCTACTCCTTTTCATGAAGGCAATGTCCACTATGCCAATTTTTTTTTTTTTTTGTTAAATCTTCAATGTTATATCGACCGCAGTGTCAGAGTGCTCCGTCAAGGCTCCATCACCTCATGCGAATTCTACCACCCTTGTGAAAGGTTAGAAATTGAGATTTCTAGATTGTTCCATTTAATAAATTGAAAAATAAATTAAAAAAAGCACACACCACCATAAGGACACAAGATCTAACGTGAAAAACGCTAGCCGGGTGAAAAACCACAAATCCAAACTAGATCAACAATCAAGCATTAAAAATCTCGCAATTACAAGAAACTTTGATTTCCTCCTCATATATTCTCTATTTAATGACTGAAGTTACCTTATGTCGCTTTACGCTTTAACGACTTCTTTCCTCAAATATTCTACAAAGGACGCAAAAAAATTTGGCTCTCTAGAAAAATTATCAGCACAACCTTCTAATAAATCTCTAGAGAAGATTTTGCTCAACTATATATTTAATTCAAAACTTAAGAGATAATGTGTATCTCTGTTTGGATTGTAAGAAACACTCAATATATAGCTCTATATCCTTATAAGAGACTCACAGTCATAATCTACTAAAAATATTAGTTTATCTTACATTTCGTCTAATAGTCTAGGTCAAATTGGACTTACTGCACCATATAGCGAGCCATGTTTCTCCGACAGTATTTTGGCGTTACACCTTGCCCAATGTTTACTATCCATATCCATATTACCCAAAAGATAGAAAAAGCATTTAAACTTTTAATTTGAGTCCAGATTCTTACTTCTGGGACCATCCACTAATGGGACCAGGAAAGGGTGCCTACATTTTTTGAACCCAAATTGTTATTTCAACCATAGATGGCAGCCTTGGAATGAAACATAAAACCAATATGGCCAAGGATTTTAGAGAACAAGGTGAAGGCTATCCAGGATAATATCCAACTGGATGGATGCTCTTCTTTCTTTTGGGTAAAGAGGTGGGTGGTGTCATTAAACAGCTGCCCCCACGTTTTGGGTGGAAGGTCCATCATATCACAGGAGATCCCATACCTCACTCTCACTGTAATCATCTCACCATTTCACTTTATCCGGCGTCACTTCACCTCATCAACAGTCGGAGGAAAAAAAGGCTAAGAGAAGTGCACCCCAAAAAAGTGACCTTCTCAGTTGCAAAAACCCCCAATGTCTCTGTTTTTTTTTTTTTTTGTGTGTGTAATCGTCTTAACTACCAAAAAGAAACTATAATTCAATTGCTTCTTATACTGATCAAGCTGTGACATTCTGTATATTTTAGGTGGAGTTATTGGCACTGGGCCATCAAAAGCAATGTGAGGAGCCCATGATCATAGTCAGAGAGACACATGAATCATATGTGTAAAACTTAGAAACCAATTAAAGCAGTGGGGACTATACAGAATAGTCCTCCTCCACTGATTGGGTTAGAATAGTATACCTAACATGTGCAGGGACTTCTGCCCATCTAAATCAATGTCACGGACCAACAGATAGCAGTAATTCTCCCAACATTGAAACCAATTTTTGTCCGATCAGGGCCGTTGAAAGATGAGTGGCCTTGCAATAAATGATGTTGCAACCTCATGAGTACTTGAAACGTGAAAGCTATCGGTGAGAGACTGAGAGTAGCAGTGATTAACTATTCCTGATATTTTGATAAGAACCCAATTTTGACTTTTTCTGGGCGTCACTGCTGTAAGTTGACCCGCAACTAAATTGGTTATTCCTTTGCCGTCATGCCACTGATACAGCTGCTAGCTTCAATAATCAAGTTCAGTCTCGGACACAGCCACATGTATAGTGGGCCTGTCGCCATCAGACAAAATCCAACCATCCATTCCACTGGATCTTCTGATCGACCACTTGATCACTGATCAGCTAAGTGTCAAATAAATGGAGGGCAGTCACCACACCTACCACCGAACAAAAAGGATTAGTTTTTTTTTTTTTTTTATATTCAATCAATAATTGGGTCCCAAACCACCATGTACTGGTGGAAGTAAACTGTTACCCCTCGCAAAATGATGAAAAAAGTAACATTATAACTATTATTCAAATGAAAAAAAAATAAAAATCAATCTTAGGGTTTGTTTGTGCATACGAAACTTGCCGTGGAGAAAGGGGACGGCAAATCCAGGGCCTTCATTGACCGTTTGGTGCAGCCAACAATTCTGCAGTCCTAGATTTTTTCGAATCTTTTCGAGTGCCCCCTTTTTCATTATAGTCAGGAGCCGCCTTTCCCACCTCCACCATCAGAAAAGCTATGTCGCGGAAGACGAAACTCCGTGTTTATATGCAAAGGAGTCATTGGATCTTCATTTTTTCTCCATAGTGGCAAAAGCTTGCGTGGGGGTCAACTCTAGCACAGTTGCACTATTGATGAATCAACACCATTCATGCAGTGGGCCCTGGCAGATCTTTCCACAGAAAAATCATTCAAAGCTGCAGTCTTACAGGATCGTATCTTGAAAAAGCACCATGGAACAGAAAAGAAAAGATAAAGTGTGTAAAAATCAACATACAAAGCCTGAAATTTCCTACTGATTTGAATTTGGCACAAAAAAATCCATCCACTTCTGGGACCCACCAAGAGACACGGTCTAAATTTATTCCAATTCTCGAACATGAAACTCTTCTCATTCGCCACGTGACATTTGATTCCAGTGCAGGTCCATTACATAATACGCAACAGAACCATAAATTTAACTGTGACATAATGTGACACTCATTTACTTTTGTCATTAAGACTCAAAAGGTCATTAAAGGTCGAATCGATCAAATTTATATAAAAATTACTAAATCACTATTGTTTAGTCAAAATTGTTCAAAAAACGAATTCAATCACGAATTTTTTCTTTCTTTTTTGCTAAAATTATCTACTATGAGTAAAGGGCTAAAGGCCCACCTTTCATTCTATGAGAGAGAGAAGTGAGATGCATTGATGAAATCATAATCTTTTAACATAAATCCCTCATTGTATGGATTTTAATCACATATTTCACACACACAATCGATTTAACAATGGGTTCAACTTAGGTGGCTTTAGATTTCACCCCTCCAATGCATGGATGGAAATTAACCTATATTTTGGTTCAAATTTCATTACTCGACCCCACACTCATGACTTACTTATTAGATTAGGATTCTTCCTCTCCATTTTGTGAGGATTATCTTTGGGCTCATTAATGAAATCCTAGATGCTTAACATAAATTTCACAACTTGTGTTGATGATGTGTATAAATGAAAATGATTTGTAGAGAGATTGCATCTTAACTTTAGGGCGGGCGGATCTCGACCACTGAAATATTTCCACGTGGGGGGGGGTGGGCCATGTCATCGGTGCTTACGACCACATGATATTGACACGTGCCGGTTACATGCTTCTAGGGTTCCAGTCAGCAGCGTGCGTCTCCGTGGCTCGTTAGAACTAGAAGTTCCTGATCCGGCGGAGAAGAGATATCTCGATATAAAATACCAATTTGCTTCTTCGTCTTCTCTCCCTCCATTTCTCCCTCTCTTTCCCTCCTATCAATGGCGTCTGAAAACCCTAATTTCCAAATTCCGCTTCTGCTGAAAGGCTGATAAGCGCATGCAATTCTCCCCAATTCCATGGAATTCGAGGAGAATCGAGACATATAAGGTATTCGAATTTTATCCCAAGATTCGTCACCTCCTCCTCCTATGAATTCTCGATTTTTTCTTATCATCTCGTTGTTTTTACATCGTTCACTGGTTCTGACTGCATCGGAAATCATGAAAGTTTCTATCTTTTTCCTTCTAATTCCCGTTCAGGTGCGGATTAGGTTAGATGAAGATGATGAATTTTCATTTTGGCTGCTTGGATTGTCAAAATTGAAAATTTCATTTTGTTTTACGTAATTTGATTGTTTCTTTTTTGTGTATGGGGAATTTTCTTCAGAGTTGATGGAATTTGGATGCAGGTTTTGCATTTTTTTTTTTTTTTTTCAGTGACTGAGAGGTGGTTTCATTTGTAGGGTTGCCTTCTGGAAGAAATTGTATTGGGTTTTTGGAAGAATCATGTGGTCATAGATTTGAATTATTCGGATAAATCCCAGCTTCTCTGTCTTCCTTGGTAGTAAGGGGAGGAAGAAGGCCTCATCCCAATTACTTTTCATTTCATGGCGGAAGATGGTTTTAGGGTTAACCAGTCTTCTTCGGGTTTGGCCCTTATTTTAGATGGGGGCAACCTGAGAGTGAGTTCTCAGAGAGCACATCTAGTTTCTTATTGCGACGACATCGGCCACCAGTCTGTAGAACGGACCCTTGAACACATACTCGGTCTCCCATACAAATCATTTCATCTGTCGACTAGTCTGATCGATGTTGATTTTGTACGCTCTGTTCTAAAGAACGAAATTTTGAAGCTTCATGGGAACTCGGATACGGTTTGTGGTAATAGAACCGGAATATGTGTTACTGATAACGGCGGTGGTGGTCCGAGCAGCGTCATGATAGACAAAGATAGCGTTTGTGGAAATATTCGCATTTTCAAGCCACCGGCGGTTATAGAAAGCCTTGCCAAGTTCAGCAGTGCCCGATCCAATGCCTGTGTGTGGAAAGGGAAATGGATGTATGAAGTGATTCTAGAGACTGCAGGGATTCAGCAACTTGGTTGGGCCGCTCTTTCTTGCCTGTTTACTGATCGTATTGGCGTTGGAGATGTGGAGGATTCGTATGCTTTTGATGGAAATAGACTTAAGAAATGGAATAGATCTAATGAACCATATGGTCAGTCATGGGTTGTTGGTGATGTCATTGGGTGCTGTATAGATTTGGACTGCGATGAGATCTCTTTCTACAGAAATGGTGTTCTGCTTGGAGTGGCTTTTGACAGGGTTCGTAAGATGGGGCCTGGACTTGGCTATTTTCCTGCGATTTCTCTTTCCCAAGGCGAGCGTTGTGATCTAAATTTTGGGGCACGCCCCTTCAAGTTCCCTGTCGATGGGTTTCTTCCTATTCAAGCTCCTCCTACACAAATCTGCGTCATAACTTACTTGCTACAATGCTTGTTGAGACTGTTGGAGGTGCAAAGCATAAACAAGACTGATCCAACATCTGTCAACAAACCGAGAAAATTGAAGAGGTTTTCACCTATCGATGAACTCTTTCTCCCGATTTCTCGCGGTATCTGCAAGGAGTTATTTTCTTTAATTGACATGCAGCAGGCTTGTGCTGAATATTTTGCATGGGGCCCACTTGTATCATTCTTGTTGGAAGTCTTCAGAAGGCGGGCACCACATGATTATGCAAGTTTGGATAGGATTGTGGATATCTTTCTGGAGTTTCCAGGATCTCATACTGTGTTCCACCATGTTATTAATGCCCTTTCATGCAATTGCAAAACAGCACCTTTGGTTTTGGCAGAGTGCCCGCATTCTGGGTCATACCCTTTTCTTGCATTAGCGTGCCATTTTCTCAGGCATAAGGAGCTGATGGTTCTGTTTTGGAGTTTGTCTGATTTTGATTTATTGTTGGAAGGCTTTCTATCAAGGAAGGGTCCAAACAAGGAGGATTTAGAGTGCTTGATGCCATGTGTTTGGTGGCCGGGATCATGTGAGGACAGTTCCTCTGAAAGCAGTATGATACTGACAACGACAGCATTATCTGAGGCAATTAGCAAGGTTTGTTTATATTTATATATTTATATTTAGTTTTTAAGTCAGTTTTTGAGGTGAGGTTCATGAAATGCTTTTCAAATGGCTACCATTTTTTTTCCCTTTTTTCTAGTGTTTTAATATGACATTAACTAGCACTAGAAGTTTGATTGAGTGGTTCAGGGATCAATTGACTACCCATCAAACAAGTATTCAATTTTGCAATAGAAACCCCAAGACGGTAAAAGGCTGTACCTCCCAAATGACTAGACACCTTGTAATGAATGGGAAGTTCTCCCATTTGTTTGAATTTTTTTCTTTCCATGCATATAGTGCTCAAGTGACACATGATTGTCCAATCCTTCAAGCTGCCGCAAATTAGGATTTTGCATGTAATTGCTGTCTGTCATAAGGCCTACATTCCACTTCTTGGTCAGGGAGTGACAAACTAGAAGAAATTGATGAAAATTCTGCACCTCAACCCTCCTAGAAAAAACCCACGCTAGGATGAAGAGATCTACTCTGCCCACATATTCTGTTTTAAGTCACTCATTCTAGAGCCAAGTCCTGTGCAATTTCTCCACGCTTTCAAGCCACTTGGACAATTCACTTTCCAGGTTGTTTTGAAATTCCTCCGCACAAGACAGTTGACTATGCCATCGTTCTTGAAATTGGAATTGGATGTGGCTGTAGTTCTACACTACTAAATTATATTTCTATAAACACTATACTAGTTACAAACAGAAGGAAAATAAATAGCAAAGCAAATTGGATGAACATAGAACTCCCAACCACTTTTGCTCCCCTGCTTGAATAAATTTGATGCAACCAAACTTATTACTGGTACTAAATTCTTGTATTGTTGTGCCTTTTGAAAGCTTTATACTCCCCTTTCCTATCATACTTTTGGAAAGTTAATACCTTAGGTTGTAGTGTTGTTTATATCATAATTCTCATCACTTGGCAACCCATTCATTCCCCTTTCTTTCTTTCTTTTTGGTAAACATTCCCCTTACTTTCAGCAGCACTTATTAAGTGTTTCTGTGTATAATTAATACTTGAATGCATCATGCTCTACTGATTTCTGCAAAATGAACTTAATATTATAGGTTTTTGCTCTTGGTTTATGGAGATCGATACTGTAATTTGTTGAATACAGATATCTTGCTAATCAATAATCAATGTTGATGTACTCAATATGCAGATTGAGGAGGTGCATAGGGAACTCTGCCGCTTGGTTATACAGTTTATACCTCCAACAACACCACCTCAGTTACCAGGGATGGTGTTCAGAACATTTTTGCAGAACCTCATGCTGAAAAACAGAGGTGCAGACCGCAATGTGCCACCCTCTAATGTTTCGGGCAATTCTGTTCTTGTTTCTTTGTATACGGTGATCCTATATTTCCTGTCTGAAGGATTTGGTGTGGGAGATACATTTGGTTGGATGAAGGGACTTGCAGCAAAATCTGGAATCGATGAAAATTTTCTTCACAGAGGTGGACAGCAAAGTTTTCCTGTAAGTTTGTTCCTTGGAAATGATCCTCATCGTACTGACATTTCTAGGCTTGGTGGGTCATTTGATCATCTGCTGAAGTCACATCCTGTTAATGACGGGGAAGCAGAGGTGGTTCAGTGGGAAGAAGGCTGTATGGATGATGAAGAAACAAAAGTAACACATTCTACAAGGCAGAAGCCTTGTTGTTGTTCAAATTCTGATCTTGACTTTGCCAAAATCTCAAAGAATCCCATAAGGAATGTATCTAAAGGTTCAAGGGGTCCCTGTATTCCTATTCCAGAGAGATCTACTCATGTCGCAGCTGAATGCAGCACAGGAACTTTGAATGATGAGATTGAGTATAAGCCTAGTTCAAGCGACCAATCAGAATCAGATTTTGGATATCATACCCTGCAGACTCTGAGGTGTCTACCAAGTGAAAGTAATTCGACTTCAGCTTCACTGAGAGAAGAGGAGCTGCTAGATGCTATGCTATTGTTGTATCATTTGGGCCTTGTTCCAAATTTTAAGCAGGTGAGTGATCAAACTGCTGTTTATTCTCTTTTCTAAATATCATGCATATGGGTTTTTATTGTTTGGTGTCCATTTAATGGTAATCTTTTTTTTTTTTCCTCTTGAGGTCACAAATTGAAAGATAGAAAAAGAAGTTTGTTGTGTCCTTGTCCTGGCTGTCTGTAAATAAGAGCATGTGAGCCTTTTATGATGGTTGAGCATCAACACATTCCGAGTTCAATGGATTGAATGCTAAGGCCTAAGATAGTCAAGTAACCCATGATACGCAGCAGGAACTTCTTTTCATCTGAAATAATCCCATGTAAACAACTGAGAGTTGTTTCAACAGGCACTTGTACATTTTACTGTTACATTAGTCTGCCTTCAACAATCGACCTTCCAAGGAGAAAATAATTGGATCATACGTGTGTGTGTCACCCTATCTCCAACTGATATGCTTTGGATCTGAGATTTGGTGGGCACCCTATCCAAACATAGCCTTTCCTATCCCCCACCCCCTTCTAGGTGGGCCCCATCAGGATCTTGTGCACTTGGGATTCCAGCAATTTGATGTCTTCAGGGAATGGCATTCCTTTGGTTTGTCATTTCCCCCTTTTTCCATCCTTTCTTGATTAACTTCGTTTTTTATGCATCAGAAGCTTCGTTATTTTTCTCTAAACAACAAGGTTCATTCTACATGGTATACATGAACCATCTGGGCATTTTTTTCCTCCACAATTCTTTCATGGATTTGGGCTTTGGTTGCTTTAAAATTAACATAATGTGTGGCCTTTTAATTTTATATTTGCACGTCTTTACACAACTTGTCATTTCTTGGTTGTAGGCATCATATTACATGTCTCATCAATCACAATCTCTCTTTCTCTTGGATGAAACTGACAAACAAATAAGAGAAAGATCAAGTGGTGAGCAACTAAAACGGTTGAAGGAAGCTCGGATGGTTTATCGAGAAGAATTAATTGATTGTGTCAGACACTCTGCATGGTAAGGACTAAGTGAAATTTCAACTTTTTTAAAAATTGCTATACATATGAACCTTTTCATTTTTTTCTGTTTTATTTTTTATTTTTATTTTTATTTATTTTATTGTCAGTTTTTCATTTATTTATGTAGCCAAGGTATTATTCTTAAGAGTTCTCCCAGACTGTCTGGCATGAACTGATGAATTGCACTACATGCTGGGCCTCACAAGATGAAAGAAGGGTTAATGGATTAGATAGATGTCCACCAAAAATATTCCCATCAGTTTTTTTTTCTTGCTTGTACGATCGAAGGCATTGAAATAGATAGATGCCTATAATATTCTTTAATAAAATTTATCGTTATAAAAAAATATTCTTTTTATGGATTTCTAGATATATAGTTTTAGGTTTTTTTTTTTTTTTTCTTGCTTTTATAAAAGATGATCTTACAATTTATTGTTTACGATTTAGAACACATCATAATTCGATTTGCAGAAATTGGATTTGAATTTTGGCTTTTGTTTTTATCAAATTATGGTTCTTTCTTCCATTTGATTAATCTTTTTTGTCTTGCTTATATGGTAAGAAGTTTACATGGCTTCTTTTTTAAGTGCTTAAACTTGTCTCTTGTTTTCTTCAGTTACTTAAAAGTCATGAGTTGTTTCATTGTTGTATTGTAGGTACCGTGTCTCTCTCTTTTCTCATTGGAAGCAAAGGGGAATGTATGCAACGTGCATGTGGGTCGTGCAATTATTATTGGTTATCAGCAAAATAGATTCGCTATTTATTTATGTCCCTGAATATTATATAGAAGCATTGGTAAGTTATTCTTTCTTATGTGTAATTGTAAGAAATAAATTTTGGTCACACTCATCTATCTATCTACGAGCAGGGGGCCATCTTAAGTTTTGAAATTTAGGTCATTGAAGATAAGGATATCCTATCCTATGACATGACATTTCATATTAATATAATGATTTTTTATTAGAAGTTCACACCATGCAAGTAATTTGATTGTTTTCCCTAAAAGCTCCATTGTTTTTTCTTAGAACATTTCTACCTTTAATCTCAGTATTACTATTTTGATTCCTTTAAAGCATTTTTATGTGGAAGAGTGAGAAGATAATCAAATTTTGTGAATGAAGGACCTAATGCAGCAAATAAGCTAAATGATGCCTGACAAGAATTCATGCAGTATCCAATACCAAATTTAGATTTCTTCTCCTTTGGCTTTCGAGCCCTTCAAGCAAGCTTCCCAACCCACATAAAAATAAGTTAGGGCCTATCTGCTTTTTTTTTTTTTTTCATTGATAGGCATTATAGGCATAGCAAATGGATTTCTATCCGAGTATTAGAGACATGAGGAGTGAAGGGTCTAAGGTGGACATCTAGATGTTGTCATCACTTTCATAGGATTTTATTAGGTTGATGAGTTTAATAATTTCCTATCAGAGGATAGATTATGTGATGGCCCCTTCTGGATCTCCACCTTGAATCCTATACTTTTAAGTTTTAACCCCCCTGATAGCAATGAATTGCTTAGAAACAAGGATAAAAATAGCGGTTGTGGCGACAAGTGATCAAAAGGCTACGTAGCGGTCAATCTTGTGTTTTTTTATTTCTATTGATTTGGAATCATATAAGGGTAGGGACAACTTTAGGAAAGGTTATTGAGGAGAAGAAATAAGAAAAAACAATGTTTTAAATAGAATTGTTTGGCTTTACTAGGTTTTAGACTGTAGCACTCCTATTTTTAGGATAGCGTAGCTGCTATTTTGAACCATGCTCGGAAATTCTAAGAATTCAACATGGTTTAAATAAATGGGCCCTTACCACAAGACCAAAGCATTCTTTCTTATGTTGCCCATTTTCTGCCATTGTAGTGACTAATGTCTCTAAAGACCTCTCCTTTGAAAGAGCTGATGGAACATATTTTCTTTTTATACCCTCAGTGCATTATTATCCATTATAATTTCTGGATGTTAGATTAGCCTATTATAATTATTCTTATAGATTAGATTAGCCTGTTGTAAGTATCCTTAGAGATTAGACAGTCCACCTTCTATATTTGGGTTTTTCACATATAGTACAATTGTAATCTATAAAAGCATCCATGGCTGGTCACACTGGCACAAACCATATCATTCCAATCATCTTTTTATTGTGTGAGAAGCTTCCTCCTATATATTGAAGATGCAGCCATTTTTTTCTATCCAAATGGACCACAATATGGACAGTGACAAACTTACAAATAAATTGTCTTTTCCTTTCTTGGAGGGTTCACTCCCTCAACCTATGATGCCCAGACACGGCATGGATACGGTAGGGATACGCCGTGGACATGGCAAGGACACGGATTTTACACATAAAAAGTGAAGTATCGGATACGATACGACACGATATGTTGCCCACTTTGAAGTATCCGTGCATCATAGCCCTCAACTTAAGACCATATCCTCTTTTCTACAAAAAACCAAAAAAAAAAAAAGAAGACCATATCCGAGCAACTTCGAAGAGCACCATCGTAATCCACATAATAAGAAACAAGGATATAAAAATTTTGTTGGAAACACAGAAGTAGCTATATAGATGATCATAAGTCCTTTTTGAGAAGGATGCAGATATTGAAAATTCAAGAGGATTCAACACCTTGCCTTCCTAGGTTGTTGATAGTTTACATTTCATTGACAACTACTTGCCAATAGAAAGCATCGATCATAGGAGGATCCAGGCCTTGCCCCATCAATAAGCATGGCAGGTGATCTGCAAACTGGGAAAGATATACCCCAAGGAAAGACTTAGCAGAGAAAACACCAAACCTGCTTATTGCATGGGTCCTTGCTGATATAAAATTTGTCACCATGAAATCCTCGACAAATCCTTTTATTCATTTAATCTCGGCAACCTAGTTTCACATTGATCTAGTTTTTATCTTTTGAGTCCACAAGCACTCTGCCTTTGTTTGTAATCAATTAATCAATGTTCACTTAATTTCATGTTCTTCTGGTTTTTTTTTATATGTCCCTACAAAGTACTCATCTTGCTGAATTGTGTTTTTTATTATTTCAGGTTGATTCCTTTCATGCATTGCGTAAGAGTGATCCTCCTTTTGTATCCTCTGCCATTTTCATCAAGCATGGGCTTAATTCATTTGTAAGTCTTAATTGTGATTTTTTTTTTTTCAATTTAACTTTTGACTTTTGTAATTGCTGCTTCATATGCTTGCAGTCTTTTTTTTTTTTTCTTATTGCGTACAACGTCAGGGAAATTATGGTAGTTATGAGGAGTGTGGGGAGAGGGCATAGGTTTGTTGAAAAGTATATGCAAAGTGGGAGCTAAACAAGAGTGAGAAATTCTGTTTCAATTTGGGATTAGGCTTACCGTTGGGAAAGAGAGGTTTGATAGGATGCATGGCTTCAGTTAAGAGAGTCCTCAGTTGCAATGGCATATCAGAGTTAGGTGTAATAAACTGAAGGGGATAGAGTTTAGCATTCTATATCAATAATGTTTTAGAAACTGATTTGGAGCCAGCACTGCTTCTTCGTTCTGCCACTGCTTTGATTAGGTCCAACTTTCTGATGTCATAATTAAAAGCAAAATAAACAAATAATATGGAGGCCGATCAAAACTGGTCAAAACTTCTGTTATAGGCTCTTTGCTTGCACAATCTTTGCCTGACATGCTTATACGTTACAAATTGGCTGTAGAGTTTACAAATAGAGCCAGAGCCGCAATCAATGCATATTGAGAGTACAAAATGGACGTGCAATTACACCAATAAAATCAGAAAGCGGAAAGAAGGGGGGTGGGGGGACAAAGAACAGAGAATCTCATACCTGAAACAACATCGTCTAGATGGCTATAGACAAAACAATAACAATCTCAACAAAACCCATTCTGCATCCAACTCCGTCTCCAATCATCTTTTATTTACTTGGTGGTGACTCATACATTTGATATTTACTTGCCTATAGACTTGCTACCTTGTTGAGTTAAAAGTTACTTTCCCTATCTGGAACTCGAACAAAAAAAATCCTAATATAGACCCTTGAATTAACCTAAAGAAAAAGTAGCAAACTGATCTCAAGCTTTAGAAAGAGAATAATAATTGTTGAGATTATATTTAGTATAGAGCATAGATGTGTCTGTTTCATTGAGTTAAAAAGTGACCGACAAAGCTTCAGCTTGGATGGAGGAGGGAGCGAGGGGTAGAGGGGGTCCAGGGGGAGAGAGGGAGAAGGACTACTACTAACAAATTCACCCATTTCTGGTACCTGAACCTAAAAACCTCAACTACTAGCTAAAAACATGAACTAAGGCTTAAAAAAAAAAACCCAAGGACAACTAATAACAAAGTTACACGCTTCCTCTACCTGAACTTCAAAGAACTTCAGTGGACTCTGATTCTGGAACCAACCAGGATAACTAGTAACAACCTGATTACAAAATCTAACAAAGGAGTAACCCTAAATATCTCGAGCATAAGCAGTTATTTCCGAAAAAAAGAAAAGAAAAAAACATGAAGGGTGCTGAAACGAACCCATCCGAATAAAAACGATATAAAACAACACTTCAATTTTAAACCAACCTATGCAACAAAGTTGAATCCAACTCATCTAGTAACTTCTTTAATTGTTGTTTGACCATAATTTGTCTTCTTCATCAGTGAATTCTTTGCTGTCCAACACATAATCCATAGACTTGCTCTTGCATATTCCTGTTATTGTGTTCCTGATGCGGATTTTTTCTCTCTTAGGTTTTTTATATTATCATAAAAAAGAAACTTACCTAGATATTTTTCCTTTTCATTTATCTCAAGCAAAAATTGCTTTACAGAGATATTATGGAGCTCTTGTTTTATGGCTTATTAATGTGAATTTATCCACATCCAATTCCAAGTATTTAGGACTTGATAAAATAAAATGTTACCGATGGCTGAAGCTGGGATTCGGCATCCAAACTCAAATTCTTGCTCTTACTAGAAAAATAAGCACTTAAAATTATTGCTGCTATTGTTGCAGCGACATTGCAAGATAATAAATTTGATTTCATCATGAGTTATTAGAATCTGATGTGCCTTTTAGGGCATGTCTTGTAGATTAATAGAAATTGCTTCCTTGAGCATTACCTGTGTCTTTCTCTTTGAGAGAGAGTTTTAATAATTTAACGACTGAACACTTAATAGTAGGTGGTCCTTTTGTAATCTAAGGTATGAGCTAACTGACAAAAAGAAGGTATGGGTTATGGAATCTGAAGTAGTTCGATGTCTGCTTGTCTCCATCTAGGTTACCTTTGTGGTTACGCACTTCACTGACCCACGGATATCAAGTGCAGCTCTCAGAGATCTTCTTCTCCAATCCATTCAAGTCTTAGTGCAGTACAGAGACAACTTGCTTGCTTTTGAGAGCAATGAAGAAGCCATTCAACGATTGCCGAGGGCGTTGCTGTCGGCTTTTGATAACAGATCCTGGATCCCTGTTACAAACATACTTCTTCGCTTGTGCAGAAGCTCTGGATTTGGTTCCTCGAAGCACGGGGAGTCATCATCATCGACACTATTCCAGGTGAAACGACTTGATTTTTCAGGCTGAACGTGTATGGGTATGGCAATAATTATTTTCAAACATGATTTTCAGCTTATTCTTATCCTGTTTGGTCTTCTTTCTGTGCGAAGGACTTGATACGAGAAGCATGTGTCAGTGATGAATGTCTATTCTCAGCTTTTCTTAATCGTCTGTTCAACACTCTCAGCTGGACAATGACTGAGTTCTCTGTTTCTATCCGGGAGATGCAAGAGAAATGTCCGGTATTGTTTCACTATTTATTGTCTGTTGGTATGGATCTGATTGCTTGTGATGTGCCAGTAAAATGGTTGAATGATACATAATAATTTGCTCCTTACTATATTTAGTTTTAGATATCTTGTGGGTTTCTATCTAGACATATTATTACAATCATAATCATGTGGGAAGTTATAAAATCAGGTGTAAATGCAGTCTGAAAGTAATGCGAAGGGCAACTGATATTAGGGATAGTATGGAATATTTGATGGCCATAAATCTGGAGTGGACCCTGCAGGCATAACCTGGTGGTAGAGACATTGACTCTCATTACCATAGGGAACACTGGAGTTTGAGCTCTGTCTGGCATGTTGGAGGACATCCATGCTAGCCAATGTGGCGCCCTACCAGAAAAAAAATCTAGAGTGGGCAAGATATTCCGCTAAAGTATCACTACCTGTTCTAGTAGCACATGTTTGGTGGTATGGAAGATGTGAACTGCATAATGCTAGATACCATTTTCTTCCCTTACTGAGAAGAAAGTGTTAATAATGCTTGATACCAATTTCGCCTTAATATGTGGAATATTTCAGTCATATTTGGAATGTAATGAACATTATTGTGCATGAAAATGCGCCCATTGCTTTTGTGTTGCATCAAAACTTTGCATTTTGTTTAAGGACCAAATACATCATGACTCCTCTGGTTGGTTTACTTTCTTGTTCTCTGTTAATTAATATAGACTGCTGAAAGCAAGTTTGTGTTTTACTATATATCAGAAGATGTTATCAGGAACCATCACTTTGATCCTTTGTGGTATTCACTGTTAGATTAAGGCCAGTCCTTGTCTTGTGGAGGCAAAATGAAGATTATTGAGTGCCCCAATCCAACAGTCTTTCTTACCAACACGATATTTAGGCCAGCTGCAATCACCTAAAAAAGTGTGGTGCGGACAGCGGAGGTAGACCGTAGAGATGCGGGAGGGCGATGGAGATAGAAAAGATAGGGATGAATGGGTAGGATCTTAATGAAAGATAGAACTCCCAAAATACTTAGGGAAGGCCCAATTGTGCAAAACTCGTATTTCTTGTGATTATTTGGGCAGGGGCTGGGTGAGATGGACTAATGGAAAAAACTTGGGGTTGAGATCTAGCGACAAGGGTCGCAGATCTGATGATTAGGATCTTAAATGGAGATTTAGGGTTAGTGCAGGGAGATAGCTCGTAGGAAAAGAAGTAGAGAAAGAGAAGATGATACCTTTGATTGGGCCCTCACCAAACTACAATCCGGAGGTGTTATGTCAGATGAACAAGGTAAGGCTCAAGAAAATCAGAAATTGGGCTCTCACCAAAATCCAATCCAGGAGGCATTAGGGATATCTTAGAGGAAAATTCGAAGAAAACTCATTTTCATTAATCATCATTCATTCATTACCTGGCCAAAGAGGCTTTACCACATTATATAGGAAAATAAATAACCCTAAGACTAATTTGGACCATCCAAACACACTGATAGCAAGGATTAAAACATCCTAATAAGCAACCTAAAACATAATTAAAGGCCTGAATAACATAAACTAAATGGGCTGTGCCCAAAGGCTTGGACAGGATAATTGGGTTGGGCCCGTTGGAGGGTCGACCCATGGGGGACCATGGGCTTGTCATGCATCAAAGTGTGTTCCAGTATAATGGTCTGTCCTAACAGTTTATGCTCCCCTCTTAAACACTTTATGGTCCCCTCATGCTTGTTTGATGATGGGTCATTAGTTTATTTCTTAGACGCATACACGTGTTTTCACATTTATGAGTATGCAAATCATCATGATCATCATCCTCAAAACAAAAGCCCTTCTGGGAGGGGTTGTTTTGCAAATTCGACTTTTCAATGTACTCCTCTTTTCTATCACTCTGCAGTCTAACATGCTAGTTTTGACTACTTCGTTCCATGTCCTCATTAGTGTCCCCCTTCTAATTACTTTTAACACTTCATCTTTTGTTGGGGTCTTTGTGGCGTTCTATACATGCCTACGTTCTATACATGCCTACACCATCTCATACTACATGGCCTTTTATTTTGCTTGTTCTCCTCATAGATTTCCTTTTATGCACTCTTTTAATTCTAATGCTCGGATACGGCATGGATACGATAGGAACACGGGATGGATACGGAAGGTACACAGATTTTACAAATAAAAAGTAAAGTATCGGATACGATACAACATGATCGTTTCCCATTTTGAAGTATCCGTGCATCATATACTTTAATTCTATCCTTTTTTGTTACTCTATACATCTTAGTGTATGCGTATATCGACAACTTGCCTTTTGCAATCTTCTTCTTGTTTCCTTGCCTAAAATGTAGGTCTAACTTCTAGGGAACACAATGGACCCTGTTTATGCAAATAACCAGGGACCCAGCCTTAAAATTTGGCATGGGCTCTGATTTGGGTTCATTTGACAATGTATCCAGATTTAGAGCACAATTGTAGCTTACATGATATAATTTAATGTGTTTGGACTTTCAGTTGGGTCCAAAGTCTTGTTTGGGTCTATTTTTATATAAACTCAATTTTGTCCTGTCCTCACCATGGACCCAACTCAAATATGACCCATTTGTATTCTTAACATGAGGCTTATGCCCCATGCTTTGGGCAAATTGAATGCCTTGCCAGTTGCCACATGCATCAGCTTTTTTCAAAAAATTGATAAGGACATGAAATTCCTTTGCCAAGTGCACAAGATTCTGTGGGGCTCACTTCTGGCCACCACTAATCAAGGGGTAATGGGGTAGTGGGAATGCCTTTTCACAGATAAAAAGGGGCACACCAATATTCAGCCTGATTAGATTCTATGTAGTAGAAAAGAGTGCGTCTCAATTCAATGATGAATAAAAATCGGGTAAGTACCAAATTTGGCTGCAAGCAAATTCATTTGTGTTATGTTGGGGTGGGATTTGTGAGATTGGTAGTCACCCCAATTTGACCGTCATGCATCCTACTCACTTGGATTGAGGCCTTAAAAGTCTATGCAGTAAATGGGGTTTAATCAGGGCAATTTTGTTCCATATGTTATCCACGCATAGCATAGGCCTTTCTATTCAATCAGGGTGATTTCCCTAGAGTATAACTACATTATATGAGATATGTTTCTTTTTTTTAACAGTTATATGAGATATGATTCTCAAGGGGAAATTTGAGCTTGCACAAAATCTATTAGCACGAGTTCCATGACCAATATCCCCTCACCAACACACTACACAGAACCCCCCCACACAACCCACCCTTCCACCCACTGGATCTGGCTAAAAGAATCCCTTTCTGAATTGGCACTCACTCCAATGTGACACTCATCCCTTCCTATATTCATCATTGGATAGTGGCCTGAAAGTCTACATTAAATGGAGTTCGATATGGGTGATTTTTGTCCCATACCTGATCCATTCATAGACCTTTCTGCCCCACATCCCTCTGGAATAATCACCAGGCTGGATCACCACAGTGCTGTTGCCCAGTTGAAGTGTTGCACAGTTGACTTGCTAATATATATTTCTGAACTTTTGTTAGAATTATGGATACTTTTGCAGGTCTTGGAGATGCAGCAAAGAAAATGTAGTGTCATATTTGATCTCTCTTGCAATCTTGCAAGGGTACTGGAGTTCTGCACATGTGAGATCCCACAAGCTTTCCTCTCCGGACCTGGGATAAACCTGCAAAGGCTGACTGAGTTGATCATCTTTATTCTGAACCATGTAATGATGGCTGGAGATTCTGAGTTTTTTGATTTGTAAGTTCAGATGTACAACATGCTTTTCAGTTTCTAGTGTTTAGGCTGTAACAAAATGAATATAATAACGGTAATCTGTAGTTCTTTTTGTAGAAGAGATACTGATATTTGAGTTAATTGCCAGTGGACGAGTAGAATCCTTGTCAAGTCAGTTCCTATGGCCAGTTGGCTGTGCAGAAGTTTGATTTATTTCTTCTTGTGTTTTGGATTTTGGAACAGAGAAAAACCAAAATTTTCTTTAATTTTAGAAAAAGGAGAAAGAGAGCTTCTTATATATGCAAGGAGCATCTTCTCCTACGAGCGGGCTGCATTTTGCAGTGCAGCAGTATGGGGCCATTTGGGCCCACCTTTGATCCGTGCAGCGCCTTCACATTCTTATGCCCTATTATCTTACCCTTATTGAACCTTTGCTCACCATTGGATTGAATAGGAAAAAACCCTATGATTAATAGACCATCAAATCTTAACGCTATTAAATCAAGGGCTAGGATCTTCTGATGGAGCTGATTTTTTTTGCATGATTCTTATTCATAAGGAGACCTTTCTATCCATCCTTCGCACAATGACAGGAATGCATCCAAGTGGGCCCCACTAGTTGGACTGCATATTCACATGTGAATCATCAAATTTACTTTGAATGTGATCTGTCTAAATCCAAATGGGCATTTATTTTTCTCCTATTGCTTATATAAGCCCTTTTGCGTGATTACTCTTAGAATACCCAAACAGAGAGTTTCACATGTTCTGATTATTTTTAATTGCATGTTTCTTCTCCCTTTGAGCAGGTCATATAGGCGGCAAGGCCAATCTGCTGAGAAGATGAATCGGGGAATGATCTTGGCCCCTCTAGTCGGAATTATCTTAAACCTGTTGGATGCTAGTGCTCATAAAAAACAGGAGCAGAATGATCTTGTGGAAGTGCTTGCAAGCATGGATTGCCCTGCTACTGTCCATTGCTGGTTTAAGTACCTGTTGGACTACAACTGGGTTAGATCTCATAAACTTTCTTTTGATTTGTTAGATATCACAAACTTTGTGTTCTCATTATCATTTTCTTCTTGGTTTGAGGAAGGACACTAAACCAAAATCTTGTGGAAAGTTTATAATGCTTCAAAAACTCAGAGGTTATGTTCTAATTGATCTGTTCTATGGTCAACCATGCGAGTAGCTCATTGCTCAAGGCGTTGTCCCACTAGGACAGGTCTAAGGATTGAGTTTGTGAGAGCTGTACTTATTTTGGTCATCTCAACCGCTTATTTATTGACAAAAAAAGAAGAAGCAGTACTTGCATTCTATATGTTTTCTTAATAATTGCATTCTACACACAATATATACGAGCAAGGCTCTCCTAAGCACAATATATACGAGCAAGGCTCTCCTAAACTTGAGCTTAGGATAAAATTTCGTAAGCTCATACTTGTAGGGCCCACCTTTGGTCCATCCAAATGGACCAAACACATGACCCCCCTAAATTGCCCATGTGGGTCCCCAGGTGGCCCCACCACACTTGAGATTACCTTATCCTACACTTGAGCTCAGGAGAGCTGGCCCCATATATATATATATATATATATATATATATATGGGAAATGCTCCTATGAGAGTAACTCTCACGCTACTGTGAGAGTATATATATTAAGTCGTGTGAGATGACATTTATTGTTTGCACTTATCTTTTGCACCCCACCCTTTTGATATTTCATTAATTGAAAATTTAACCAAATATGCATTTTACAGAATGACCACTACCTTGTGATATGACATATCAATCACATTTAAAAAAGCTTCCAAGACCTCAGATTGAGAATTGGAATTTCCAATGATAAGACATACTGTTGATTTTCATGTCTTGTTTGTTGACATCTGTTTTTCATTCTGCTATAATGTGTGAGAATTTGTTAAGGCAAGAGATTGATTGTAGCTTTCATATGTGACTAGCAAAGGAGGCCCGGGCTAAGCCCGGGTTGGTACTAATAAATAAATAAATAAATATATATATATTTATAAGCAGCTAATTTCAAATTGTAGCGATTTAGGCGGTTTAAAAAAACTGAAAATTAATTACAAATTTTACCAAAAATATATTAACTTTCATAAAAAAAAAAAAATATCTTAATTGGAAATTTGTTAAGAACGCAACGATTTCGCTTTTGAAGAAAATGTAAAAGCTGTAGAATATCATATTAGTAAATGAAGGTTGGTATAGCCCGAGCCTAAGTTAGATCAATCTACAATCGATATATTGTAATTAGATGAAATAAAATTTGATTTTTGAGTAAAATGAAATTCATCACATGCATACATAAAATAAAAAAAATTTGCAAAACCTCTGTATTTAAGAAAATCCTTATGCATGTCATAGAAATGGAGCATATTGCAGCACACTCCCTTTCTTTCACCGACTCGGATAATAGCTTACTACTATTTTATAGTCTTCTTATAGCTCAAGAGAGAATACCCCAATGCCATTGAATCCTCTATAGAGCAGTCTCAAGCCATGTGGCCAACATGGTAGTGACAAACTTGACCTGTTAGTGACAAACTTACGAGTGGAGTTGCTGAGGGTCTAATCAAAGAGGGATAACTGAGAATTAGAGGATCTGCTCATTGTTGGAATCAATTGGAGAGAGAAATCCTACATAAATTTAGGGAGTTTCTGGAAGTATTGCACAATAAGAATGTGAGAGGAGTGGGAAAAAATTAATGTGGAAACCGTTTTGAGAAGTTAAACAAGAATACAACGTGAGAGGATGGGAGTGGCTGAACTTTAGTGGGGAAATGATTATAAGAAGTAAAGAGGGAAGAATAGTCAAAATTAAATGTATGCGGTCAAAATCAATTAGAGAATTGGAGTCAAAATCAATTAGAGAATTGGAGATTGAAACCAGTCCCTTTCATATTATATAATTTGGAAGGGGAGAGAGGAGAATTTTTTTTTTGTTTTGTGGGCTGGGGTTGCCGAAGCTCTGGCCCATTTTCTTCGAGGACTTGTTCGTTGTATCTGGTTAAACAAGTTTATAAGCCCATTCCTGTTGATTGAAACAGTTGTGTTCCCATCACTAGTTTGGGCATGAATGAGCACCATAATTGGTTTTTGTGCCACATGTTTCCTGTTTGCATTTTCTTTTTATCATGTCTATTCCTATCATTTTGCTTTGTATATCCGGTATTATCCAAGTAATTGAAAATGACTCCTCATTTGCATATTCTGATTATTATATTGAATTTCAGATCATTTGCGGCAATTTTCAAACAATTAATTCTGTCCGTATGAAGGATCTGTTTCAGATTGTTTTCTAAGTAAAATATCACTGATATTTCCTATATTTTCAGAATGGTGTCTTGAGAGTGGGGGATGCTTCTGTTGTGCGGCTTGGGCAGCTGGAGAAATTTCTTGGCTGCCTCAGGAGCAGAACACTGGCAGCAGAAGCAAGAAAGTCTGGCAACAGCACTGAGGAAGAAGAGAGCTACTGCTGCATCTGTTATGCTTGTGAGCCAGATGCTCGATTCAAGCCTTGCCAACATATTTCGTGCTACAGCTGCATAACCAGGCACCTCCTAAATAGCAGGAGATGTTTCTTTTGTAATGCGACCGTCATTGAGGTGGTGAGGATCAATGATAAAGAATGTGGTGCATCAAATTTGCTGGGGGGATAAGTTGTAGCAGTACCTTTTACTTTGCTTTGGTATTAATGGTATGGCCTTTCTGGAAGAGGCTTGAGGGGGTGTCTGCATATTTTTATGATGCTATGTATTCTAAAATGTGTATTGAATTCCAGAAATTTTGAGGTGTAGATATATTTGGGAGGGGATATTTAAATGGGCAGAGTATTGGGTATGAAGGAATTTTGTAGAGAAAGATGACAGGCGTTATTCTGTAAATATGAGATGTAAATGGAAGGAAATGTTTTGGAATAAGGCAGTTGGATTCATTTGTGTCGATGATGTTCATTCCTCATTCATAGTTCCTCTTACTCTTCCGATATCTCCACACTGCAGCTGCGCAGGAGCCCCTCCATAGGTGAAAATTACCCTCTACCATGTTTGAATAATTTACAGGGAAAGTAGTGTAAATTAAATGTCAAAATAGTGGAAAGAGTATGGTTGAGTAAAAGAGAAGTATATATACTATAAAAGAGAAGTATACTTTTTAGTAAACTAAAATTTTTGTTTGTTTTCATGAGGTAAAAGTAATTTGAAGTGAGACAAAAAGTTTTTGAGAGGAATGTAATCAAGGTTGGAAAACACGTGACTCGGACTGGACTCGTTTAATGCAAAAAGATTGACTTGGGTAGAATTAACACAGAGACTCGGGAGAGTAATGTGTTTTTAAAAATATTTAAAAATGAATCTATTACTTATAAAATATACAAATGCATTTATTTACATGCATTCATAATAATCAATTCAATTTAATAAATTTATATGTACAAGAAAAGTACTATAATAAGGAAAATAAAATAAAAAATCCTACATATTACATAATTTGTTAGTCCAAATATCGAATGTAAAAGATTAAATATAATCATAAGTTTCAAATTATATTTTAGTCGTTATTTTTAAATTACTATCTCCAAACTTCATGCGTAATTACTTATAAATAAGTTTTAATTGTTTAAAATTAGATGTTTCTATTAAATGCAAATAACTAATTAAAATGAGATGATTCTGCCAACCCTCTTCTATTTTTGACTCTTGTCATTTCTCAAAATGAGATGATGAGATTCAAGTAAGAGAGTTTTCCTTCCAACCATGAATCTATAACCACTTTACTGAAGTCTTATATGACAAAATATTTTGACTGTTGATAAAGAACTAGTAAACAAAAATTTGCCTACTGTATCTGAGGTTCAAAGTCTTTTATTATAAAAGCTAGAGAGTAGAGAGGGAGAGTAGAGAGGGCTGCTGCCTTCTTATGACAGCGAAGCGATGTATTGACCTCTTGTTGGTGTCTCTATGTCGTCGGTGCCACTGGATGAAGTGTGTGGTTGGAAAATAGGGATGGACTGTTGGTAAGGCATCTGATTCCACCCCTTTCACTGGGATCGATCCCTAGTGGGAGGTTTGAATCTCCTTCCTCATGGTAAGTGAGCCAAAAAAAAATAAAAAATAAAGTGTGTGGTTCGTAAGTTCGTTCCCTGCTGAAAACCAATAAAGTTGATGATGATCAGGACTTCACTAATAATGACTGGGACCGAAAGAATAGCTTGCAATCAGTTTCACCTCAGATTGGACGACTGAGATGTCTTCATCAGACAACATACACATACACACACACAAAAAAAAAAAAAACACATATAATTAACCTTAATAAAATTTAGACCCGACTGATTATAATGATCTCACTTTGTTTGAAATTTGGAAGGAAGTAACTTTTACAGTCAGTTTGGTTCAGTCCCTACATGAATTTTTTGAATGAACAGTCTACTTAATTCCTAGGGCTTCCTCCTATGAGACCCCCACAAGTAGCCAACCATTCTCATTTATCAAACAAACAATCTATAACAGTTTACAGCCCATACTCCTAGGGTTACAAATGGGACGGTTTTGGATCGAAACCATAGTGGACTCAGACTAGGATCATAGTTGTTAATATCGTTTCGGACCTTATTTCGTTTTGGCCTGCAAAATGAAAAGTTTCGGCCGATTCTGAATTTCGGCGAAACTTTTCAGAATTACATTTCGGAAAAAATATAATATAATAAATACATATATAAATAAAAATAATAGAAAAAGTAATAAATATAGATTTAATCCATTATAGTAATTTTTTTTGGAATTATATTTTGTGAAAAAAAATAAGAAATACAAAATATATGTGTAAAAAAAGTAAAAAAAAATTAATTATATAAAATTCCATTTCGGCCGAAATCCCGAATTTCGGCCAAAATTGGCCGAGATTGACTGAAATTCAAACCGAAAAGTTTTGGCCGAAATTTCGTTTCGGCCACTTGACCGAAACAAAAAATTTCGACCAAAATGGCCGAAACGAAACGAAATTGATAACTATGACCAGGATCCGGACTCGTTTCTAACTAACGGTTCCGGTTTTGAGTTGGAACCTCTTTTGTTAGTTTCAGACCCCGTTTCGATAGGGAAATTCGGATTTGGTTCCGGAACCCAGTTCACTTTGAGGATTGGAATCTAGTTTCAAAATCAATTCTAATTTCTCTTTATTCTTTCTTTGTCTTAAAATAAGCATATCATTTAACTTATAACAGCACATTAAGTTTACTATCTTCAACATTATACATAAAAATGTCAATAAAAAAATGTTAATTTTAAAGTACAATTTGCAACATCAAAGGCTCATATGCAGGGTCCCGTGTTCAGGGTCGGAACCTATAGGGCCCGTTTGGTAATTTACTTTTAAAATAAAGTGGAGTGAAGTGAAATAAAAAGAATAAATAAAATATAAGTGAGTTATGATAGTATTTTATTTTTAGTTGTTTGGGATGGAATATTTTTGACTTTTTGTATGGGGAAATGAAGTTTTTTTGTCTTTTAGTGAGTAAATGTGGTTGCTTTTTGACTTTTTTTGGAAAAGATGAAGAAAATTTTTTGGAAAAATGCTTTTGATAGGTTGTTTAACTTGACTTCACTTTACTTGACTATATTAGTAAAATTACCAAACGGGCCCATATGGATCCGGAACCGGACTCGTTTATAAATCGGAACCTAAATTGGGTTTCGGACCAGGACCGTTTATGAATTGGAACATAAAATAAGTTTCAAATCCGACTTTTTTTTTTTAGGTCGGAACTTTTGGATAATCGAAGAATCGGAAAACGTTTGCAACCCTTACCCTAATGATTGTACAAGAGCTCATCTATAAAACGTCTCTGAGCTCCATGCCCACCATTTTTTCTTCAGAAAACACAAGATCACATTCATAAAACTCCTGAATCCAAGTAAAACTTCTTTTTAGATCACATTCATAAAACTCCTGAATCCAAGTAAAACTTCTTTTTTATTTTAAGCTAATGTACATACAGAGGTAGGTGGGTGGTTCACACAGTAACATGCAAATGTATACATGGGTTTGGTTGTCGAAGCACGTGTATGTACATACATGCCCTTGAGCTGCTGCACCGACGACAGCACCGAAGCCCGGTTTCGTCGGTCCTACAGGAACCTCTCTCCATCATCTTCTTACTCTGGATAGCATTGATCAGATATCATTGATTTAAGATTAGATGCAAGTAAACGATGATCATTTTTACTTGCTAGTTGGTCTGCCCGCCTCTGCCAGGATCTATGACTGGTGGCTTTGGCCTTCTAGATAACAAATTCGCGTCCAACGACGATATGGATCTATCTTCCTGTTGAATAAAAGCAAGATCATGAATATATATATATATATATATATATATCTTTTCGAGAGAGAGAGAGAGAGAGAGAGAGAGAGAGAGAGACTTACAGTGGCTTTCAATTCCCCCTCTTTGTTTGGAAGATCATTGAAGGTAGAATACAAACCCAAGCACCCAAGTAGTTTTTTTATAGCGAGCTGTAGGCAATAACATGGATGCAAAGATGCAGAAGATTCAGTTGTCTTGGATGAGATATTCCTTGCGGAAGTTTCTTCCATGGAAACTCTCTCTCTCTCTCTCTCTCTCTCTCTCTCTCTCTCCAGTGTGTGTGCAAAGTTACATCAGAGCTTCTGTTGTGTGGTCTGTAGAAGTCTGGGAACTAGGGGCTTAAATAAATGAAGCGGGTCTTTAAGCACCCCTTGATTACATAATGTTATTGTTTTAATTACTCAGGATTGATGGAGCATGTCATGTTCAGTGATTCTTCTTTATTATGAAATGACAGGTTCACGAGTCTGGATCCTCTCTAAGGGTTTCACCCAGACAAATCCTGAGTTAAAAGGATTTGATCTCCGCAATGAGGTTAACATATTAAAATCCGAATGACATAAAATTTAATAAATGTCCTTTCGGTATATGGGTTATCATTAAATTTTACATCAATTTAATTTTTTTTCATGTTGGTTTAACTGTTAAGTTAAAAAACGTGACAATGAATATGCATACAATTGTGATGATCACTTTTTTTTTTTTTTAAATTAAACCGTCAGCCAACATAGAGCACCAAACTCGAATTACACTATAAGAATGTTTATTTTGAATGGTTCCGATTTTAATAGATAGGCACAAGGTGTAGTTCCTTACATTTTTTAACTCTGAGTTTCTCTATTGTCTGGATTCACTTCTTGAACTCAGAATTTCTCTAGGTTACACTATATTATGTTTGTCATGAGTGATGGTTTGACTTTGTAAAATAACGAACAGTTTTGTTTTCTTTTTATTGCATTAGCAGGTTAGACCCATCAAAGCAGGTGCATTGTTAGGTCATCAATACCGTTGATGGGTCCAAGTGGGTCAACTATGTCCCAATTTATCACCATTTTATATCTAAGTTATGATGCCCCCACCCATCTGTAGCACCAGACATCACATCAAGTCATTGGGTTGGCCAAATCAAATGTAATTTAGTAACTTAACTGACGAGTCATTACAGATAATCGCTACCTAATCTCTGAATGGGGGTGGATGAGACAATAACTATGTGATAACTCATGACTGACACCATGACCTACTCTATTTAAAATCACAGAACTCAGATACACTCTCAACATAAAAATGACCCTCCAAATGTAGATTCCCATTTTATAGCAGCAGCATTCTGCTTTTTCTATAGATCAGTTTAGTTTTTCATGAAATTTGAGTGAGAAGAAGAGACGAATATGGATTCTGTAGAAAGGAATAAACAGGTAGGAAAAGTCCAAGCAGTGGGAACAAACACTGGAAATGATGGTGCACTGGAACTTGTGGTGACCCATTTGCCTTTTTGACTCTTGTATAATCGATGTCATTAATCTGGACCACCCCTTTCGATTAGTAGCTTATTTAGTGAAAATCAATGGAGTTTTTAGTGATATGATCAAATGCTTTATAGAATTAGGGGCTCATATTAGTTTGAAGGAAAGATCCATTTATCAATTTAAGCCCATCCCTTGATAGGTCCAACCTTGGAATATCGGATCGACTCTAATTATCACTCCCATATGATCCTAACTAAGGGAGGCATTTTGTGACCCAACTCAAACTTGACCCTGTAATCTTAGTGTTTCAGTTGACCCTCTGTGATTTGACTTTCGAGATTTCTGATTCAACTAATAGAATGCCTGAGTTCAGATTGAGTACATTTGTGTCACTAGACCCTCCAGAGAAAAAAAAAAAAGCTAATTTATTAATGGAACTATGAACTACCAATCTAATCCAAACTCAACCTTTTAATTAAGATTATGGATTGACCCTTTTAACTTGAAGTGCTCTTACCCATTTTCTTTTATTGGCTTGGGAATTGTGCCATTTTTATCGAAAATGGGCCTACATTAAGGTGTTCTGGACTCAGTGAATGGAGGGTCCCAACGACTACTTGCATTATACAACCATCCCAGAAACCAACAAAGAGGAAAGGTGTCGAGCCCAAAAGGCAACAAAAAGGAAAGGTCCGCTCCATTCAGTGTGCCTGCTTCGTCCTATCTTACTCAATGTTGGACAAATTCTACTTTTTATCCGGGCCCAGGTGATTGATTTGGATTATTTATCTAGAGAGTCTTTGTTGGGTTACTTCCTAAAAATGAAGGGTTTTGATATATTGGTTCACTTTAAATTTTATTTTTCCAATTTCATGACCTAAATTTAGATAATATCACCGTAGTCATTTGACTCTGGTCAACATTAATTTTTTTAACTATTTTGCAGCATATCCCATGATATCATGAGATTTATCAATTTTTGTATCATATATTTTTTACACCTAGTAAACAAATATTTTTTTTTATTATAGAATACAAAAACTAACATTTTGTAAAAAGTAAGTATACATCTGATCACTATTTCTCAACTTTTATCATTTGGAAAGAAATCTCCCTAAAATGCTGCATAAAAGCCATGATATTATGGGATCCGGAGTAAAAAATTTTTTTAAAATAAATGTTGACCAGAGTCAAACGATTCCAGTGACATTATCTGAATGTTAGTCATAAAATTGGAACATCTAAGTTTAAGGGGTACTAATATGTCAAAACCCCTAATAATAATAATAATAGTGATAGTAACAACAACTACTACTACTAACAGTTAAAAATGCTTGCGTTATTCACCATAAAGTCCATTTGGTAAGTAAAAGGTTTTATCAGGAATTCATTCTGTTCCGAAAGTTTAACTTTATGTATGATTGTATCTCCTTGAGGTCTCTAATTTACTTTCTGCCTATTTTTAGATGGAGAGAACTTAGAAAGAAAGTGGTTGCAAAGCTTTTGAAAAGCTCTATATTCTAGAATTTGATATACTTTTTTTTATAGATTAACACGTAATTGATATTAATGACAGAGTTCCTGATCAAAATTTGGACGGTTTTAAAAATCCCTGAACAAGAATTGTACAAAATTTTGACACCAAACTGACCACCCTCCTGAGTATTCTTCTTGTGGGGACTATTACTTGGTTTCTTCTTCTTCTTCTTCTTCTTCTTCTTCTTATTACTATTGGGTGCTTCATAATATTTCTTTTTAATCCAACAAAGAGGTGAAAGAAAGAACTTGAGCATGCGCTTAGCAATTTATGAGGAAGGAATATGGTCTCATCTCCATTTCAAAGGAAGCAAGATTTTGGACTGGGGCCTCCTACTGATGAAAATCATGGTCTTTAAATAGAAATAACTGCCATCTTTTTTTTTTTAGTCTCTGATGATTAAAAACTGTTAGACGCGCCCTGCATGCTGAAGCTTGACATTTTTTTTTTTTTACCCCCAAGGACTGAGGATGGAGTAGCAATGTAAATGGGTCCATATGGTGTACCTGGACTTGATTGGTGTGCCATGTACCTGAATTTGTCTAATATGCATAAACTTGGACCCAACTCCAACAGATCTTACGCTGGTCCAGGCTCAAAGCCCGGTTACAGAAATCATATTATATTATACAAACTTCAATCTAACATATAGTCTATATATACTTAATGCTTGTACATATAATGTATTACATATAACAATATTATTTAGATCATATTGTACTATACAATCGGGTATACCAGTTTTTGGTCAACTGGACCAGAGCTGGATCTGGTTAGTGACTAGGCTGCTGTAGCAAAAGACCTGGATTGGGGTCTAGACTCTAAATGAGGTCCCATACCCAGAGTTTTGAGCTGGATCGTTTTGGTAACTGGGTAACTAGAGGTCCATTGACATGCCAAGACTGGACTTTGTATGTAGACCCAATTATAAACGTGGTAAGTTTGGTTCACTCCACTTTGAATGTAGGCCCAATTATGCTGGAGAGTAGTAGAGGCAATAAATTCAGAACACTTCAGACCAGGCCTAAGCCACACGACACTAACCGACTTAACCACCTCCCTGGAATTCTCAACTCATTCCCAAAATCTCTCTAACAAACCAGCTAAGGAACCTCTCTCTCTCTCTCTCTCTCTCTTTCTGTGTGTGTGTGTCTGTGGCATGGGCTTGGCTTCTTCCTTTGGTTGCTTGTGAGGGGTTCAATGATGGTGGAGCCATCAAGAAGCAGACGGGAAGAGCCAGGCCCAACATCGGCCAGTTACACAAAACCTCAAGTATCTCTTCTACAGCCATCCCAGAAGAAGAAAAAGACCAGACCCTTCAAGTTGTTCCAACTCTTTCGTTCCTTATTCCGCTCTTTCCCTATCGTCACACCTTCCTGCACTCTCCCAGCCATCCCGGAGAGCAAGCGTCCAAGGGGAGCCAAGGTGACCGGCACCCTTTTTGGATATCGCAATGGGAGGGTTAGCCTGTCCATACAAGAGAACTCTAGATGCCTCCCCTCCATAGTGCTGGAGCTGGCCATGCAGACCAGCTTCCTCCAAAAGGAGATGAGCTTGGGCATGGTGCGGATCGCGCTCGAGTGCGACAAGAGACTGGGTGAGAAGGAGAGAATGGAGCTCTTGGAGGAGCCCCTCTGGACCTTGTATTGCAATGGGAAGAAGAGTGGTTTTGGAGTCAAGAGAGAGGCGACAGAGGATGATCTCAAGGTTATGGAGCTCCTTATGCCTGTTTCCATGGGGGCCGGAGTTCTACCGGGCAATTCAGATGTGGAAGGTTCTGACGGGGAACTCGCCTACATGAGGGCCCATTTTGAGCAGGTTGTCGGGTCGAGAGACTCCGAGACGCTCTACATGCTTGGGCCAGATGGGAACAGTGGCCCTGAGCTCACCATCTTTTTTGTAAGGATCTAAGAACACTTCAGTTCAAGCAAGCTACTACTTGGTTTGTGGCGTTGAATTGGAGAGGAGGGTTTTTTATTTTTTTATTTTTGAGCTTTCTCTGTTCATGGCTTGCCCAAGGAGAAAATAGGTCTTCTTTATGTAGTTCTACTTTTAAGACATCAACATCATTCTGCCCTCATCTTGTTTTTGGATTTGGCACCATTCCTTATGTTGGTATCTGTTGATCAAGTGGAGAATCCAACCCAGTCGGTCAATATCCTAAGCTATATTCCAAATTTCGATTCAATTGCAGTTGAGCCTGTAATGGGATTCATCATAAGTAAATCAGATTAGTGAAGTAAAAAGGAAAAGGGGAGTCAAAACACATCAACAAAAAACCACCTCTACGGAGTGTTTCTAGCTGTTCAATCTCATATTTCGAAATGGAGGGTGAATAAAATCTTATATCACGACAGTTCAATCAAACTGATTTTCTATGAATTGCCAATGCTCACAAACTCTGTGCCATCTTATGTTATGGCAGCACTTGTATTTGATAGAGCCATCAAACCCCACAAATTCTGTGTCAAGTTATATTTTAAACAGAGAGCTAACCAAGCCTACTGTTATGAAAAAGCAACGGAGAACTTCCTAATAGATTTGAAACTCAGATGGCTGGTGTTGGAGGTATCATTCGGGACCTCGGAGGAGTCATGATGGCAGCTTATTCAGGAACTATGAAGGCCACTCACCCTCTTGAAGCAGAGCTTCAGGCCCTTCTTCAAGGTGTTGCGGCTGTGCAAATCCAATAGAGTCACCATAGTGGTTTTTGAAGGGGACTGCCTAATCCTGGTGGAGAATCTTAGAAATGAAAAAGAGTCTTATGGAACCTTTTGTTATGGTGGAGGAAACTGCTAGAGTAACTTACAGAGCTTCAAATCCTGGGAGATCAGATTTTGTAGAAGAACAGAGAACGAGGCAGTCTCCAAATTAAACTTTCCCACCTTTACAGCCTTCCATACCAACCTCCTGCACCAACTTTTGCAGGACTCGGAACACATGGTCTGCTGGTTGTTTTTGGCTGACCTGGGCCCCCGAGAGCTGACCGGTCAGCTCGACCACCGCCGGGGGACACCCCCGGACCCCCTTTGCGAAGAGTATATTATCTCGAAGTGGCAGCATGTTTTTATGAGATACTAACTTGCAGGTAATTTTCATGAGATACTTCCAAAAAAAAAAAAAAAAAAAATTTGGAAGAGAGAAGGAACTTGACTATTTGAAATGTCCCCCTTTCAAAGCTTTTTTGAATGCAGGACATTGAGGGGCAAATGATGGGTCAGGCCCAAGTGACCCGAGTCCGTGATAAGTGCAGGCCCAAATCCACCTGGTAGAGGCAGGGTCCAGATTCGTGAAGTGACGAAGTCAGAGCCGTTCCTTTAACCCGCTTTTACCAGGTCCTGTGGAGGAGATTCTACCTGCCTCGTCTGTTGAGGGCAGTTCGGAAACACCGCCAAAACGAAGCTCCCGCTGCTGAGACGAAGCTCCCGCTGCTGAAGAGTCGTCCCCATCTGTTAGGGGACGACTATAAAACAAGAGCCCCACCCACACTGAGGGGCAAGCTATTCCACTCAGCCTAAATCATCATCTTTCTGTATTCTCTGTAATCGCTACACATTTGAGAAGTAAAATCATCATTTCAAAGTGGACGTAGGTCACACTGACCGAACCACTATAAACCTTCTCTCTCTCTCCATCAATTTTAACATTAATTACCCTATACTTGACCGGTGGTGCCCGAAAACCACTTTTTGGCATCATCAAGTAGATAGACTTTTGACATGGGATTAGTGCAGACAGAAGAACAGAAAATGTGTTGGTGAATGAGTTAAGTTCTTCACAATTCACTTTCATTGAAGCAGCTGATGACTGCAATATAATGACATTACGTTTCTTGCCTATATCTGTAGTTACCTAACATCAATGTAAGTGGTCTTGCTGCTGGATATTTCTTTATCAAATGATGCTAGTCTGGTTCAAAATAGCGGCCGCTACGCATTGTAGCAGATCCAGTCTATTTTAATTTAAAATAATATTATCTTTCCTATTTTTTTCTCTTCAATAGTCTTTTGTAGCCTCTAGTGTAGGAACTAGGAAGGTCTCCGTTGCTTTTTCATAACGTGAAGCAAGCTTATTTTCTTTGTGGAGTTTAATGGCTCTACCTATTGCAAGAGCTGTTCGAAGAATGACAATTCATAGAAAATCAGGTTGACTGAACTGTCATGGTATAAAACTTTATGGACCATCCACTTCATAATAATGGATTAAACAGCTAAAAAGAACCAGCAGAGCATGTGTTCGATCATGCAAAAGCTGGTGCAGGGAGGTTGGTATGGAGGGTTGTAAAGGTGGGAAAGTTTAGTTTGGAGAGGGTATCTGCTACCTTGTTCTCTGTTCTTCTACAAAATCTGATCTCCCATTATCGAAGAAGCTCTATAAATAACTCTAGCAGTTTCCTCCACCAGAACAAAAATCCCAATGAGATGGTTTTCATTTCTAAGATTCTCCACCAGGATTAGGCTGTCCCCTTCAAGAACCACTCTCGCGACTCCACTGGATATGCAGATATGCACACAACACCACCTTGAAGAAGGGCCTGAAGCTATACTTCAAGAGGGTGAGTGGCCTTCATAGTTCCTGAATAAGCTGCCATCATAACTCCTCCATGGTCCCCCGAATAATACCTCCAACACTAGCCATCTGAGTTCTGGGATTAAGAGCCCCATTTATCCTTTGTTACCTTACTGATGTGATCTACATATGATAACTGATTACTCGCATGAAGGGCTCAGCTCCAATTGAAGCAAAATTGGAAGATAACTGATTGAGTGGGTTGGTTCTTCCCACTCAATCTAAAGACACCAACATAAAGAATGGTACTAATTATGCAAATGAAGATGGCAGAATGATGTTGATGTCTTCAAGAGAAAATTACATAAAAAGAAGTTGGTGGAATGAATGGTTCTCCTTGCCCAAGCCGCTTGAACAGAGAAAGCTCTCCAAATCCCATGGCACAATCCAAGTAGCAGCTTGAAAAGGATAGGAAGGGTGCTTATCGCTAATTAGTTATATTCTAGTTGTGTGTGATCCACCAATGATTTTAATATCTTTCTTAACCTCTGAGAAATTTGTGAGACTCCAATGATAACCATTTATGAATCTTCGCCTTTTCTCTTCAATTTTATTTCACTTTTACAAATACATTCATCAGAATGCCTAGGGATCTGCTTTTATTCATAGAAACATACCTCTAGCAATTCAGTTTTGGTTTAATAGACGAGTCTTAATTATTCACAAAATAAAAAATGAAAGTAAAAAAAATAGCAGAACTTAATAGAGAACCTCATGAGCATGAAGCATCAGACAACAGTGAACCCAAGGAGACAAAGGCATGCAGCGAGATAAGTCTTTGTAGAAGAAGATCGCTATTTCGATGAGGACAACTTTAAGTATTTTAAAATAGAAGACATTTTCACCTGCAAACGTCCGTAAGAAAGTACCTGTGCAAAAACCGCTATACTCCTCAGCTGCATCCAGGCTCACCATGACGTATCTCATGCGAGTGGTTTTCATGCAAGTACTATGTTGCGGATGTTTGCAGCTGAAAATTCTGCTTACCAGCCATTTTCACTAGCGGATGGCTGCAGCAAAGAATGATGGGCCAAGCCCAAATGACCCAATCCATGTGGAAAGCCCAATCTTATAAAGACCCACCAAGCCCAAAGTGGTCCAAGTCAAGTCAAGTTTATCAGGGAGCTACATAGCCTAGCTACGTCATCAAGAGAAGCATCCATCTAGGAGCCTCACCCTCGTCACCTTGGAAGGAGTCAGTCCTCTCCTCATCTTTGACCGAGTCTCATGGAGAGCACCTCAACCACCTCGCCCGTTGAGAGGAAGTCGTGAGCTCCACCACAATAGCTATCTAGTTGCTAGAAAGTCGTCCCAATCTGTTAGGGGGCGACTATAAATTGTAAGCCCCACAACACTTGGGGAAAATCATATTTTTACCTGAGCACGACTCTCTCCTCTCCTTCTCAAAGCTTGTACTCTTTGCTCCTTGCACCCTTGAGCTAATAAAGTATCCGGCAACCAAAGCCATTCAAGAGTGGACGTAGGTCACGATTGACCGAACCACTATAAATTCTCTCTCTCTTCTTTAATTTTCAAATTAATTACTCACTACTCGACCGGTGGTGTCCGAAAACACTTTTTGGCATCATCAGTTTGGCGCCGTCTGTGGGAACGTTCAAATTCTCACTTCATAACACTCCATTTTCAAAAACTATGGTGACCACCACCAGATCGACGAGGCGACAAGAAGATAATCCTAGGCGAGAGGAAGAAAATAATCCTCCACCGAATAATCCTCCTCCAAACGCTACCGCTCCTGACCCACTCCTCAACAAATGTTGGCGACAATGCAGCAACTGGTAATTCAAAACCAGCAGATCCTACAGCTTATACTCGCGGGGCAAGGAGGAGTGCAAATTGGAGGAGCACCGCAAGGAGCGCCTCGCCAGGGAGCTCCTCGCAGGGGAGCGCCTCGCCCGGGCGGCCATCCACATGGCGCCCAGGGGCTGGGCGCCCATCAACATGGCGCCCAGGCCATCCCCTTGGCGCCGGCGCCTAGGGAGCTCCCCATAACGCCCCTCTTGGAGTGCTATTGGTCGATCCTCAAGGTCGCGCCCATCACGGAGTTCCTCTACCCTACGGTGGAATCCAGCTTAGAGGACCCCCGCCTCTAGGTGGAGCGAACCATGGCGGGCTTCCACCTCCTCCCTCTGTTTCTAATAGGGAGGAACCTCATTTCCAAGAGGAGGATGACGAAAACCAAAGCATAGAAGTGGGGAGTCACTTCTACGATCGATCCAGGGAGCCCGACAATCAATGGGAGGAAAAGATCAAAGCAATGCAAGATCAACTAGGCAATGTCTTCAATGCCATGAAGGCACAGGGCCAGAAACAATAGACTACCTTGTGCAACGAACAGACACACCGTTCAAGCCCGGCGTGGCGAGCTACCCACTTCCTCAAAAGTTCAAAATACCAATTATGGAGACCTTCGATGGGACGAAGGATCCACTGGACCACCTAGAGACGTACAAAACCAAAATGCAGCTGCATAATATCCCTGACGAGATAATGTGCAGGGCGTTCCCAACCACACTGAAGGGCTCCGCTCGGCAGTGGTTTGCCAACCTCGCCCCAGCCTCCATTGCCACCTTTGGAGAGTTGAGTAAGTCATTTGTCTCACACTTCATCGGAGGGCGCTGCCACCAGAAGCCTGCCACACACCTGCTCAGCATAAAGCAGGACAAAAATGAGAGCCTCAGGAGCTACCTCACTCGTTTTAACGAGGAAGTACTTCAGGTCGAAGAGCCTGACGACAAGGTGTCCATGACAGCCTTTCTGGGAGGCCTTCGCTCATCGAGCTTCCTCTTTTCGGTGATGAAGCTCCCGCCAAAGAGCATGCCAGAACTGATGGCAAAAGCTCAAAAATATATGAATGCTTCGGAAATCAACAGGTCTAGGCGAGGTGAATCATCTCGTGGATCTCCAAAAGCTTGACCTGCCCCTCTACACTGTTTTTAAACAGGCAGTCCATCTCCAGCTTAGCGGCTCTCTTATTGGTCGCCAAAAAAGCTTGGCCTACCTCTGCACTGTTCTTAAACAGGCAGCCTATCTCCAGCTTAGCGGCTCTCTCGCAGGTCGTCAAAAAAGCTTGGCCTACCTCTGCACTGTTCTCAAACAGGCAGCCTATCTCCAGCTTAGCGGCTCTCTCGCAGGTCGCCAAAAAAGCTTGGCCTACCTCTGCACTGTTCTCAAACAGGCAGCCTATCTCCAGCTTAGCGGCTCTCTTGCGGGTCGCCAAAAAAGCTTGGCCTACCTCTGCACTATTCTCAAACAGGCAGCCTATCTCCAGCTTAGCGGCTCTCTCGCGGGTCGCTAAAAAAGCTTCGCCTACCTCTGCACTGTTCTCAAACAGGCAGCCTATCTCCAGCTTAGCGGCTCTCTTATGGGGGGCCAAAAGCACGGTCTCAAAGGGATCTTGAAACTCAGGTCATCTACAACCTAAGGGACTACATTAAATTAGCGTACCTAATTGTCTGGCCGCCCAAATGAGCCAACCCAGCATCCACAGGGCAACCAGACCCCCTTAGCTCGTTCAAAGTGGCGCCTCTTGATGCCTGCACGCCAAGGCCAGCCTCCTCCAAAGCGCCCAAAGTTCCCAGGCTCGCCCAGAGCTCCCAAGGCAGCCAACTCGCTCGCCCAGGTCACTTCCAGGTCACCCAGGGCGCTGCTGCTGCTGCTCCGCCCAGCGCCGATGCTGCCCCTGCGCACCTCGCCTGCTGCGGTCATCTCGGCAGTCTCGCTTGCTGCTGCAATCTCGGTCTCGGCTGGCGCTGCAGTCATCTCGGCCATCTCGGTCGTCTCGCCTACTGCGGCCATCTCGGCTGTGCTGCAATCATCTCGGCATTCTCGCCTAGTGCCGCCATCTTGGCCATGTTGCTGCAGTCATCTCGGCAGTCTCGTCTGCGCTGCCATCTCTGCCTCGGGTGTTGCTTCGGTCATCTCGGCTGCTGCTGCCGTCTCGATCTCGACTGGTGCTGCAGTCATCGCGGCCGCTGCTGCTGCCATCTCGGCCTCGGCTGCTGCTGCAGTCTCGATCGCAGATGGTGCTGCAGTCATCTCGGCAGTCTCGTCTGATGCTGCACTCTCGGCCTCGGCTGCTGCTGCGGTCATCTCAGCTGTTGCTGCAGTCTCGGTCTCGGCTATGCTGCAGTCATCTCGGCATTCTCGCCTACTGCCGCCATCTCGGCCGCGTTGCTGCAGTCATCTCGGCAGTCTCGCCTTCTAAGCTCATCTCGGCAACTGCTGCTGCCATCTCGGCCTCGGCTGCTGCTGCGGTCATCTTGACTGCTGCTGCAGTCTCGATCTCGGCTGGTGAAGTCGCCATCTCGGCCGCGTTGCTACAGTCATCTCTGCAGTCTCGCCTTCTACGGTCATCTCGGCGCCTGCTGCGGCCATCTTGGCTAGTGCTGCAGTCATCTCGACATTCTCGCATGCTGCGGTCATCTCGGCCGCTACTGCTGCAGTCTCGCCTGCTGCTGCAGCACGGGCGCCCGCCACATCTGCCTTTGCAACGCGGGCGCCCTGGACGCCCTCCATCACTGCTGCGGCCCCCACTCGGGCGCCCAGACCAGCACCGACCTCCACGCGGGTGCCCCTGCTCCCTACTCGCGGGCACCCCGACGCCCTCCATCACTGCTGCGGCCCCCACTCGGGTGCCCAGGCCAGCACCGACCTCCACGCGGGCGCCCCTGCTCCCTCCTCGCGGGCGCCCAAGCTGCTCGCCGCGACTACCCCCATCGCCACCTTCCACGGCAGCAGCATGGCAGGTGGTGGTCAGCCTATTGTTATCGACACAGGTTCCATTTTCTTGCTCTGGATGCTCCATAGTGCTTGGTCATCCAGCAAAGTGAGTCTCCACCACCAAGAGCTCAAAAATTCAAGCTAGTGCCCCTTCTCCAAGTTTTATTAGACAAGGGGCATTGGGGGGCAAATGATGGGCCAAGCCCAAATGGCCCAATCCATGTAGAAAGCCCAATCTTATAAAGACCCACCAAGCCCAAAGTGGTCCAAGTCAAGTCAAGTTTATCAGGAAACTACATAGCCTAGCTATGTCATCAAGAGAAGCATCCATCCACGAGCCTCACCCTCGTCACCTTGGAAGGAGTCAGTCCTCTCCTCATCTTTGACCGAGTCTCATGGAGAGCACCTCAACCACCTCGCCCGTTGAGAGGAAGTCGTGAGCTCCACCACAATAGTTATCTAGTTGCTAGGAAGTCGTCCCAATCTGTTAGGGGGCGACTATAAATTGTAAGCCCCACAACACTTGGGGAAGATCATATTTTTACCTGAGCACGACTCTCTCATCTCCTTCTCAAAGCTTGTACTCTTTGCTCCCTGCACTCGTGAGCTAATAAAGTATCCGGCAACCAAAGCCATTCAAGAGTGGACGTAGGTCATGATTGACCGAGCCACTATAAATTCTCTCTCTCTTCTTTAATTTCCAGATTAATTACTCACTACTCGACCGGTGGTGTCCGAAAATACTTTTTGGTGTCATCAAAGAACATGCACAAAAGCCGTCCTCTGCCTCTGTTGCATCCAGGCCCACTAGAGGCGTCAATGGTGCCGTGCTGGCATGGCTGTGCCACGGGCCGTCGTGTGTGCCATGCTGTGCCGGCTGGCCGAACTGCTCGGCACGACACTGTTCGTGCTGTGTCTATGCCTGTGCCATGCCATGTGTTTCGTGTCATTCTTAGGGTCTATTCTTTTCACTTTTTATACACTACATAAACCTCATTCATTTTCCCATTCAAGATTTGTTTGATAATCATCAAGTTCCAATGACCGCCATTGGTTTGATGCTAGTATGCTAGGAAACCTCCTAAAGCTTGTGCTTCGGAAATTCCACTGAGAAAAGGGCAATGTTGGCTGCACGCATGGCTACCAATAAAAGCAAACATATTCATTATCATTATCATGAATGAGAAAGAGATCAGAATTGATCACTAAGGATGAGCAGTAAATAAAACGATGGATGCTCCAACGCTCTGATGAACGAGAAGTGAGAAATCAATGCATGGGGAGTGAGAAATCAAAATTACATAGGAATTGGGATGCATTTCCACAAGTAAGCAGTCCAAACTCCAACCAATTATTTGCACTGCCCATCCATGCAGCACACTCATCATGCACCAATAAGCAAAATCACACCATTCATTTTGAGATGAAAATGCACTTAGAATAGTGATGCAGTAAAAATCGACCGTTTGGACCACGTGTCCAGCAAGACCTAAGGAGCTTGTCCTATCCAAAAAGAAAAAAAAAAGGATTATTACCATACGGGATATAAAATACCATGAATTTCTCAAAATGGTATTAATCAAAACTACATTCCAAATGTGAGTACCATACATGGGACCCCAAATTCTTTTTCCAATTCTATTCATTTTGTGCGATATCGCACAAACTGTTCGATCTCCCTCTTATATTTCCCTCCGTTCCCATCCCCTAAAGCAGTAAACCTCCTTTTTCTCATGCGACATTCCCGTTCCTACTACTTTCTCGATTGTTAAAAAATGTTTCCAAAAAGAGTAGTCTTTAATTCTCTTTAGCTAAAGATGATTCATAAGAAGCAATTCCCAAAAAGCGCACATAGACCACAAAATCGTACAAGGTATTAATATTGTGGATCCATCCCTTGTTCTCAGGGTAAAATTATCACAACAAGACAATGACCAAATGGAAAAGAAAAATGAAGAAGAGTTGTGGAGAAACCTTGAGATACATTTAGATAAATGGAAAAGCAATGGAGAAACTCTATTGAAAACCTTTTTTTAACGATGTATAATATGAACGAAGAAAGTTGCAGGAAGAAATGAAGGGTAAGTGTTTTAGGAGATGAGAATGAAAGAAAATATAGAGGAAAATCAATTATTTTTTACTTTCAATTTGTGCGATATCGCATAAATTGTGCAATATCACATAATATGGGTAAAATTGAAAAAAGAATTTGGAGTCCCATGTACAAAAACCACATTTGGGATATAGTTTTTGGTCAAGAGAGCGGCAAACATCTTTCCACGCACTGCATCAAATTTTCTTTTTCCTAAACTACCCCTCTCCCTCTCCTTCCCTCTCTCTCCCTACTTCGGCCACCTCCGCCGCTGGCTGCAGTGGACCCATCTCCCTCTCCGAAGGGGAGGGAGTGACAGAGAGAAAGGGAGGGAGAGGAAGAGAGACAAGAGGGGGATAGAGGGAGACTGGGTGGATGGGCGCGCAGAGGGCGGGGAAGGCCAGAGGAAGAGGGTTGAGGGCTGGCGGGGAAAGAGAGGAAAAGGGAGTGGGAGAGGGTGGCGGTGAAGATTGCCGGGGATGGGCGGCGGGCAAGAGGGAGAGGGGGAGAGAAAGAGGGAGAAATGGAGCGGGAGGAGGAGAAGCAGAGGGCGAGGGACGGGGCTGCCAGCGGCGTGCGAGTGGGAGAGGCCGAGAGAGGGAATGGGAGAAGCAGAGGGCAGATGGGGGCTGCCAGCGGCGGGCGAGAGAGATAGGAGAGGAAGATGGAGAGGGATCGGCGGTGGGCGGGGTCCGGCGGAGGTGGCCGGAGTAGGGAGAGGGAGAGAGAGGGAAGGAGAGGAAGATGGGTAGTTTATGGATTTTTTTTTTTTTTTTTCTAATACAGTGTGTGGAATTATTTTTTTAAGTGTGTAGGCAGCAACAATCTTTGGTCAACATCATTTTCAAGAATTTATGGTCTTTTATAGCCCGTATGGTCAAAATTAAAACCAAAAAAAAAAAAAAAAAAAAAAAAAGAAAAAAACCTACGAACCATAGCCAAACAAGAAAAAATGATGGGAGTCTACTTAGAAAATGGTAGAAGACTCACCTCAAAGAATATGCCAAAAATGAGTTTCAGGAATAGTCTAGCTGTCTGGTTTTTCCCAATTCCAAAAGCAGGAGTCCAATGCACGGAGCCTATCTCTATCAGACCCACTTAAGTGTTTTGAAATACTGGGCCTCACTTTGGTAAGATTGAGGCCCAGGTATTAGCAATCTTTTCGCCTGATCTTCTCTACTGGTACTAGGGTTTTATCAATCACCTGCTACTCCAATTTTGCATTTGAAAACATGCCTTTTTGTCTTTCTAAACACCATCTCTTCCTCCTAAGGAGGACTCATACTACATACCCCATCATCTTTATCTATTCTGCAAAAACCCTCGTTCCATTTTCAACAGCCACATCTCCTGCCCAAACCCATTTCATGGTCGACTACCTCATACAGAAATGTGGGTTATCAATAGAAAAAGCAAACAGTGCCTCCAAAATCCTCACCCACATAAAATCCCCCGAAAAACCCGACTCTGTTCTCAATTTCCTCAAACAGAGCGGTTTCAACGACACCCACATCAGAGATCTCATCTCGAAACAACCCAGACTTCTCACTGTGAAGGTTGAAAATACCCTCAAACCCAAGTTCCTCTTCTTCCAAGAACTGGGTCTCTATGGAACCCCCTTTGCAGAAATCACCTCCAGATATCCACACTTTCTACGTTGCAGCATCGAAAACCAACTTCAACCCACCATTTCCTACCTTAGAAGCTTCTTCCACACCGACGACAACATAGTGAAGGCTATCAAGAAGTGGGTCAAAATCCTCAGCTATGATCTTCAAAAGCAGATAATGCCCTGCATAGAAGTCCTTCGAAAATGTGGGATTCCTGACCACCAGATCTCTAGTCTCATCTTCAGTTACCCAATTTTTCTTACAGAGGGACCCCAGTGGATTGAAACGTTGGTGACCCGGGCTGAGAAATTTGGAGTCGGACGTGGGTCTGGGATGTTCGTTTATGCGGTTTTGGCAATGGGCAAGATGAGTGGAACTACAATGGAAGCAAAGTTGCAGCTTTTTAAGAGCTTTGGCTGGTCGGAAGAGGACATATTGGTTGCATTTCACAAGGAGCCACGGTTCATTAACTCCTCAGAGACCAAGGTTCGAGCCCTGATGAAGGTTTTGATGGTTGAGCTGGGACTTAAGCCTTGTGAAATTGCTTCGAGGCCGAAGGTGTTTCTCGCCAGCTTGGAGAAGGTGTTACTCCCTCGACATGAGGTGCTCAAGATACTTAAATCGAGAGGGTTGGTGAAAGAGGGAAAAAGCTTGTTATCTGTTGTGAAGATGTCAGGTGAGATCTTCTTGAAGAATTATGTGATTCGCTACTTAGATAGAGCTCCTGAGCTAAGAGAAGCTTACATGGTTCCTCTTGGCATTAGCAGATAGATTAAGAGCAAAGAAAAGAAAATTTGTTTAGTGAATGAATCAACTTCTTCATATTTCCATTTCATAAGCAGCTGATGTCTGCAATATAATGACATTACATTGCTTGCCTATATCTGTAATGGATGGAAGGGTTCTTTCATTTGGTTTGCTAAAATTGTTTGGTTTTTAGTAATCTAACATCAATGTAAGTGTTCTTGCTGCTGGATATTTCTTTATCAAATGATGTAGTCATCCAATGAAATGGGCGGTTACAACTGTTATCAAAGTTAAAAAAAAAAGAAGGGGCAGTTACAACTCATGTTTTTGCACATTTAACTTGGGGATTAAGGAGATGGGTTGGATATATAATCAGAAAGATTTTGGGGTCTATGTCATTTGGATGAATTCAAGATGGCTTCCGCATGTAAATTGGGATGAGAAAATGCTTGATTAAACATTGTATATTCACACATAAGATCTAACCTCAAACACCAATCAATTCGAAAAGCAACTATGATTATTATTAACCATGGCTGATTAAATATCTAATGTCGACTAAAGGATCAAGATTCAAGAACCCCTGTCCTGTGGATTACTCTACGCTTCTGCAGTATTCATAGTTTCATCCAAGAGACGGGCTTTGATTTGTTATAACTATGGTGCTGAGCAATACTTTACTTTTCTACTACAAGCTATAATCTCAACTCTCGAGTGGTGATATCAATCCTATTGTGCATGTTTGTGATCAGTGTTCTCGCAGTTCTGTCAGCCCTCCATGGCTTTAGGTGTTGTCTGAAAATGAATGACCCTTGCTTATTAAGGTACTTTTATAGGACCTTACTGAGAAGACTTAATTCCAGGATCAGCTAAATCCCATTTAACCATTGTTGCAGTGTCCACATTTCAGAGAATTACTTTGCTTTGAATTACAGAGAATTGGGACAAGAATAACAACAATTTACTTTGCTTTAAACATGGAATCAAGCAAGTTAGAATTACTAAACAAACTAGTAAGAGATTAGTTATCTTCATCTATAGCCCCAGTAGTAAACTTAGCCAGCCATTGCAAAGGACTTGAATTGGTTTGTCATTATGAACATCATCCATTTACAACTTCTCCTTCAAATAACTGCATCTTCCATGGGCCCTTAAAAGAATACACCCAAGACATGGCATTCGATGAATCACTCTCCACTATAAGATGATTCTTAAATGAGAAAGTGAAAATGTGAAGATGCACCCCCAATGCCGGCTAACCCCAGTTTACCGTGAGCGTTTATATATATATATATATATATATATATATATATAGAGGGCTGCTCTTCTCAGCTGCAGCCCTCATTATCCTCAGCTGCAGGCATGTGAGGAGAGCAGCTGCAGCCCTCCTTACATGCCTGCAGCTGAGGATAGAGGGGGGCTGCAGCTGAGGAGAGCAGCCCCCATATATATATATATATATATATATATATATATATATATAGGGAGATGCTCTTATGAGAGACGCTCTTACCTTAGAGATATACGGTGGGGGCCTTCACATCTATATCTAATGCCAACAATTTAAATGTGAGGGTTCCCACTCTTATCTCTCGTATAAGGTGAGAGATATCTCTCATAGGAGCATCTCCCATATATGTGTGTATATATATATATATATATATATATATGAGAAATATTCAAGTGAGAACTGGTTCTCACCTATTATATGAGAACATTTTTGCAGGGCCCAACTAGCAATCCATCCAAACTTAGCAACCAATAGGGAACCTCTTGATAGTCACTAATTTCAAGGATTGGCACGCATCCGAATGGACTGAACCATTGGATCAAGAGTTGAATATTTTTTTAAATATGAAGCCATTAAACCTGTGGGCCACAGATGAAGGAGTTAGAGGCATGAGTTTGTAGTCAAACTTGATACTTGGGGTGGTCTCACATATATCTTTCTATCCCCTTGGTCCCATCCCCAAACGAGGCCGACAATTGGGCCCCATAAAAAAGTTCGCACATAATATGTGATAACAGTTCCCACCTAAATATTACCATATATATATATATATATATATATATAGCAGGGCTCTCTTATGCTGGAATAGTGATGATCCCACAAATTAAAGTTGATTAAATTTGTTTTTTTGCTTGATGGAACTGAAAAATCCAGTTCTGATTGAATTTATCTTGATTTTGGAGACGATCAGCGTGCAAAAAACAATGATAATCGAATTAAATTTGCGAGACCAATAGTGTTTTTGCTTAGGATAAGGTGAGCTTCAGCTTAGGAGAGCTGGCCCCATATACATATACATATACATATACATATACATATACATATACATATGTGTGTGTGTCTATATATATATATATATATATATATATATATATATATATGAGTAACGCTACAAAACTTACCTGGCGTTTTTCACAAAAAAGCGCCCCTCCTTTAGCTAATGAAAGTGTGATACGTGTCATCAATGATACACTTATGCATTCTCTCTCCTAAATATTCTCCTAAAACTGTGGATATTTTATAGATTTTCTTAAATCATTGGCTGATATATAGGGGCAAAAACTCCCCTTTTGAGATATGGGAGGTATAGTCATAAGTGATGCAGAAACTTCCCTTTTGAGATAGGGGAGATATAGTCATGAATGATGGGAATGGCTTCTGAGCATGCAAGAACTCATATGAGTAGGGTCTAAGCATGCAAGATGCAAGAGCTCATATAAGTAAGGATGTAAATGGGTTCTGATTCTTCGATTACCCGGAGGTTCCGACCTGTTAATAATTGGGTTTGGGTCCATATTTAGGTTTCGATATGTAAACGGGTCCGGATTTGGGAACATTTTTTGGACCCATGACCTAAATGGGTCCAGTTTCACCTTGATTCTTAATAGGGGTATTCATGGATTGTCTCGGCTCGAGCTCAATCCGGGCGCAGCTTATTATGGGTCCGGCTTGAGTTTTGGTATTAGGACCGGATTTGGGGCCATTTAATATGCCAGCCAGATTTGGATTCAATGGTAGAGGTGAAGTCCTGTCCAAATGAGAGACATAACTTCAGCAAAAATAAAATGCTTTGCTTGAAACGAAATCGGAACAAGTGTACTTTTACAAAGGTACGCAGGTTACAACTAAGTAAGTTACAGCTTGTGGCAGTAAATGAAAGCAGCCTATTTTTCTTTCAAAAAAAAAAAAAAAAAAAACCCTGTCTTCCACCTGCGCTTGGGCCAGACACTAATGGCCCAAATCGAAATCGGCTAGGTACAGGTTTGGGGTTACTCTTTTAAAAATCCGACCAAGCCTAGATGTTGCTTAGCCGATATAACCTGGACTATGAATTGTTGGAAGATATAAATATAAAATAGAGGAATTCTCAAAAACTCCCCATTTTAAAAGGGGGAGTTTTTGCTCATTTTGACTCGTCTAATGAGATTCTACCACCTCACATGGAAACATAGAAAAAAAAAGAGGAGATTTTTAAAATTTTAAGTTTCTTATCCACTTTTAACTTGATGATGACACGTGTTATAGTTTTATAGGCTTAGGAAAGGAGCCTTTTTTTTTTTTTTTTTTTTTTGTGAAAAGCGCACAGGGAGTTTTGTAGCACTCCTTGTACACACACACACACACACAATCATCTTCAATTCTATGGACCAAGCCCAATCAAGTGTGATCTTATCAAGCGGGACTAAATCCATTTAGCCACCGGATCCAGGACCAAGCCCAAGACGGACGACAGCTATATGTCATGGAATTTGATGGGTTTCGTCGAGTTCTCTTAGATTTATGGGCCAATTAATACGATTAACATATGTTCAAGCCAACATTTTGCAACCATTCCATTGTCGGGGTCCAAAGAGGTCCAAGCCAAGTTTTTGTCTAAGCCAACTTGATTAATGCCGGTCCCAGCCAGTTTCTATGGCCAATCTTGGTTGAATTTGGGTCATTACATTGACGCTCAGGTCCAAGCAAAATTTTGGCCTAAAAGCGTATGACCAATCTTTGTTGATTTAGAACAATTTCTGGCCGAGGCCATATGACGATCTAAGTCCAAGCCAATTTTTGGCCTAAGCCACATGACCAATTTTGGTTGATTCAGGCTCAAGTCAATTTTTGACCCAGGCCATATAACCAATTGGTTGATTCAAGCCGAAGATTTTTTTTTTCTGCCCAAGTTATACAGCCAATCTTGGTTGAAGATGGTCCCAGATAATTTCTGGCCTGAGCCATATGGCTAGTCTCAGTTGATTTAATCCATGCCAATTTGTGGCCTAAACCATGCAGCCAATTTTGACTGAATATAGGAGGGTCATTACATTAATGTCCAAGCCAATTTCTGGCCTAAGTATATGACCAATTTTGGTCGAGGCCAGACGAAATCAGTTTTTGGCCCAGGCCTTATTCAAGCTAAAAAATGATAATCTATCGGGCGTAAGACCAATTGTTGCAGGTCCTGGTTAGATGGGCCCAAACTCATCTATGTGTTGGGCTCACTTATATATCGACATGCCTAAATCCATTTAGCCATTGGACGACTCACTCCCAAGTTCATAATTGACCACCTGTTTATGTGAGTCACATCCAATGTTATATCCTATGACCAATAATGAATCTCTATTCTGTTTAATTTTTCATGACCCATCAAACTCTCTCAGGTTTATGTAATAGTGTGTTGGGAGTTGGGACCAACTAATATAGGACAAAGTTGATTTTTGTGACCATGTCATGATGGGTTTGATGCAGATATCCAGGTCTAACCCAATTTTTGGTGATCATGTCATCCAATTCATATGACCAAATCTGATAGATTAGGGGTGGGCTATTATATGCGAGCCTGATTATTTAGGCACATTACCAAAAATGGTATGAACATGTCGCCATCAATCATGTGATGGGGCCCATATCTTTTGCAAATATGTGGTTAAATGACATGTGGCGTCAAGAGGAGTACTCACTCCTCATGTGAAGGCAAATACCCTTACGAAATGGGTAAGCAACATGCCAGCAACGTAGTTAGGTGGCGTCCATCCACTCCAAGCTATAGGCGAGAATGCGCAACATCTCTGCCCATTTTTTTTTTTCTTTCAAGTGGGTAACAAAGTGGGGAACAATCAACAAGGTGGGCAGCAACTGCCTTGTGTTTAGGCAACCATACATAGTGGGATGGCTCCAAGAACCTATAAAAAGCCACTACTTAGTGCAAGAAAAGAGAGGAGAGGAGAGCAAGAGGAGAGGAGAGCAAAAGAAAACTCTGCAGAATTTCGGATAAGAAGAGAGAATAGGATTGCCATTTTGCCACGACGTGTTGCCGGAATTGACAAGCGAAGATATTATTCGTTAAGAGAAGAACTGAAGCAGGTTAAGGTTAAGGGCTCTGATTATGTCTTCATCAAGGGACAAAGTACGATTTTCTAGTTTTGAGCTATGTCCCTATATTTTTTTTATGGGGATTCGGCGACGGGTCCATGAACATTTCACTTTATTGCTTTAGGTCCACAATCTTTTCTTATAGTGTGATAGGTCTTTTTTTCTACATTTGAAAACCTAAAATGTCTAATTTATCATTTCTTCAAATTGTATCCCATGATTAGTGGGATAAGTCATTAATAATGGTCAACTACTATTAAATTAGGCACAATTAATAAAATTCCACTAATGAGATTTTCAAATAAATTTAAAAAAAACACAAATAAGTTTCAAAAAATAGGAAATGAATTTCAAATAAATTTCTAAAAATGAAATAAATTTAAAAAATGCAAATAAAATTCAAAAGAAAGCAAATAAATTTCAAAAAATGAAATGAGTTTAAAAAGCCCAAATAAATTTCAAAAGAAAGCAAATAAATTTAAAAAAAACACAATAAATTTAAAAAATAAGCAATAAATTTCAAAAGAACACAGATAAACTGAAAAAGACACAAATAAATTTCAAAAAATATAAATAAATTTTAAAAGATGAAAATCAATTTCAAAAGATCCAAATACATTTCAAAAGATCCAAATAAATTTTAAAAAAATATAAATAAATTTCAAAAGGCTCAAATAAATTTCAAAAGAAGCAAATAAAATTAAAAAAATGCAAATAAATTTAAAAAAACGCAAATACATTTGCCAAAACTAAGACATCGCTGGATTTCTAAATTAGCGAATAATGTGGCAAAAAATTCAAGTCTTTATGTCAAAAACTCAGTTAAATTTATTTCAAAAAATATAAATAAATTTAAAAAGACACAAATAAATTTCAAAAACACAAATAAATCTGCCAAAAACTCATATAAATTTGTTTATAAATTAGATATATTTGTTCCAGAACTCAAATAAATAACCTAAAACTCGGATAGATTTGTCCAGAACTCAGATAAATTGATCCAGAACTCAGATAAATTCATCCAGAACTCAGATAAAATTGTGCCAGAAGTCATATAAATAACCAAAAACTCAGATAGATTTTGTCCAAAACACAAATAAATTTGATAAAAAAAAAAATACAAAACTCAGATAAATTTAACTTTGACTGGAATGTGGATGGACTTCTGGAATGAGTCAGGTCAAACCTAACCTAGAACTAATTCGGAATTGCTGCAGATCTTAAGCCCACTTTCTTCTTCTTCTTCTTCGTTCGAGAATCAGAAACACGAAAGCCATCTTCCATTCGCCTTCTTCCTCGATTCCGGCGATGGCATGGTGCGGCGTCTGATGAGGATTCCCCTTCTCCTGCAACAGCTAGGAACGACGGTGGCGCAGGAAATCCGGCGATGGCGCAGGAGATTGTCTTCTTCTTCGTTTCGTGTTCTGCAAGTCGTCTTCTTCTTCTTCGTTGTAGGGGTCTTCTTTTTCTTTGCAAAGGTTTTCTTCTTCTTTGCAGGGGTCTTCTTTTTATTCTTCTTCTTCTTCTTCTTCTTCTTCTTCTTCATTTTCATCTTCTCTTCTTCTTCTTTTCAGGGGTTTTCTTCTTCTTCTTCTTCTTTGCAGGGATCTTCTTCTTCTTCTTTTTCATCTTCTTTGCAGGGGTCTTTTTCTTCGTTACAATCTTTTTTTTTTCTTCTTCTTCTTCTTCTTCTTCGTTGCAGGGGTCTTCTTCTTCACAGATCGATCTCAACTGTTGAGATCCAATCCGTCAATGTCCATGTCCGGTTTGAGGTAATGAGTGGGAGAATGGAAGATTTGAAATTTAAAATTCAAAATTAGATGCCTAAACAGTTGAAAGAGAGCAAATTAATCATTTAAAATGTATCCAGGTACTTCTGGCTGCAAACAGTCTAGCTGCTTGGACGAGAGCCTTTAAAAAGAATTTACTTGGATTGGAGGCTGGATAGATTCAATTATAGGGACCTTTCGCTAATTATCTTTTTTTTTATTATCTCATTGCATTTCCTGAGAAAATGGGTATTGCTTGTGTATAATCTCACTTCGAGTCTACATTTTCTGACTATTCTCTGTATTTCATTGTTTGTAGAAAATGTGGCATCATAAATTTCTTTTTTGCGAATGAAGATAAAAAAAAATGAACTGATGTCTTTATATTTCAACATTCATCTTAGCTTTTTTGTGTTTATAACTAGTACCATCATTTGTCACGCATTAGTGTAGCAGATAAGTGAAGATCTTGATGAATCTGGTAGGGGCCGTCACCATCCAATGCAAGGGGGTTAAATTTTAATAATATCTTAAGCACTTGTGTGATGCGTAGCATGGAAGAGGAGTCAGCCATCCATCTGCATCTTCAATACGAGATGGCAGTAAGCATTTGGAGCAACTTTATTACGAGGAGTGGTCTTGCTTGGTGTTGCCCAAAGAATATAGCAGATGTAGTGGAGCCTGGCAGTGTGAGTGCTTTGTGGAGTGTGGCCGAATCCTATGGAGGATGATTCCTTTTGCAATCTTACGGAAAATTTGAAAGTAAAGGAATGATAAGATTTTTAGGGGCTCTTCTACTTCGACATCATACTTGATTTCTAAAGTTATGTTAAGGATCGCAAAATGGGTTTTGGCTAGAAAGGAGTTCTTTAATTTTAATTTGAATTATATTCTTTCTAATTGGGGAGCTTGCATGGAGTACGGTCCTATTAAGAAGAAGAGATCCGTCCTTTGGTCCCCCCATGTGGATAGAGCTTTTAGGGGTAAGCTGGGCCCGGCAGGGATTGAAGGGGTTCTTTGTAATAGCAGAGGCGAGATATTGCTTATGTTCTCCAAACATGTTGGTGTGTGTGATTCAAATGAGGCGGACGTGCTAGCTATCTTGGAAGGCCTCATATTGTTCTCTAGAGGATATGATGGTCCACTTGTAATGGAGAGTGATTCTTCTAATGTGATTGCTTAGGCCTCTAAACAAAAGGCTAACTCATGGAAACTTCAACTCTACTTTAATGAGATTTGGGAGCTAGCAGCTAGCATCGAGGTCTTCTTCTATCATGAGTTTAGATCTGCCAACTCCATGGTGGATGTGCTAGTCAAGCAAGCGGTTGATAGGCTTGTTCCTTGGGTAAGAGTGATTATGTAATTGGATGTCTTATTTTTTTTAAGGTTGGGTGTGTTGCATCTCTCTTGCACTTTTTCCATTTCTCTTTTTTTTGTTCTTTCTGTACTACTTACTTAGATGCTTATTTTTAATGAACTCCTTCGTTACCATTTGAAAAAAAAAAAAAAAATACAATGCAAGAAAACGAGTATGCACAACACACTCGACTTCTTGTGGTCGAGGATTCTGCTGGCTCCCATTCGTTAAAAATTGGCACAACGCATTTCATCATCAAAAGTCCAAGCAGAGAAAATCTTTGCACTTTCCAAAATATGATGGGTGGGATAGTTTGTGGGATCTATTGATTTAAGGATTTATGAACATTTTATTAGATGTGAGTTTTTTTTTTTTTTTTTTTTATTGTTAATCCAAGCATCCTCTTGCATCTAATGAGCTTATTGGGTTCCAGAAACTCACTGAACTTTCATGGTAATTTATGTGTTTACATGAACATCCCTAGTTCTTAACATGCCATTCTTAAAATTATACTATCAAATATGGGCCTCACTTGGATTCGCAGGATGGCCCCATGTAGAAGACGATTTCTATCTTTCAAGGCCCAGTTAAGTATTTTGAAATTCTGGGCCTTACTTGGGTTCCCAAACCACAAGACCAGCAAGTCTCAGGTAATAGCCATCTTTTCGCTTGATCTTCTCTGCTAGGGTTTTAGGACTTTAGTAAAAGAAGTAGAGAGAAGGAGATCAAGGATCTTGCTGTTGGTGTTGGCATTTCTACCAATTCAATCACCTGCAACTCCATTTCTGCTGTGAGAACATGCGATTTTGTGTATCTAACCACCATCTCTTCCTCTTGAAGAGCAATTTTAGATACCCCACCATCTATATCTATTCTGCAAAAACCCTCCTTCCATTTTCAACAGCCACATCAACTGCCCAAACCCATTTCATGGTCGACTACCTCATACAGAAATGTGGGTTATCAAGAGAAAAGGCAAACAGTGCCTCCAAAACCCTCACCCACATAAAATCCCCTGAAAACCCCGACTCTGTTCTCGATTTCCTGAAACAGAGCGGTTTCAACGACACCCACATCAGAGATCTCATCTCCAAGAAACCCAAACTCCTCAATGTGAAGGTTGAAAATACCCTCAAACCCAAGTTCCTCTTCTTCCAAGAACTGGGTCTCTATGGAACCCCCTTTGCAGAAATCACCTCCAGGTATCCACACTTCCTTCGTTACAGCATCGAAAACCATCTTCAACCCACCATTACCTACCTCAGAAGCTTCTTCCACACCAACGACAGGATAGTGACGGCTATTAAGAGGTGGGCTAAAGTGCTCAGCTATGATCTTCAAAAGCGGATAATGCCTGGCATAGAAGTCCTTCGAGAATGTGGGATTCCTGACCACAAGATCTCTAGTCTTATCTTAAGATAACCAATTTTCCTCACCCACGGACCCCAGTGGATTGAAACGTTGGTGACTCGGGTTGAGAAATTTGGAATCGAACGTGGTTCTGGGATGTTCGTCTATGCGGTTTTGGCAATGGGCAAGATGAGTGAAACTACAATGAAAGCAAAGTTGGAGCTTTTGAAGAGCTTTGGGTGGTCTGAACAAGATATATTGATGGCATTCCAAAAGGAGCCACGGTTCATGAACTCGTCAGAGACCAAGGTTCGTGCCGTGATGAGGTTATTGGTGGGTGAGATGGGGTTTAAGCCTTGTGAGATTGCTTCAAGGCCGAAGGTGCTTTTATCCAGCTTGGAGAAGATGTTGCTGCCTCGACATGAGGTGCTCAAGATACTGAAATCGAGAGGGTTGGTGAAAGAGGAAAAAAGCTTGTTATCTGTTGTGAACGTGTCAGGTGAGATCTTCTTGAAGAATTATGTGATTCGCTACTTAGATAGAGCTCCTGAGCTAAGAGAAGCTTACATGGTTCCTCTTGGCATTAGCAGATAGATTAAGAGCAAAGAAAAGAAAATTTGTTTAGTGAATGAATCAACTTCTTCATATTTCCATTTCATTGAAGCAGCTGATGTCTGCAATATAATGACATTACATTGCTTGCCTATATCTGTAATGGATGGAAGGGTTCTTTCATTTGGTTTGCTCAAATTGTTTGGTTTTTAGTAATCTAACATCAATGTAAGTGTTCTTGCTGCTGGATATTTCTTTATCAAATAATGTAGTCATCCAATGAAATGGGCGGTTACAACTGTTATCAAAGTTAAAAAAAAAAAAAAAAAAGGGGCAGTTACAACCCATGTTTTTGCACATTTAACTTGGGGATTAAGGAGATGGGTTGGATATATAATCAGATAGATTTTGGGGTCTATGTCATTTGGATGAATTCAAGATGGCTTCCGCATGTAAATTGGGATGAGAAAATGCTTGATTAAACATTGTATATTCACACATGAGATCTAACCTCAAACACCAATCAATTCAAAAAGCAACTATGATTATTATTAACCATGGCTGATTAAATATCTAATGTCGACTAAAGGATCAGGATTCAACAACCCCTGTCCTGTGGAATACTCTACGCTTCTGCAGTATTCATAGTTTCATCCAAGAGACGGGCTTTGATTTGTTATAACTATGGTGCTGAGCAATACTTTACTTTTCTACTACAAGCTATAATCTCAACTCTCAAGTGGTGATATCAATCCTATTGTGCATGTTTGTGATCAGTGTTCTCGCAGTTCTGTCAGCCCTCTATGCTTTAGGTGTTGTCTGAAAATGAATGACCCTTGCTTATTAAGGTACTTTTATAGGCCCTTACTGAGAAGACTTAATTCCAGGATCAGCTAAATCCCATTTAACCATTGTTGCAGTGTCCACATTTCAGAGAATTGCTTTGCTTTGAACTGCAGAGAATTGGGACAAGAATAACAACAATTTACTTTGCTTTAAACATGGAATCAAGCAAGTTAGATTTACTAAACAAACAAGTAAGAGATTAGTTGTCTTCATCTATAGCCCCAGTAGTAAACTTAGCCAGCCATTGCAAAGGACTTGAATTGGTTTGTCATTATGAACGTCATTCATTTACAAATTCTTTTACAACTTCTCCTTCAAATAACTGCATCTTCCATGGGCCCTTAAAAGAATACACCCAAGACATGGCATTTGATGAATCACTCTCCACTATAAGACGATTCTTAAATGAGAAAGTGAAAATGTGAAGATACACCCCCAATGCCGGCTAACCCCGGTTTACCGTGAGCGTTTATATATATATATATATATATATATATGAAAAATATTTAAGTGAGAACTAGATCTCACCTATTATATGAGAACTTTTTTGCGGGGCCCAACTAGCAATCCATCCAAACCTAATATATATATATATATATATATATAGATGCTCCTATGAGAGACGCTCTTACCTTACTATGAGAGATACGGTGGGGGTCCTCACATCCATATCTAATGCCAACAATTTAAATGTGAGGGCTCCCACTCCTATCTCTCGTATAAGGTGAGAGATATCTCTCATAGGAGCATCTCCCATATATGTATATATATACTAGCAACAATGCCTCGTGCTTAGCCCGGGACAAAAAGTAAGATATTTTATTTTGAATTTATGAGATATTAAAATTAACTATAAACATATAAGCATATATTCATGCATATTTATATAAAAACGGTCAACACATCTTCAATCACAACTACAAGTTGTCAACATCAACAATAAACTATTACAAAGATAAAGCTAAAAAAAATCCATTCAACAACAACATAAAAATAATAATAACAGCAATAATTACTAAGAAGATGTAGAAAAACGAATTTTGTTAATATATATAATATTAGTAATAAGAAATACATTCAACTTTTTATTACCCATTGATAATTTCAAAGCCCAATAAAACAAAGCAACTCTATTTGGACTTGTTTGTGCAACAAGAAGATTCTAGTTTATGCAGATTTTTATTTCCTCATGAGAATGAAATTTTGTATTTTCGTAGAAAATTAAAGTCCTCTCTATTGAGGAAAAATGATTCATTGTTTTCTTCTATGCAAGGAAAATACATCACACCAAACAACATAATATTGTTAATAAAGAAAATCATAAAAATGTGCAATCCTCTCATTGCACAAATGCACCATTTTTTCTATTTTCACATAGGCCAATGGTCATTTCAGTCTCTCTGCACAAATCTCTTCTCTGCCCTTTTGAAGTAGCACCAATACCATTTTAGAACTGATCAAACCATTTTTTAGCTCTAGATTTTTTAAAAAAATGTATAAACATCTTAACTTTAAAAGCCATAAATCATGAGACTTTAAAACCACAGGCTAGTGTTATTTGATCACAGTAATAATTGGCCCACCTTGGATCAATGCAGATATCTCTTAAATATGAGTCCATGTGGGCCCACGGAAGTGTAATTTATGGTGAGCCAAACTTAGGGTCATATGTCTATATAATTAGATAAAAAAAGGATGTCTATAAGATTCAACCAAAAAACTCCAACCTCAAAAGATTTTTATCACAAGCCCATCCATGAGGTGGTCTATCAGAAGGTCGGGTCTGATTTTCGTTCATATGTGACAATCTTTGAATAGAGTCATATATGTGTGTATATATATATATATATATATATATATATGAGAAACATTCAAGTGAGAACTGGTTCTCACCTATTATATGAGAACATTTTTGCAGGGCCCAACTAGCAATCCATCCCAACTTAGCAACCAATAGGGAACCCCTTGATAGTCATTAATCCCAAGGATTGGTACACATCCGAATGGACTGAACCATTGGATTAAGAGTTGAATATTTTTTTAAATATGAAGCCATTAAACCTGTGGGCCACAGATGAAGGAGTTAGATGGATGAGTTTGTGGTCAAACTTGATACTTGGGGTGGTCTCACATATATCTTTCCATCCCCCTGGTCCCATCCCCAAATGAGGCCGACAATTGGGCCCATAAAAAAGTTCGCACATAATATGTGATAACAGTTCCCACCTGAATATTACCATTTTATATATATATATAGCAGGGCTCTCCTATGCTGGAATAGTGATGATCCCACAAATTAAAGTTGATTAAATTTTTTTTTTGCTTGATGGAATTGAAAAATCCAGTTCTGATTGGATTTATCTTGATTTTGGAGACGATCAGCGTGCAAAAAACAACGATAATCGAATTTAATTTGCGAGACCAATAGTGTTTCTGCTTAGGATAAGGTAAGCTTCAGCTTAGGAGAGCTGACCCCATATACATATACATATACATATACATATACATATACATATGTATATATATACATATACATATACATATACATATGTGTGTGTGTCTATATATATATATATATATATATATATGAGTAATGCTACAAAACTTACCGGGCGTTTTTCACAAAAAAGCTCCCCTCCTTTAGCTAATGAAAGCGTGATACGTGTCATCAATGATACACTTATGCATTCTCTCTCCTAAATATTATCCTAAAACTGTGGATATTTTATAGATTTTCTTAAATCATTGGCTAATATATAGGGGCAAAAACTCCCCTTTTGAGATAGGGGAGGTATAGTCATGTATGATGCAGAAACTCCCCTTTTGAGATAGGGGAGATATAGTCATGAATGATGGGAATGGCTTCTGTGCATGCAAGAACTCATATGAGTAGGGTCTGAGCATGCAAGATGCAAGAACTCATATAAGTAAGGATGTAAAAATGGGTTCCGACTCTTCGATTACCCGGAGGTTCCGACCTGTTAATAATCGGGTTTGGGTTCATATTTAGGTTTCGATAAGTAAACGGGTCCGGATTTGGGAACATTTTTTGGACCTATGACCTAAATGGGTCCGGTTTCACCTTGATTCTTAATAGGGGTGTTCATGGATTGTCTCGGCTCGAGCTTGATCCGGGCGCAGCTTATTTTGGGTCCGGCTTGAGTTTTGGTATTAGGACCGGATTTGGGCCCATTTAATATGCCAGCCAGATTTGGATTCAATGGTAGAGGTGAAGTCCTGTCCAAATGAGAGACATAACTTAAGCAAAAATAAAATGTTTTGCTTGAAAGGAAATCGGATCAAGTGTACTTTTACAAAGGTACGCAGGTTACAACTAAGTAAGTTACAGCTTGTGGCAATAAATGAAAGCAGCCAATTTTTCTTTCGAAAAAAAACTGTCTTCCACCTGCGCTTGGGCCAGACACTCATGGCCCAAATCGGCAAGGTACAGGTTTGGGGTTACTCTTTTAAAAATCCGACCAGGCCTAGATATTGCTTAGCCGATATAACCTGGACTATGAATTGTTGGAAGATATAAATATAAAATAGAGGAATTCTCAAAAACTTCCCATTTTAAAAGGGGGAGTTTTTGCTCATTTTGACTCGTCTAATGAGATTCTACCACCTCACATGGAAACATAGAAAAAAAAAGAGGAGATTTTTAAAATTTTAAATTTCTTATCCACTTTTAACTTGATGATGACACGTGTTATAGTTTTATAGGCTTAGGAAAGGAGCCTTTTTTTTTTTTTTTTTTTTGTGAAAAGCGCACAGGGAGTTTTGTAGCACTCCTTGTACACACACACACACAATCATCTTCAATTCTATGGACCAAGCCCAATCAAGTGTGATCTTATCAAGCGGGACTAAATCCATTTAGCCACTGGATCCAGGACCAAGCCCAAGACGGACGACAGCTATATGTCATGGAATTTGATGGGTTTCGTCAAGTTCTCTTAGATTTATGGGCCAATTAATACGATTAACATATGTTCAAGCCAACATTTTGCAACCATTCCATTGTCGGGGTCCAAAGAGGTCCAAGCCAAGTTTTTGTCTAAGCCAACTTGATTAATACCGGTCCCAGCCAGTTTCTATGGCCAATCTTGGTTGAATTTGGGTCATTACATTGACGCTCAGGTCCAAGCAAAATTTTGGCCTAAAAGCGTATGACCAATCTTTGTTGATTTAGAACAATTTCTGGCCGAGGCCATATGACGATCTAAGTCCAAGCCAATTTTTGGCCTAAGCCACATGACCAATTTTGGTTGATTCAGGCTCAAGTCAATTTTTGACCCAGGCCATATAACCAATTGGTTGATTCAAGCCGAAGATTTTTTTTTTCTGCCCAAGTTATACAGCCAATCTTGGTTGAAGATGGTCCCAGATAATTTCTGGCCTGAGCCATATGGCTAGTCTCAGTTGATTTAATCCATGCCAATTTGTGGCCTAAACCATGCAGCCAATTTTGACTGAATATAGGAGGGTCATTACATTAATGTCCAAGCCAATTTCTGGCCTAAGTATATGACCAATTTTAGTTGAGGCCAGACGAAATCAATTTTTGGCCCAGGCCTTATTCAAGCTAAAAAATGATAATCTATCGGGCGTAAGACCAATTGTTGCAGGTCCTGGTTAGATGGGCCCAAACTCATCTATGCATTGGGCTCACTTATGTATCGACATGCCTAAAACCATTTAGCCATTGGACGACTCACTCCTTAGTTCATAATTGACCACCTGTTTATGTGAGTCACAACCAATGTTATATCCTATGACCAGTAATGGATCTCTATTCAATTAATTTTCCATGACCCATCAAATTCTCTCAGGTTTATGTAGAAGTCTGTTGGGACCAACTAATATAGGACAAAGTTGATTTTTGTGACCATGTCATGATGGGTTTGATGCAGATATCCAGGTCTAACCCAATTTTTGGTGATCAAGTCATCCAATCCATATGACCAAATCTGATAGATTACGGGTGGGCTATTATATGCGAGCCTGGTTATTTAGGCACATTACCAAAAATGGTATGAACATGTGACCATCAATCATGTGATGGGGCCCATATCTTTTGCAAATATGTGGTTAAATGACTTGTGGTACTCACTCCTCATGTGAAGGCAAATACCCTTGCGAAATGGGTAAGCAACATGCCAGCAATGTAGTTAGGTGGCGTCCATCCACTCCAAGCTATAGGCGAGAACGTGCAACATCTCTGCCCATTTTTTTTTTTTTCAAGTGGGTAACAAAGTGGGGAACAATCAACAAGGTGGGCAGCAACTGCCTTGTGTTTAGGCAACCATACATAGTGGGATGGCTCCAAGAACCTATAAAAAACCACTACTTAGTGCAAGAAAAGAGAGGAGAGGAGAGCAAAAGAAAACTCTGCAGAATTTCAGATAAGAAGAGAGAATCGGGTTGCCATTTTGTGACGACGTGTTGCCTGAATTGACAAGCGAAGATATTATTCGTTAAGAGAAGAACTGAAGCAGGTTAAGGGCTTTGAACATGTCTTCATCAAGGGATGAAGTATGATTTTCCTAGTTTTGAGCCACGTCCCTACATTTTTTTATTATTTCGTTGCATTTCCTGAGAAAATGGGTATTGCTTGTGTAGAATCTCACTTCGAGTCTACATTTTTTGACTTTTCTCTGAATTTCATTGTTTGTAGAAAATGTGGCATCATAAATTTCTTTGTATGAATGAAGATAAAAAAAATGAACTGATGTCTTTATCTTTCAACATTCATCTTAGCTTTTTTGTGTTTATAACTAGTACCATCATCTGTCACCCATTATTGTAGCAGATAAGTGAAGATCTTGATGAATCTGGTAGGGGCCGTCACCATCCAATGCAAGGGGGTTAAATTTTAATAATATCTCAAGCACTTGTGTGATGCGTAGCATGGAAGAGGAGTCGGCCATCCATCTGCTTCTTCAATACGAGATGGCAGTAAGCATTTGGAGCAACTTTATTATGAGGTGTGGTCTTGCATGGTGTTGCCCAAAGAATATAGCAGATGTGGTGGAGCTTAGCGGGGTGAGTGCTTTGTGGGGTGTGGCCGAATCCTATGGAGGATGATTCCTTTTGCAATCTTACGGAAAATTTGGAAGTAAAGGAATGATAAGATTTTTAGGGGCTCTTCTACTTCGACATCATACTTAATTTCTAAAGTTACCTTAAGGATCGCGAAATGAGTTTTGGCTAGAAAGGAGTTCTCTAATTTTAATTTGAATTATATTCTTTCTAATTGGGGAGCTTGCATGGAATGCGGTCCTATTAAGAAGAAGAGATCCGTCCTTAGGTCCCCCCCTCATTTTGGGGTCTTAAAGTTTAATGTGGATGGAGCTTCTAGGGGTAAGCCGGGCCCAACATGGATTGGAGGAGTTCTTTGTAATAGTAGGGGCGAGATATTGCTTATGTTCTCCAAACATGTTGGTGTGTGTGATTCAAATGAGGTGGAGGTGCTAGTTATCTTGGAAGGCCTCATATTGTTCTCTAAAGGATATGATGATGGTCCACTTGTAATGGAGAGTGATTCTTCTAATGCGATTGCTTAGGTCTCTAAACAAAAGGCTAATCCATGGAAACTTTAACTCTACTTCAATGAGATTTGGGAGCTAGCAGCTAGCATCGAGATTTCCTTCTATCATGAGTTTAGATCTGCCAACTCCATGACGGATGTGCTAGTCAAGCAAGGGGTTGATAGGCTTGTTCCTTGGGTAGGAGTGATTATGTAATTGTGTGTCTTAATTTTTTTGAGGTTGGATGTGTTGCATCTCTCTTGCACTTTTCCCATTTCTCTTTTTTTTTTTTTGTTCTTCCTGTACTACTTACTAGATGCTTATTTTTAATGAACTCTTTCATTACCGTTTAAAAAAAAAAAAAAAAAACCATCCAATGGAAGAAAATGAGTGTGCACAACACACTCAACTCCTTGTGGTCGAGGATTCTGCTGGCTCCCATTCTTTAAAAATTGGCACAACGCATTTCATTGTCAAAAGTCCAGGCAGAGAAAATCTTTGCACTTTCCAAAATATGATGGGTGGGATAGTTTGTGGGATCTATTGATTTAAGGATTTATATGTGAGGTTTTTTTTTTTTTTTTTTTGTTAATCCAAGCATCCTCTTGCATCTAATGAACTTATTGGGTTCCAGAAACTCACTGAACTTTCATGGTAATTTATGTGTTTACATGAACATCCCTAGTTCTTAACATGCCATTCTTAAAATTTTACTGTCAAATATGGGCCTCACTTGGATTCGCAGGGTGGGGTCTTTGTAGAAGACGATTTCTAACTCTTTCAAGGCCCAGTTAAGTATTTTGAAACTCTGGGCCTTACTTGGGTTCCCAAACCACAAGACCAACAAGTCTCAGCTAATAGCCATCTTTTCGCTCGGGGTGATTCTAAATGCACCCCATGAAGTGCTGAAGGCACCCACCTCTCCCCTCATGAACAGTGATTTAAATGAACAGTGATTTTTTTAAATCACTGTTCATAAGGGGAGGTGGGTGCCTTCAGCAAAAGGTGTGGGTTCATTTAGAATTACCCTTTCGCTTGATCTTCTCTCCTAGGGTTTTAGGACTTTAGTAAAAGAAGTAGAGAGAAGGAGATCAAGGATCTTGCTGTTGGTGTTGGCATTTCTACCAATTCAATCACCTGCAACTCCATTTCTGCTGTGAGAACATGCGATTTTGTGTATCTAACCACCATCTCTTCCTCTTGAAGAGCAATTTTAGATACCCCACCATCTATATCTATTCTGCAAAAACCCTCCTTCCATTTTCAACAGCCACATCAACTGCCCAAACCCATTTCATGGTCGACTACCTCATACAGAAATGTGGGTTATCAAGAGAAAAGGCAAACAGTGCCTCCAAAACCCTCACCCACATAAAATCCCCTGAAAACCCCGACTCTGTTCTCGATTTCCTGAAACAGAGCGGTTTCAACGACACCCACATCAGAGATCTCATCTCCAAGCAACCCAGACTCCTCAATGTGAAGGTTGAAAATACCCTCAAACCCAAGTTCCTCTTCTTCCAAGAACTGGGTCTCTATGGAACCCCCTTTGCAGAAATCACCTCCAGGTATCCACACTTCCTTCGTTACAGCATCGAAAACCATCTTCAACCCACCATTACCTACCTCAGAAGCTTCTTCCACACCAACGACAGGATAGTGACGGCTATTAAGAGGTGGGCTAAAGTGCTCAGCTATGATCTTCAAAAGCGGATAATGCCTGGCATAGAAGTCCTTCGAGAATGTGGGATTCCTGACCACAAGATCTCTAGTCTTATCTTAAGAAACCCAATTTTCCTCACCCACGGACCCCAGTGGATTGAAACGTTGGTGACTCGGGTTGAGAAATTTGGAATCGAACGTGGTTCTGGGATGTTCGTCTATGCGGTTTTGGCAATGGGCAAGATGAGTGAAACTACAATGAAAGCAAAGTTGGAGCTTTTGAAGAGCTTTGGGTGGTCTGAACAAGATATATTGATGGCATTCCAAAAGGAGCCACGGTTCATGAACTCGTCAGAGACCAAGGTTCGTGCCGTGATGAGGTTATTGGTGGGTGAGATGGGGTTTAAGCCTTGTGAGATTGCTTCAAGGCCGAAGGTGCTTTTATCCAGCTTGGAGAAGATGTTGCTGCCTCGACATGAGGTGCTCAAGATACTGAAATCGAGAGGGTTGGTGAAAGAGGAAAAAAGCTTGTTATCTGTTGTGAACGTGTCAGGTGAGATCTTCTTGAAGAATTATGTGATTCGCTACTTAGATAGAGCTCCTGAGCTAAGAGAAGCTTACATGGTTCCTCTTGGCATTAGCAGATAGATTAAGAGCAAAGAAAAGAAAAATTGTTTAGTGAATGAATCAACTTCTTCATATTTCCATTTCATTGAAGCAGCTGATGTCTGCAATATAATGACATTACATTGCTTGCCTATATCTGTAATGGATGGAAGGGTTCTTTCATTTGGTTTGCTCAAATTGTTTGGTTTTTAGTAATCTAACATCAATGTAAGTGTTCTTGCTGCTGGATATTTCTTTATCAAATAATGTAGTCATCCAATGAAATGGGCGGTTACAACTGTTATCAAAAGTTAAAAAAAAAAAAAAGGGGCAGTTACAACCCATGTTTTTGCACATTTAACTTGGGGATTAAGGAGATGGGTTGGATATATAATCAGATAGATTTTGGGGTCTATGTCATTTGGGTGAATTCAAGATGGCTTCCACATGTAAATTGGGATGAGAAAATGCTTGATTAAACATTGTATATTCACACATGAGATCTAACCTCAAACACCAATCAATTCAAAAAGCAACTATGATTATTATTAACCATGGCTGATTAAATATCTAATGTCGACTAAAGGATCAGGATTCAACAACCCCTGTCCTGTGGAATACTCTACGCTTCTGCAGTATTCATAGTTTCATCCAAGAGACGGGCTTTGATTTGTTATAACTATGGTGCTTAGCAATATTTTACTTTTCTACAAGCTATAATCTCAACTCTCAAGTGGTGATATCAATCCTATTGTGCATGTTTGTGATTCTGTCAGCCCTCCATGGCTTTAGGTGTTGTCTGAAATGAATGACCCTTGCTTATTAAGGTACTTTTATAGGCCCTTACTGAGAAGACTTAATTCCAGGATCAGCTAAATCCCATTTAAACCATTGTTGCAGTGTCCACATTTCAGAGAATTACTTTGCTTTGGACTACAGAGAATTGGGACAAGAATAACAACAATTTACTTCAGTTTAAACATGGAATCAAGCAAGTTAGAATTACTGAACAAACAAGTTAGAGATTAGTTATCTTCATGTATAGCCCCAGTAGTAAACTTAGCCAGCCATTGCATAGGACTTGAATTGGTTTGTCATTATGAACATCATTCATTTACAACTTCTCCTTCAAATAACTGCATCTTCCATGGGCCCTTAAAAGAATTCACCCAAGACATGGCATTTGATGAATCGCTCTCCACTACAAGAAGATTCTTAAATGAGAAAGTGAAAATGCGAAGAGCTTCCAGAATGGCAAGAACTACGGCTTCATGCTTGGAGAACATATACAATACTTTGCCTTAGTGACTTCTCAATACACCCCCAATACCGGCTAACCCCGGTTTACCCTGAGCCTATATATATATATATATATAGGAAATGCTCCTATGAGAGATGCTCTCACCTTACTATGGGAGATAAGGTGGGGGCCCTTACATCCATATCCAATGCCAACAACTTAAATGTGAGGGCCCCCACCCCTATCTCTCATAGTAAGGTGAGAGATACTCTCACAGGAGCACCTCCCTATATATATATATATATATATATATATATGAATATATGAGAGGGCCTCTCCTTAGCTCATGCTAAGGAGAAGGTTTGCTCAAACATGTGTATGTGTGGACGGGCTTATGTAGTGAAAGCCCGCCCAAATGTAACGAAATCATTTCAAAGCCCGCCCATATGGTATCAAAAACATTTCGAAACCCTTCTTCCCATTCCTTCTCAAGCTCTCTCTCTCTCTCAGTTAACGAAACCCTCAACCCCAAGCTCTCTTTGCCCTCCGCCAGCCTCTCTCTCCCGACCCTTCACCAAGCACCGGCCCTGACGCCACGTCTGCCAGCCTCGATTTCTCTCCTGCACTTATCTCTCCTGCGATCGTCCCCCACGCCACGATCCCGGCCGCCCGTTCGTCTCTCCCTCCATCCCGAGCTCTCCCTACCACACCTCTCTTTCCCGCGACCGCATGCCAGGTGAGCACCCTATCTTGTACTCTCCCTCCCCTTTCCTCTCTCTGCCTTTTTTACTTGGTTATTTAGATGGATAGAAAGCTATTTTCTCATTCTAATTTTCTTTTACTTTTTCTTCGTTTTGGGAGAGTGGGGTTTTCGGTTCTTTTCTTCTCGATGCAGTGGGAAAGGGGAAGGTGGAAAAAAAAAAAAACCCTTTTTGAAGTGGGTTTTGGTTGTTGGGGTCTTTTGGCTTTGTGGGATTTCTGGGGGTTTTCATATGAAAACCTTGTATTGGTGTTACTTGTATGCAACGTGGGTGGGGTTTTTCATATGTAATCAATTTTTTAGACATGTTGAGTTTTATGCAAAGCGAAGATTAGTTCTGACATGTCTTTTATGGTTTAACTACTTTGATCTGACAATCTGAACCATTGATTCTCAAGATTTAATATGAAGGAAGCAAATGGATGACTGAGATTGTGATAAACTATTACTATGCAAGCAATTTTTTAGACATGTTGAGTTTTAGGCAAAGTGGAGATAGTTCTGACATAATGTTGTCTTTTGAGCTTTAGTTACTCTGATCTGACGATCTGAACCATTGATTCTCAAGATTTAATATGAAGGAAGCAAATGGATGACTGAGATTGTGATAAACTATTACGTGACCAGTGTCAATTAGAATCTGGTGGGCTTTTGTTTTAGTCAGATGTTTATTGAATGAATATCACAATTGTCTGATTTAATTATATGAAATACAGGAATTCTAGCTCTTCACTGTCCTCACATCTGACGTCCACCTGACCTAAGGTTTTGTAGGTCACTAATGCAAACAAGAAATGTTCTCACACCATAGATTCTAGAAACAATGGCCAAATGCCACATGTTTAGTGGCCAAATGCTTACCGACTACTTCTGCCCCATGCCGAAATTGTGCCAACCTAGCAGTGGATCTGGACTGATGGTTTTAAATTGAGATAGTTGTTTGACGATCAAAATTATTTTTGGTTTGGGGCTATCAAAGTTATTCATTTTTTGGTGTGATGAATTCATTTACAGGGACATAGAGGTCGTGCAGTTCATTTGGATGGATGAAATTACGACAGAATACATACCAAATCCAAATTCAGAATGAGGACAGAATGACATTCGAATGGAAGAAATAAAAGCATCACTTCAAGAGATAAAGCAGGCAAACAGATAGTATAGAAATTAAAAACTTGCAAAATTTGCGTGAAAATGGTTGTGCAATTCTGTTTGTGATTGTTCTACTCTATAGCATATGTTTTGAGTGGAATACATGTAAATAGAGTTAATGTAGACAATGTTCTATAATGTGAAGGATCTAGAGATTGTGTTCTACTTTTATTGTGTCTATACACTGTGAATTAGGTGAATCTCCATATTTGTGGAATTTCAAGTTGTAGCATGTTTCTATTACAGGTTGTGCATGTCCCTGTAACACAGGTTGTATCATATTTGTGTATTTCAATGCAAAAACATCCGTGACCTGTTACAGGTTGCAAAATGCTTGATGCGGATGTGGCTTGTTTGTGGGCAAAATGTTTGTACGCTATAACTATGTAGAATTCTTGACATGGATGTGGCATGTCTGTGGGCAAAATTTTTAATATGAATGTGGAATGTTTCTGGCTTCTTTTTATTTTGGTTGTATGGTAAGTATTTTGAAAGAGAAAAAGAATACATGAGCTTGGAAGCTCCCAAAAAGATCCAGGTACATTAGGAGAGTGGCTCTAGCTAATTGCCTAAAAAAATAGGGAGAAAAGAATTAAAAAGGGGCCTCAAACATCCATATCAAACTAGAAAGCATTACCATGAGGGCTTTGTTGTAAGTCTGATTCAGAGTATGAAGAGCAAAGGCAACAACATGAAACAAGCTGAACTCCGAATGACTGTGCCCAGATTTGGGTGTGTTTTCCTCTACAAAACCACCAGTTGAAGCATGATGTTCTGGAAAAAAGTGAATTGCTCCACACTACGAGATCCCAGGAGACAGGATAAGCTCTTGATCACACCCTATCCCATTCTGATTTCAAAGAAAATCCAGCTGAACTTTTCCATGTTAGTATGTCAGGCTCAAGCTGGTTAGTAAACAGCCATACTTCTTGTTGCAATGCATTGATATTCACAAGATCAAATGAAGGATGGGGGTTAACGTTAGGTTCACAATGGTAAATTCCTAGGGTATTGAAGGTACAGACAAAAAGGAGAGAGAGAGAGAGTAATTCTGACAAGAGGGGGAATGGAGAGAGGGCTCACCTGCCAGGCGGTTGGGGTTGGGGCGCTGGGAGGCGGCGTCGGGACCTGGCGTGCGGTCACAGGAGAGAGAGCTTGGAGGGAGGGAGGGTCGTGCCGTGCAGTCGGGGTGGGCCCTGGTGGACGATTGCGGGAGAGAGCGAGGTTGGTAGAGGGAGAGAGGGCTTGGGATGGAGGCCATCGAAATGATTTGAGCGGGTTTTCTATTTCCCGCCCAAATCTCACAAGCGCACACATGTTTGAGCGGAACTTCTCCTCGGCCTCCCTAAATATATCAGTCATGTATGATGGGAATGGCTTCTGAGCATGCAAGAACTCACATAAGTAGGTAGGGAAGTAAATGGGTTCCGACTCTCCAATTACCCCGATGTTCCCACCTGTTAATAACCATGTTTAGATTCTTATTTAGGTTTCGATAAGTAAACGAGTCCGGATCTGAGACCATATTTTTTGGACCCGTGATCTAAATGGGTCCGTTCCACCTCGGTTCTTAATAGGGATGTTCATGGACTGTCCCGGCTCGAGTTCGATCCAGGCCAGCTTATTTTGGGTCTGGCTTGAGTTTTGGTATCAGGACCGGATTTGGACCTAAGATTTGAGCCTATTTAATATGCCAGCCAGATTTGGATTCAATGGTAGAGCTGAAGTCTTGTTCAACTGAGAGACATAACTTGAGCAAAAATAAAATGTTTTGCTTGAAAGGAAATCAGAACAAGTGTACTTTTACAAAGGTTAAGAGAACTATTAAATTCATTATTTGAACACACCCAACTAGAATATAACTAATTAATATCAAAAGGGCATTTTATAATCTAATCCCCTATTGGGGTAAGCACTAAGCACCAGACACCCTTCCTTCCCCAGCATGGAAGAAGAAAAAGCTTGCGAATATGTGAAAAATGAAATGAAAAGAAATAAATTAAAAAGGGTTCTTGTTGAAGTAAAAGAATTTAGCAAAGCTACTTCGAGAGTGGAAATTGATTCTCAGTTGTCCAGAATCGAGTGTCCCTCGAATTTAGGGCCAAAAGGCTACGGGGCCGGGTTTGACGGGAGAAGCCTGGATTATTAAAGAAAATAATAATATGGTGACCCTCCTTAAAAAAAGGACTATTGTCTATAAATAATTATTTTGTTATATGATGATTTATGGAGGCATATATTTGAGTTTGGGCCAACTCCAACCAAAACTCTGGGACTGAGTTGACTCGCCACCGTCCCCCATGGAAAACGACACGAGCGACGGCAATGAGGGCCACGTCTCGTGTCGTGACTCGTGATGTCCCGTCTGGCGTACTGGAACACGTCAGATCCGGACTCTACCCAAGAAACGTGGATTCCTCAACTACCGTGAAGGAAAAATCTCACTGCAAAAAGCAAAACAAACAAACGATACCTCAACAAAGATTCTGCAAATTCCATGGCGACCATCGCTGCAGCCCGAAGCATCTTCTGCAAATTCCAGCAAGTGCAAAACACGTCGAGAAGAGAATCCGATGTCGTTCCCAAGCTCAAAAGTACAGATATCATGATCTCTTCTTCTTCTTCTTCTTCTTCTTCTTCAGGAGCAGGAGCGGGAGCAGAGGGGGGCACGAACAAGATCGTTCTCCAGCCACGAGTCTGCACGCTAAGATCGTATGGTTCGGATGGGGACGGGCTCATGAGAACGAGGAGTGATGCTGACGTGTCGCGCTTCCTGGCTTCACTCTCGGATTACATCGACAACTCCAAGAAGAGTCAGGACTTTGAGATCATTTCCGGTCGTCTTGCCATGGTTAGCTTTTTTAACTCACTGCTAAAACTACTGCTTTCAATTCGCTCCTCAGCTGTGCTTTTATTGTAAATAAAAATCTCAGAAAACACACACACACACATATATACAGAAGGCATCAAGTTTAAGTTCAATGATGCTGCCCACTTTTTTTTTTTGGTTGCCTTAGTTTGCAGTTGTTGTGAAATTGAATACATAGGAATTGTTAGTTAGACTTGTATTTCTAAAAAAATGCCTTTTCTTTCTTTCATCTGCGGTAATTGGTAAATACACACCCCACATGCTCACCTAAGTATATTACCATCAGTGGCCACATCCAAGGGATTGACTGATTGTGTATGGAAGGGAAATGCTTCACCACTAGCTAACAATGGACTAGCAAAAACAAAACAAAATAAAAGAAGTATGAGATGGATATGATTTTTCAAAAATAACCATCAATTATCTCCACTTTAATGAAAAATGGAACAAGGGGAGTGGAATATGATTACCTACCACCACCCGATAAATTCAAATCCTAGCAAAGTGACGGTTGCATCCATGTGGCCACGTTATATCTTTTTCCATGAACTCCCATAAATTCAATTCCATGAAAACAAATGAGTCCTTTGTAACTCACTGTGGTTTTCATCATCCTTTAATTTAATTAGTGTATAACAAGCTTAGCAAACGGTTAGTATGGTTTGAGACTGAGTCATGTACTCTTCTCTTTGATGGAACTCAATACAACATAAAGTTATTTGATGATGCTAGTTGCTTTGGGCTTCTTTTATTATAAGTTAGTCACTCTGGTCTCTACCCACTCAATCACATATTTGCGAGACACCAAATTGATCACTTAAGCACCCGGTGATCGTACCAGAGTACAAACTTGCTACATGGATCAAATTTTGGGAAGAGTATTAGATTGAAGCACTTCTGCTTTGTCTACAACAGACCGATCCTTGGACCGGTCCCAAAGTGCTTCGGTTCAATTTTGCTCTTAATGTTATCCTTCTAAATTGGGTAGTGTGCATGGGTTGCAAATTAAGCAGAGTGAGGAGAGTTGTTCGTTAGTCTTCACCTTCTCCTGATGTGTTGAAGTTTAATGTGGATGGTGCTGCGAGAGGTAAACCGGGGTTGGTGGGAATTTGAGGTGTTCTTTGGAATAGCAAAGGGGAGGTCTTGTTTATATTTTCAAAGCATTATGGTGTTTGTGATTCAAGATGATTCCAAGGTGATCTTATGGTGGAGAGTGATTTTTCTAATGCGATTGCTTGGGTGTCTAATAGGAAGCCGTTTCCTTAGAAATTTCAATTCCTCTTTAACGAAATTCGATCTTTCACTACTAAGTTGTCTTTCGTCAATGTTAGACCAACAATGCTGATGCCAAGCAAACAAGGGATGGAGAAAAGCTATCGTTGGGAGGGTTTTTATATGTAATTGAGGTTGAGTGTGGTACATTGCTCTTGTACTCTTTAGTTTGTTTTTCTTTTCTCCTTCTTTCTTGTGTTCTTGCCTCTCTGTTGTTCGTCTTTTTGTATTCTCTCATTCTCGTAATGAAAGTTTCAGTTACCGATAAAAAAAAATGCATTTCTAATTGCGTTTTTTTTCTTTCTTCCACAGATTGCATTCGCAGGTGCGATAACTGTCGAGGTGGTGACTGGAAACTCCTTGTTTAGAAAGATGGAGTTGCAGGGAATTGCTGAAGCTGCCGGGGTGTGCTTAGGGGCCATTATCTGTGCTGCTGCTTTTGCTTGGTTTTCAAGCGCTCGAACTCGCGTGGGTCGAATCTTCACCCTCAGTTGCAACACCTTTGTCGATTCTCTCATCGACAAACTCGTGGATGGTTTGTTTTATGAAAGCGAGCTCAGTGACTGGTCTGATGAAATGTAGTAATAGAAGTACACTTAAAAGATCTCAGATCATCACCTCACTGCAAGGTTAATGAGTTTCATATATACTTACCTTAAAAGGGAATGTTCTCCACTTAGATGATTTGAGACTAACCTCACCAGGAGAGAGAGAGAGAGAGAGAGAGAGAGAGAGATACGGCCGAGGGAATATGTATTTGGGAGCAGTGAAACGTGTGTTCCTCCGTGTGGTTGTATACTATAAAATCTCATAGTGATGAGGTGTTGGTTTTGTGTATGAATAATGGCACCAAACATGTATTCAGAATTTCGTACCGAGCATAATTGTATCTGGGATTGTTTGGCAAACACAACTACATAATTTTATTTATGAAGATTATTACATTCTGTGGAGAAATGTCTTGCGAATTACATACATTGTCTAAATAGATTCTGATATGTTCACAGCCCTGGAAATTCTTGGTGTTTCTCATATGAAATCATGAGTCCTATTTCCTCCACTGTTTCAATTTGAAGTCAGGCTTTGAAGGCAACATCAAGAAACCATCATCCAATTCACCCATAGATCTGGATGAATTGATTCTTTGCATTCACAAATGGAGCATCACAGTACCTGATATGCACTACAATAATGTCAATGTTCCAATTTTATCGGATGTCTCCGAAGAGAAACAACAATGTCAATGTTTGAATATGATACAAGAGACTCAAAACAATTTATCTTGATATTCTGAGTCTTGATGTGGGGTTAAAATAATAATAATAATCCCCTTTTCCTAGTAATGCAGCTTTCTTGATATGACATTGAATCGTTTCATATGAGAGATACTAATTGACATCTTCAATTGCTTGGATGCACTCCAATACAGAAGCCTTCCTTGACATTGCTAAAATAAGGGCTTCATGAGCATCCTTGTTATTTTTCAAGAGAGATCCAGCAAACAGAACCTGCATTGATTTTCAGAATGTCAGCATGCTATGAAGCATGCTCAAATGCTCAAATCCATAAGATAGAACCACCTCAGCAAGGGTGCACACATGCAAGTGACCGTGTTGTTAGACAGTACAAAAAGGATAATGAACTTACAGCCCATCTTGTAAGATTTTGTTGCTGTTCTTTGCTAGTTTGTGGCTTGCTCCTATTTATAAATCTCTACAGCAGAGAGAGAGAGGATTAGTGATTGAGACATTGGATAAGGTACCACAGTACAGGGTTTCATCAATGAGCTGAAAATAAGGCTTTACCATGACTCCAAGTGATGCTTTAGACATTTAACTAACCTGTAAGGAGAAAAGATCGGCTGATTGACCGACCACTTTATCATATTTCAAACCTTCGGCTGCCAGTCCAGCCATGGACACCACAGCAAGCCTACAAGTGCACATTTGCGCAGGATATTATTACTAAGTTGTCCAATTCTGCCAAACTTTCTGCTCTTCCCATTTTATTTTTCTTTCTTTTTTTTTCTTTTAATTTTGTTTACAAGTGGATAAAGCAAACAATTTTATTTTTGCAATTCAAAAGAACATGCTTTATGGAATAAAGATGTGTATCACATTGCAAAATACCACTGCTAAAATGAGGAATTACATTATCGAAAAAATAGGAGGAGAAAAGGGCAAGTATGGAATGAAGAATCTGCCTCATAAATTTCAAGATTCTTTTTTTTAAATCATAAATGGAAACTTTATGATTCTAAATTGCTGTTGACGATATTTAGACCTTCATCCTCTACTTTCAAATCAAAACCAAACTTCAAAGTTGAATTCACCATCATAGTTATGAAAGCAATGACTCAGTGTTGCAGTTTATAACATTTATGTGGTGATCCCTCACATTTTCAAATGCAAATCATAAATGCAAAATAGCAATTTTCCGGGGTTGATTTCCTTATGATTTAGAGTTAATAAAAATTGTTTATTTGATGAGGGAAAAAAGTTAGTTTGATTAACAGCTTTCAAAAGAAACCCTCCCTTGCTCTGATGGAACACATTTGACTCAATCAGACTCCAGAGATATTGACATGTCTGTCCAATCCAAAGTAGCAAAGACAGACTGAGAGAGGAACATATAGGCGCTTGCTTATGGTTCACCATAAACATTGAGCTCCAAAGAAAGGAACGGACTGTGAATGTGCAAATAAGTTGGAGATACGAAATTTGCTTGATGACAAACCAGATGGGTGCTTCAAATGGCGATGGCTTGCGCGCGCGCGCGCACCAAAAAAAAAAAATCCATTTGGGTCATGAATTAATTTGGTCGAAAATTAGGAGATGAAAGAATGTAGCCATGGCCCATGGGTGATCCATATCCACAATCCTAAAGTTTCTTTTCTTCTATAAAATGTATCAAATATTGTCAGTATGAGACGAAATTGGATCCGTCAGACTCAGATAGCTAAATTGATTAGTTGTCTGTCGAGCCCACACCAGTGCAACTCTAGCAGGAATTGAAGAAATTATGACCCGTTTTCTTATAAGCTGTATGGTAGAGAATATTTAGGGGCACTTTAGTCAATTTTCTTTTATTGTGATTGAATGCTCATGATTGAAACATCTATGGGAGGTTCAGATGGTGGAGATTTGTTCTAGAGGACTTAGCATATAACATATCTCAGGGCTGCATGGACGATCCTAGTTTTGTGTCAGAAGAAAAGTGAGAATTTTCATGGAGTAATTTTTCTCTAGTTTATTGAGTGGGACATGTGACAGTCTAGATTGATATGTTTCATTTTAAGTTTTTATTTGATATCTATGGAGAAACTCAATCATCTATCATAGGGATTAAGCCAATGGTAAATACTACTCTGATCAGACACAGTTCATGTGAAGGCTAGAGGTGGAACACCTTGGTGAGAAGCAGCTTCCACATCAACACTATCACTTGTATCAGTATGTTGTCATTTTCTTCTTTAAATATTTCATGGAAACTAAAGGTTGTTATATATAAATGAGACACAAAGTTTCCATGCTAAGGGTGTTTGTACCTGTCTAATTCCTTCTCGTCAAGCTGTCCACTATATATCAGCTTTTGCAGCCTTTCATCAACCAGATTGACATGTTCCTTGCCGATATCAAGTGAATAGTCCAGGATGGGCAGGCCAAGCAAGTAGGCAACTGAGAATCAATGGGAACATACTTCATCAGCCGATTGATATACACATCCAGAAAAAAAAAAGAAGATGAAAATGATGTTAACAAAGTGAACAAATTGAAAAATGAGACTACGAGTCTACGACTCAATCGAAGAATCCAGAAAAATAGAATCTGAGTTTTATGGTATAATTTGGTAATATTTAATATATACATATTTGAGGATTCCCAGTGAATAGAGAGCTATGCTACAGACAAGCAACACCAGATGTTTTCAGTTTTCATGGTGGGCATGCCTATCTTTTAAGTAGACAGGTAAGTTTTATCTGTGGATGCATGTTGTATGAATTTATGATTGTTTGGTCTATGTGGTTTGCAGCAATGTACGGAAACCAAAGCCCATGATTGAAGCAACTGTGACTAAATTAATGAGATGGCAGACTCCTGCTGGATAAGGGGTGGATGAGCTGTTGCTTTGTTTCGGGTTTTAGAAGGGTCTAGATATAAGGCTCTCATACTGCTCCCTTTTTTTTGGGTTCTGTATCTCTTGCTTTCACGTACTGATTTTTGTTTCTTCCGTATGTCTCCATTACCAATCCAAAAAACAAAAAAGCAATGGTCACTTGCAGAATCACAAGATCTGTCCTGGAGTACATATATTAACTTCTGCATGGAATGTAATATTAGAATGTCCAATATTCTATTTCCTCAGTTTTGACAGATTGCTTCCAACTCTTACGCGGATGAATAAATTTCTGGTTGAAGAAAAAATTGACCATGGTTCTCTTCCTTTCCTATGATCCATAGGGCTTTTATTTTGTATCTAGATTCTTGCTACGTCTTTCATTTTTCTCCAGATACCTCTTCTTGCCACTTTCTTTTCTCCTCTTCCTTTGAGGAATAGAGTGAGTTGTACTAGTGCGCTTTTGTTCTCTTTAGGAATTCGAAAAGGGGGTTTTGAGGATAATGGCCTCTTGGGTATCTCGTTTACGACAAATCAACTGAGGATAGAACAAAACATCTCACACATTTGCACGTGGAACACTTGAAAATGGTAATAGAAAACACTTCATGCCTTTGCACCACATTATATTTCCAAGAAAATAAAGGGGTAAAATAGACTGACCTAGTTCTACCGCAACAAGGATCTCTACAGTCTACATAACTTACTTGTTTTTGAAAATGAAAAAAAATTAAGCATACATCTTAATTCTTTAATGCATTTAAGTTCTCTTAGGTGCTCCTGCTTCCTGACATTATAAGAACAATTGCTTTCTCATTCCTGCACCTAAAACTGTTCCACTGCCTCTGGGGAAAAAATCACTCTCACAGTTTTCAACAATTTTACTATCACAATTCACAAGGCACATAAATTCAGACATCATGCATGCACACACCGTATATGCATGAATAATATTGTGCTGAAAACATGAACATTAAAAGCATGGAATCTCATTGATGCAGCAGCACCAATAAGACGGTGGAAAGAGTCTTGTGGTCCACTTGTAAGACCCAAGGAAATTTAGAGAATTGTTTATTTCATTCATTGCTATTAGTTTTTTTCACTTAAGAGGTGTAATTAGGAATGGGATAGTTTCTAATTTTGTTTGCTTTCCTAATTGATTAGATTTCTTAGCCATCAAGTTTGTTTTCCCTATTTATATTGCATTGTAGAGAAGGAATTCTCAGACCTTTGATTAATAGAATTGAAAGGATTTTTATCCTTTGAGGTGCGTCCTTGTGAGTAGTCTATGCAGAGACGTGCTATAGTGTTTGTGGACATGTGCTTCGGCACTTCCACGCAAGTCCTAACCCCTAGGGCCAGCATCACTAATAGCCCATCATAACAACGGCTAGAAACTTTGACTGGTAATTTGTTCAGACTGGCATAAATTTGTGCAAGTAATATGCAAACCACAGGGAGTTTACCTAGAAAATGAGCTGCTTCATGCCTAGCAATTCTCTCTTGGTAGTCAGGAAAAAATGATGAAAATCCACCAATTGCAGCCTGAAGAAGTCTACACTAGAAACAATCAGTTTTATGCAGTGATTTGTGTACATCTCATCTCTAATAAATTTATCTACTATTCTACTTCCAATCTGCAAATACATGATTTATCAGATCAAAGATTTTTCAAAGCCCCTTAAAGCCAAACCTTCGCAAAAGGGCAACGACAAAATATTTTAATCTCTAAGGAATGAACTGAAAGAAATGAAACATTGAGTTTAAAAGTAAAAGGTAGTAGAACAAAAGGTCAGTTTCATGAGCAATTTACCCAGGAGAAACGCTCCCTACTGCCAGAACCACCAAAGAAATACTTCCAAGCAAGTATGGCACAAAAAAACCCCAGTCCTGCAAATTCCATTGGCTTGTCCATTAATCCAATGCAGATAAGAATAGGCATCAATGCAGTTATAGAGATCTACTCTCTAAACCAGATAAGGAATGGATTTCTCTGCTGCTTTTATGCTCAACACTAATGTATTGAACATGATGAAGTATGCATACGACCTACTTTAAGTTATCTCCGATTCCGGTATCAAGGTTTCTAATCATATTAAAAAAATGGTGCCTGCTTCAGCACAATCATGAAGGTTATATGAAATGCAGGATCCAACTTGAAGAGAATATGAAATGTAGATGTACATGGTTATCATTGGACTGCCACTATCAACCAGAATCAACCAGAACCTGATATATGCCATTTGATGCAAAGAAAGAAAAAAGAAAAATAAAAATAAAAAAAGGAATAAAATTATGGCTAAAGATCTTATTACAGGTATATAGATCGCATCAACGATCCTTGTGATCAGCATGTGTTGTGCACTGAACCCAAAATAGACACTCTAAACAAATGAATGAAATAAGCAATAAACAAATTGTTTGGATTCAATCTATACCAGATAATCAGATATTAGGAATTTCAATTCATTTGAGAGTCAAATAGTGAATGCCATTTCATTCTGTCAAAGATGAATAAGAGAAAGCAGGATTCAAACAATAAAATATGAAAAGGCAGAAAAGAGAGAATAATCACCCTTGCCCTTCAGCTGTAATAGCACATAAATAACAACTAAGTTCCAAATTTAAACAATCCTAAATCCTAGCCATAACATAGACAACCAAATTGGCACAATACATATATGTTCTGAAGGAGAAGTTTATTCCCCTAATGTCAAGTAACAGTCAATGAAAGCAGTAGGATGTATGCCAAATACATTACCTTCCTATTCAGGAGTGGGGACAGAGGAAATGAATTAATTCTTCATAGTTTATAAACTATATAAATAAAATTACTGTCACTGAGGAATGAGGAGGCTATGAGATAAATTTAAAAAAAGAAAAAAAGGAAGAACCAATTCTCAAGCATCATTATTGCAAAACTTAGAAGTTCGTTAAATATTGTAGTCATGAAGGAATGTCAGAGTAGTTACCCCAGGAAGCTGGCCAGCTAGCACACCCAGAAATCCTGTGGTCCCCACGACTGTAAAAAGAAAAGCTGCCTGCACTACTGAAAGATATCAAATTTACGAATGGAAGGTTAAAACCCTAGGTAGGAGCCGAATAAACAGATCCGATGCCTCAGCAAATGAAGACTAATGCATACATCCTCATCATGATAGAACTGCTACTATCCATGAAAATGTATAAAAGAACAAAAAAGAGAGCATCCAAATGCACTTACATCATTTCTGACACTAGGGATTGCAAGGTTCTCAGCATTTTTAATCCCAAGTGTTGTCAGCTCCCGCAAAGAGGTCTGCGAAGATTTTCTACACTGTTCAATAATTTATTGCAGCCAGAGGCTAATATGAAATCTTAAAAAAGCTGCAAACAGCATGTGGTCCTTATACATTAATTAGTGATTTTGTCGATGTAGTTAATGTTTGAGTGGATCTTTCCAAGAACTTCACATTGTAATGGAGGACTGACCGTACGGCGTGATACATATGGTTGCGAACTCCATTTTTTTGCCCAGCCAGCTTGGTTCAGTAGATCAAGCGCCTCTTTAACAGTATCAGTATCTTTCTGCAACAAAATATCTGTCATACTAAAGTTTTACCAGGATGAAGTATTCAAGATGTAAGATAAATGCAAATCTTGAACAAGATATTTGTCTTCCCATGACCTTAGTCCAAAATTCCAAATGCCTTTCACAACTTTTGCTTGAATAAACAACATGCTTGTGAGAAATTGACAGTTTATTAGCCAGAAGCAGAATGTAAATAACAATATCTGTCTTGCAGTTCTGAACTAGTGAGAAACAAATAAATGCCTAACAGCATAATTGTCAAATGCTATATGCTTACAAACAAATTTAAAATCAAAATAGAACCTCTGGTGAGGAACCTCAGACATGATACTCAACTCATACATGACACGATTACCACATAAAATACACTGTATGCACAACGCATCATCCTTTTCACTTCCAAAAGACTACACGCTTAAATTGGAGCACCTGGCATGCATACCTTCAGAATCTCAAACAGAAGCCGGGAGTCCACAGCTTGAAATCATAATATGAGAACAAGATGCATTTTTTTAATGAAAATTAAAGCAACATAAAGAAAAATAAACCAAGCATGTGATACACTGCATGCACCATCTTTATCATTTATTTATTTATGATTGTGATTATTATTATTATTATCAGTATTGTGTAAACCAAGCACGTTGCTCTAAAATATTTCAAACTTGGGCTTCATGAGTGTTTGCTCATCTCTCATGTGCATCTCCACATTCTGGCATCTGCATAGAGTGCAGAACTGAGTTCTGAATTTACTCATCAGGAAGGCACTTCTGCTGATGTGCTCTCCAAAATCAACTTACTGACGTTGGATTCACCATTGAATGTGGACCTTCGATGAATTATTTTCAATAAGTCCATTTTTAAATCAGATCCGGTGGCAAGAATTGTCCAATTAACTCTATCATCAAAGTACAACTTCCTTACTCCTTACCATCTCTACTTTTTCCAACATAGCATCTTAGTCACACCCTATCACTCATGGCTCACGTTCTTGCTGCTTATCATCACACTACTAGGAGAGAAGCAAGCTACCTTGCTTGCATTCTATTATATAAGCAAAGTGACCTTTCCAGTTTAGAAAGCTTCATAGTTGCTTCCCCCACTTTGCCTCACCCTGCCACTAGATCCATAATGACCAGCAAGTCGGAACATGTATGAAAATAACCATGTGGAGTGCTGGGCTTGTGTCATGACCAGTTTGGAACTTGAATGTGCCACATGTGTGCAAAGTGCCTGCATAACCAGCAAAGATAAATGATGTATACCGAGACTGATTTTCTCATATATACTGTCGGAACAAAACATCCATCTTTCATTGTGACTGGCCAGAATATCACTCAAATCGAAGTGATGTTCACTGTAGAGTTGAAATCTTCATCTTCACAATGGTGATCTCATTATTTCCTTGGATGAAGATGATTTACAATAAAGTTCAACTGAAATTTGGGCATGTCCATAGTCATGGTGGTATGTGTTGATTGGAAGTTTACCATGAAAAGACTAGTGTCATAACTTATGGTACTGCCGTACTGGTACTGGTCACCAGTATATAATCATTTCTTCCTAGCAAAACTCCCTTCAATGAATAAAATCTACTTGACATAAATGTATCGTAACTTTTGGTATTGCCTACTTGGTTATGTTCTTCTAAGAGGTACCTCCCACAGGTTGTGTGAGAGATAAACTATAAGCCCCACAGGTTGTGTGAGAGAGACACTATAAGCCCCTTGCGAGATCTGCTATAATGTACACCAATTATGGAAGGATAATGATGGAAAGGTCTCATTATGATATGGTTTTGGGAAAAAAAAACATCTCAAACAGATCTTCAAAACCATTGATTTATGGGCCTTAGTTACCTCTTACGCAATCCATGAGAGGTACCTCTTTGCAAAACATAACCCCTATATTAGGAGCTGGTTTGGTGCAATCAACTTGATGGCGAGAAGGGCTCCATGAACTTACCTGGGGCCCACCTGGGGCCATGACAATCATGGTTGAGGTGGGGGATGGAAAGGTCTCAAAAGACCCATGAGTGTGCAATATCAAACTTATTAGATCATCCTAACCCCTTGATTTGTAGCCCTCAAGTTGTAACAGTTTTGGGAGACAACAGGTTTTTGGATTTCAATCCAAGGGTGAGCAACAGTTGAATCAATGAGTTTGAATTTACCTATAATCTCAATCACATTTTGAAATAAGATGGTATCCCAGTAAGTTCAGGATTCAGGAAGGACGCAGACATTCAAAATCACATTAATTGACATATTGCTCTTTCCCTTCTACATCAAATCAATACTAGTGAACAGCACTGATAATAATTTGGGGGGCAGAAATACAGACAAAAAAACTCCCACTTTCAGGCTTGTTTGGATCATGAAATCCTAGCGCTTATGATCAACATTACAAATTCTTCACAAGCCCTAAACATCAACGGACGCAAGAGTTTCATGGAATTCATCTCAGAAATCTATAGCAACACAAAATCAATGACAGTAGCGATAGAAAGAGAAAGAAACGGAGAAATGTAGAGGGAATTGAAAGCGAACCTTGGCAATGGCAGCTTCCAGTGTCTTCAAATCGATCCCCGGAGCGGCGGAAGAGGATCTGATTTGCCATTTCCTAGGGTTTTGGGAGGTTTTGAGGTGGAATTCGAATGCCAAAACGCCAGGGTTTAAGAAAGAGGTAGGAGATATGGAGATCGGCATTGCAGCGAACGCTAGCCGATAGAAATGCGGATAACGATTTCGCGCGCTGAGATTTTATATGGACATTGTAAATTGGGTTGGGTCGACCTGGTTCCAAACTACTTCAAATCAAGTACCTGCTAACAATTCTGCTAAATTTAGGGGTGCACACAAAATCCGTCCATCCGTAAAATCGATCTGATTCGATCCGAAGATTTTTAGCCAATCCGAACATAAACGGATTGGTGATGGATTGAAAATTTTGTAATCCGTTAACAACGGATCAGTGACGGATTTCACCCTCAATCCGTGGATTCAATCCGATCCGATGAGATCTGTTAACATTAAATATAAATTAAAAAAAACTTAAAAATCTAAATATAAGTTAAGATGTCTAAATATAAAAGAAAAAAAATTTTTAAGGGGTCAAATATGAAATTTTTTTACAATATGTTTGATATCTTTCTTTTAACATTAGATTGAATGGATTGAACGGATTAATCTGATCCGATCCGATCCGATCCAGTCCTCCACAAATCGGATCGGTTCGGTTTTTAACAACTAGGGAGTGGTGACAGATTCCTAATTCATCAATCCATAGGTAATGGATTGGTGACGGATTTAGCCTAATTTGTACCAATCCAATCCTTGTACACCTACTACTAAATGCCTTGAAGAAAATACTTACAAAAATGCACAAAGTATAAAATCTGGGTGGGATGGATGAAGCACACTTACAACCAGAACCCATCTTGTAATTGATTCGAGTCAAAATCTAAAAATTTCAAACCCGATGGACCATCTACTAAACTGGCCCTGATAGTAGCTGGTTGGCGAGGGTGTCCTATTTTAACCCCACCCATTTCCACCCCTACATGCTATATATTGCATGTTGCATTTCCATTGTGGATTTTGGATTTGTTTGTTTCATTGGTTTTAACTTTGAAGTGGAGCCCCCCTGCATTCATTTTATGCTTGTTAATCCAATTCGCAGAAAGAAAGGAAATATATACATATGTTTTTTCTTCGAAAATACAGGGAATATGTTCAATCATGTAAGTGTCTGATCCCCACATTTGGGTTGGTAGTTGGTGCCCCTCATATCACAAGGGGAGCTTGCTTGCGGGTGTTCAAGGCTGGTAGGGCTGGGCTGGCCTAAGTTTTTGAAGACAGGTTTGCTTGGTTACAGCACTTAATACTCAGATTAGTACAGTTAATGTGCCACAAAAAGATTAGACACCAGCCCATAGCCTCATACTGTCTTGTAAAATCTATAACTCATTTTTGATCGAGAAATATGTTTTGCGGGCCTGGACCTTGAAGTATAAGTAAGCCAATTAACTAGTGGGCCCATACTTGGTCATGGGCTGAAAGATTACAGCTCACATTCAGCCCAATGTGGTCTGTGCTTAGCCTGGCCTAGGGGTGTTAATGGGCCAGGATAAGTCATGTCCAGGCCCAGACCAGCATTAGAAACACTAGGCACGGCACGGCCCAAGCCGTAAAAGTTAGGCCCGAGTCCACTCAATTAATCAATCAGGCGGGGCCAATTCACTCTTGTGGATATTTGAGCGATTCTTTGGACTTATTAAAATAAATTACATGCATTCCTTACACGGGTCGGGCCGGTCTTTACCGTTTCTATTACTCAATCCAAACCCGCCCCAATTATTAATCGGACCCTAATTACATATCCAAGCCTGGCCCAGAATGAGATCGGGCTGGCCCGGCCCATGAACACCCATAGACAGATAGACTCTCCAGCTACACTGCTGTTGCATACTTGCAGTCTGTTTGTTGGATGAACCGTGGGAACGTGCCCCATTCGATACTGGTAAAATTGTTCTTTTGGTTTTTTTGCTTCTTCGAGGGAATCTGGGCCGGGTAGGACAGATTTCAAATCACAAGGCCTTCTAATCCGTGCCATGAAAGCGAGCTTGTTTGTAATTTCTTTTTCATTTTGGGAGGTCAGGATCAGATCAAGTTAAATTTCAGCAGGACCACGACAACCCCAAACTACTTGTGTCTTTCAACAATGGGCGAACCTAGCTATAGCCAAATGGGTCCTCACCGCCCATTTAAACCAATCAGAGGGCGAGTAGTTTTATTTCTTCTTTCTTATTCGTGAGAGAAGGTACATGTATTTGCATGATCTTTCTGGCCCCTCTATATAGGAAAGTTGAATTTTCTTGTATTTTAGTAGATAAATATGGTTGTTTTTTTATTTTATTTTTTAAAAGTTAGAGGGAGTTTTGAACTAAAGTGATTTTGATGTGACATATTGTCTGAAAAAATGGATGGTCCTTGGCAAGTTGCTTAATTTTAGAGTTGGATTTCTCTAGGTGTTTCCCATGCACACAAGGTGTGAGTGGGATGTGTGGAACTCTATGTGGGGCTCACAAATTGATAAAATGAATTATTCAAAATGAATGCTATCCCTCTAGCGACATATCTTCAGATTTTACTTGGTACAAGCATTTATCATGTTGTCAATCATATCATTCATCTTATAGTGGGACTAACCACTATTGAAGCAAGATTTTAGGATGTGTCATTGGAGAGCAGTGGCGGACCTACATTGACCGCCCTAGGTCAAAATTGAAATCTATATAGATTTCAATAGTGTCTTAGTGTAGGGGCGAGCAATTTGGGGCATGATATAGGGCAATCTTCCCATGTCAAAATTGAAATCACCATAGAGTTGAATGGAGCCTTGGAGCATGCCCCACATGTCTAAACTTGTCACATATGTCGAAAGATAGCCCCACATATGTAAAGCTTCGTTGGTAAAAAAAAGAGGAGAAAAAAACAGAAAAGAAGAAGTGTTGTGGCAATACATCGCTCTCCCTCTTCTTCCACCTCTTCTTTTGAAACCTCTTTGCGCCAATATTTGATCGAGCTCCTTGTCGCCGGCCCCTATGTACTTTGTAGACTACACATCTTTATCTGCCAAGCATATCTAGTATAATCCTTCATAATCACTCTATACCTAAATCAAAACGCTTAATCTCCAAATCCTAATTCCAAAAACTGAACCCCAAAATCCCATTATCCAAAGATTGGAGGCTTTGAGAAAGTGAAAAGGAAAAGCATGGGTGTCCTCAAAATGTTCTTATATTCAATTTTTCTCATACACCTACTCACCTTGAATTTGCAGTGACCCCCATTGGGTATTGATTTTGACATATAAACTTAGTGATACATGATAATGTGAATTTTGAGTATCTGAGATTAGGTTCTAATTATTTTTTATCCATCTAATACTTTTTGGTACTTCTAATTAACAAGTTCTTCATTGTCTAATCTTCACTAACTTGATGCATATATTTGAGTTCCATGAGTTGGACATTTTGTAAAGAAAAACATATAAGTGCTATTTGGTAATGTAAAAAAGGTTACGCAAAAGTCAAGAATTTTTTTTTTTTTTTTTTCAAATGTAAAGTCTCACAAAATTTTAGCCCCATCCAAACAAAAATCCTAGATCCGCCACTGTTAGAGAGGATGACATTCATTCTAAACCGTTCAAATTATCAACACGAGGGCTCATGTTAAAGTTCCACAACTCCCATTCACAGTAAGCGTTTGGGAGACACTTAGGGGCAATGTGCATGTGGGAATTACAGTTCAACTTTCACTATATCCACACATTTCCACTACTGTCCAGTACCATTATCTAACAAGACCATATGGGGAGGAACTTTCTCTGCCAAGTGACCTTATACTATTGAGCTCACCTAGATGCATCTCTATTAGTGAGGGAGGGAATGGAAATTTGTATCACGGATAGGAGTTGGGCAAAGTTGAACTGCACATGCATGTTTATGTCATATGAGTGTTTTCTTTCTTTTGGAAAAAATCCCATATGAGTGTTGAACATACGCTTGTTGCCAATTCATGGAAGGATGGGCAGAGTGTAAAGTGAGTAGAATGATTAAAATCCATGTGCAGTTGGGCAAACAAAAACTACACATGTTAATGTCATATGAGTGCTTTTCTTGGTAAAAATGTCATTTCATGGAAGGATAGGCACTGAGTTTAAAGTGAGTAGAATGATCAAAGTTAGAACAAGTGGGCCCCTGCAAATGAAGAGCATGTGCCCATTATGTGGTCCACTTGTTGAGTGACTCTCTGGCTGCCGGCCTTGCTTGAATAGGATTCAGGAATGTCAGTCACCAAGAAATTATTCTTTTTCTCCCTCATCTCGTGCCACCCAATCTCCTGTTTTCCCACATTCATTTCATTCATTAATCTGCCCTGTCTTTTCTTCCTTCCATTTCTTACTTCCACACCTTTTAGCTAAACGGCCAGCTTTACTCCACTTGCAGCCCAACTTAATTTCCAACCCTACCCAATAAACCTTCTACTTCCTACATTTGTTCATCTGAGTCCTATTTTTCCATCTCTACTGCACCCTTGAATGGAGAAAGAGGACCACGACTCTACCTTTTAGAACGAATGAAATAAGACTTCAACCTTTTGATTCAGAGCCAACCCCTTAAATAAGACATTGAGTCATGTGACTTTTTTAAGGTTTCTTGTTGCAACTTTACAGCTTACGATTCGAAGTAATCAAAGTCGCATCTTTATAATTAGTGTCAGACAAAATGATTTCCAACAGTCAAAATCATTCACGTTGGTTATGATTATTCCCCAAAACAACAAAAGACAATCAATGCTCTTTACCCCACCCTGGCAGAAAGTAGAAAGAAAAAGGAATATGTTTGATATTTTTGGATTGGGTATTAGAGATAAGGGGATATTTTATATGCATCCCCTATTTTGCTGAGCACCCACTTAAAAGAAAAAAAATTATATATGAGAAAAGAATGTAGGTGTACTTAGCAAAATGGGTGGGTATATATAGAATTTCTCTAAAGGTTGATATGGAAAGGATCACTTAATATTAGAATAGATTATGCGGCATTTGGATTATATTTGGCTAGAATAATTATTTGATTAGATTTCCATGTTTTATTTGGTTAGGTTTTCTGTTATAGCTAGGTGTGATTAGATTAGGTTGTACTCTCATCCAAGAGAACTTGAAAGGATATATACAATTTCTAATTTTTATATGGTATTAAAACTAATCAGTCGGGAGTTCGAATCCCCCTATAATAAAATGTACATGGACAAAGGAGTATTTAAAAAATATTTCGCTGTCTGTACTAACGCCTTTAGAGAGATTAAATTTCATCCAAGAGAGTTTTAAAAGAAGTAGTTTCTAATCATAAACAGTGGAGGTGGCCAGGTTGGTTTGGTGGGGGAGGCGGCTAATGGGAAAAAACGACGAATTTTGCATGACAAGTACAGGGGCTTTCAGTTCGTATTGCATGGCCTATACGGTGTTGACATTCAAACCTCCAACCCCCATTTAAAAAACATTGGGCGTGCTTTGAAAACGAACCAAGGATTTTGCATCACACAAGCCCCTTGATAAGGATTTCAAACAATAAAGCCACCTTTTTCATAAACCAATTGGATTTCTTTGGAGATTTTCCAAGACGTAGGATAGGACAAGTAGAATTCTTCTTTAGCCACTTAACCAATGGAAACAAGAGGCTTTTTGATTTTTTTTTTTTCTCGAGTAACAAGATGAGATTAGGAGGAGTCTGTCTCTAGTCTAAGCATGGAGATTTTCCAAGACGTACAATAAGTAGAACTCTATTTTAGCCACTTGACTAATGGAAACAAGAGGCCTTTTGAATCTCTCTTCTTCTTTTTTCTCAGTAACTAGGTCATTAGGCTAAGATGAATGGTGGTATGTTACACACAATGTTAGACTGAGATCCAAGTTGTTCATCCTTGCAGCAAAAGCATGATAAAAAAAGTGAGCCGTTGAAAGACTTAAGCTTGTTTGAATCTGTAGATGAGTTTGCATGGTCTGATTTGTACAAGTTAGAACCTGAACAAAACTCTCTATATGTAAATTCTAGGGAGCAACTTTGACTATAAATTTCTATCATGTATTCAAATCCTAAGTTTTTATTCCAGAAGGCGAGGTTGCAAAGTAGCTTTGCTCCTCATCAAAGGTTTCCTTGTTCATACGCTAAAACTATTGACATGTTAGACCCGAAAAGCTCATGGACTGGGAACCAATTTTCATGATGGGACAAACCAGTAGTGACTGCAATGGACCAGTACATTGAATGGAGAGAGGCCAAAGGTTGATTAGTTTTTAATTTTTATGCATCGTCCATGGACTGTCTCCTATCTCATCAATCAAATGGCTTTAGAAGAGGACCGTTTCATCTCATCTGGACTCGTTACAGCAACACCAAATTTTCCAACGTTGACAACTATGACAGGACCGATGACTATATGAAATGGGTGTGGGCCTCATAATTTTTGAAAAAATAAAACAAAAATCTAGACCATAAGAAGCCCATGAATTTCCTGCATGTGGCAATTTGAGTATTGTCATGATTGATGTATATGCTAGGAAAACAATTTTGGTAAGGATAAAAAAGATTGGATTTCTAGGATCTTCCAACATATAAAAATTTCTGGAGATTTGGTTTATCATAATTTATAACTTGTGGGCCCCTAGCATCAACATCCTTGTCCCTATCACAAGGTCATGATCAGTTTCTATCATCACATGATGCCGTATTAAAAGTTTATTCCAAGTTGCTCGTCCTCGAGTGCAGGCTTCTCACGTAATTGAGGCTTCTCTCCGTGAGAAAGTAGGCTTCATTTTCCATATATCAGTCTTTTCTTCTTATACGACTAGGTTTTTTTCTCCATGGCCGAGCAGCGTCCCACCCCCCTTGATAGATATAAAAAAATTATCAGGGCCTATTTCTTTAGAAGAAATCTTAATTGAAATTTGTGATGTTGGGAACTTTTAAAGACAAAATGACGTGATGGTTGTCTTCTGAGATTTCTAAATGCTGAGTTTTTTTTGTAGGAACTGCCACTTGAAAAGTCAAAAGTAACTTTTAGAGTTCTTAGAAGTCCAACCTCTTTGGCATTTCTAGATACTCAAATGAAGAGGAAGATTTAGAAATCCCACGCAGGAGGTGACTTTTTTGAGAAATTTCAAATTCTACATAAAGAAATTTTACTAACAAAATAGGTCCTAAAAGGTTATTAAAGACATAGTTGCCAATACAAGATTTTTAAAATTTTAATTTTCTCATCATCATCATCATCATCATCAAAGCATTGTTTCAACTATGTTGGGGTTCGATCACACAAATCTTATTTCTCTATTTTGGTTCATCTTGAGCTAAATTCTCAGATAAGTCACACATCTTAAGATTTGTTTTTACTCTCTTCAGCTTATTATACTTGAAGATACGCAAAGTTTAATTAAATTATAATTAAAATTATTTTTAAACCATTAGGCTTATAAATCTAGTATGTAACATTTATCTTGTTCTCTTTTGACGGCTTATTGCATTTTATCAACAGTACGGCCCACGGGCTGGACAGTCTGGACTCTGGATTCAAACTATCATGAGTCAAAAAAAAAAAAAAAAAACCTGTTCCCCACTGCAGCTGAACGTGGAAAATTCAAAGAAAAGGAAGGAAAAAGATCAGGTGAAGAAGATTCTAGTAAAGAATATATAATAGGCTGATTTTTGATACGACCTACGTACAAATATTACCTCGTCTGTACGACACCCACCGAAAACTCTGAATGACATTTCTTCATGTGACTTCACTTCCTCGAGAGTCAAGACTCAAGAGTGCCTCCCCTCAAGAGTGCCTTCTCTCTTTGGTGTACATAATACTCTCAAAAGAGCATATACATATAAATAAAATAGTGAGATACCTTTAGTCGATAGGACAAAGCTAATGCTCTAGTTTTATTTATTTATTTATGCTATCGGAGTCTTTCTTGGACTGAACTAATTTCTCTGGGCCGAGAGGGAAGTCGGGTAAACTTCCCTATAACCCTAGTATGGTAATGCAGTTTCGAACTTACAACCTTCAGGTCAGTGGCGGACCCAGGATTTTCATTTAGGTGGGGCTAAAATTTTGATAGACTTAATAATAAAAAAAAAAAACTTTTGCTACACTTTACCTGACTTTTTTTCATTACCAAATAGTATCTATATGTTTTTCTTTAGAAAATATCCAACTCGTAAAACTCAACTAGATGCATGAAGTTATTGAAGATTAGGCAATGAAGAGGTTAGGATGTTAATTAGAAGTACCCAAAAACTTTAGATGGATAAAAAAATAATTCTAACTTAGATTTTAGATACTCAAACTCACATTATCATGTTTCACTAAATTTATATGTCAAAATCAATGCCCAATAAACGTTGCTGCGAATTCAAGGTGAGTGGGTGTGTGAGAAAAACTAAATATAAGAACATTTTGAGCATACTCATCCTTTCCATTTCTTTCACTTTCTCAAAGCCTCCAACCTTTGGATAATGGGAACGAAATTCAGTCTTTGAATCACAGTAGGGGCAAGAAGACAGGATAACAGAAATGAATTTGGTCATCTTTGGATTTTTAAAGATACGCTCAAATTTGGTGGTTTAGGACTTAGGGTTTGGATTAGGATTTAGGGATTCGGGGTTTGGAAATAGAAATTGGAGATTAAGCATTCTGTTTTAGATATATAAAGTGATTATGAAGAATTATTCTAAATATGTATTGACAGATGAAGATGCAGTAGTCTATACAGTACATAGGGATTGGCAACGAGGAGCTCAATTTACAACCGGCGCACAGATGTTTCGAAAGAAGAGGAAGTGATGTGTTGCCGCAACGTTTTCTTTTCTTCTTTTTTTACCAACTAAGTTTTATATATATGGGGCTATCTTTAAATATATGTGGAGCAATAAGTTTGACATATAGGGCATGCTCCATGAGCCCATTCAACTTTGTGAGGATTTCAATTCCGACCTGGGGCGATTGCACCAGATCATGCCCCAAATCTATCCAATGGCCCTGCCCAAGGTCCAGCTTTGAGGTAATTTATTTAGAAAATATATAAAAAAAAAATTATGGTCGCCCCAGGTCAAAACCACATGGGTCCGCCCCTGCTTCAGGTGCAAACCGTAGTCCTAGGCCAACTGACCCACCCTGAGGTTAGACCTAATTATATATATGATAAATCTACTCCTTTATATTTATCTGACTATTTACCTATTTTATAATACTGGTTCTGAATAGATACTTTTAAGTCAGGATTAGGATTGGCTTTGTTGAATTGAAGATGCATCAGTTTGAATGAAGGGATTAACTACAGGGAGACAAGTACCAACAATCACCAATCAAATGTAACGACAGCTAAAAGCAGCAAGTAAGACCTAACCTTTCTACCAAAAACAAAAAAAAAAGAGTAAGACCTAGCCTTGAAGACCCACAAAAGCAATCTCCTTCAACCCCAAGAATTCTTTTTGACCAAAAGTCCAGGGAAATTTCGTGAATATTATAAAAGTATAAAGATGCGTCCAAGAATTTATCACAAACTTTGGTTTTTGTCATTTAAAAAATATAAAGGCTTATTTTTAAACTTTTCTTCTTTTTTCTTTTTTTATTTGTTGCCCAAGGAAAGATGCATATTGATCGTGGCTTATTTCTGAACTTTACTTTATATTTACTGTTGGAATGTAGATTTTGAACATCCATGGATCATGATAGTGCAACTTCTACACCTAGAAGCTCTTCACTTCTTTTCAAATGCTGAAGATACCTTATATATTTTGTGAGTCCCATTTTAACTGCTAAATACGAGAAAGCTTTAATGGTCAAACATCCAAAAAAGAATCTGAGATTTTGTGATTTTGCAAGTAAGGATTGAAGCAATATATATTTTCAATAACTAAACAATGATCCAAGTTTCAGTGTAGCTATTTTGGTATCATACCCATTTTACACATAAAAAATCTGGTCAAGATGTTGCATTTTCAATGGTCAAATATTACGCACCTGTAAAATAAATCATATACTTTGATACATTTCTATCCAAATCCATTTACACCAATGATTTTCAAACCACAAATACAACAATACAAGTTTAAATGTTTGTATTGATCAGGATTTCAGACGCATTTACAAGAACATGTTTTTTGTATGCCATGACCCAGAGTATGAGAATTTTAGTTCTAAAATCCTGGAATTTTAGTTATGGTAAAATATCCAAATTTGGGAAATACACAATGAAATCCATCTCTATAGGTAATATACCGGCAATTTCCCTTTCTCCAATCATATCTCAAATAAGAAAATGAAAATTCGAATTAGGCCCAATGTCAAGTCAATATATTTTCAGCAAAGTAATTTAATATAATATTGTCAAATAAGTTTTTTAGAACATAATCTTGATATAATTTAATTACTATGCAAATCTGATCTAAATACAAAATTAAAAACAACACGAGAACAATATTAAATGGATCCTTAATTCCCATTTATCAACCTAATTTTCCGACAAAGATGCTTTTTGGCTGCTTTCCTTTGTCTATCTAATCTAGTTCGTGTAGGTAGATTTATAAGCCCTTGATACTGACGTGTCATGCACGTATCCACCGGCAAATGATAAGGCTCTTGTGGCTTTTGAAAGCCCGACAAGTACAATCAAGTCCTTTCATCTTAACCTTAGATTGATGTAGATTAGATGGTTAAGTCAGCCACACGTAGATGTGAGCTAATTAAAAGAACCAAGCCGGTTGGACGAGGAACCAATCACTCTATCGACTTTGGAGATTTTTTTTTTTTTTTTTTTTTGAGGAAGATTGGGATAGATTTAAGCATGCTGTGGAGACACCCACCCGATACAGGATATTAGTTTGAGTGGTGCGGATGTTAATGGATTGTTTGATTTTGGAGGTAAATTAAGAATTTTCAAGTAGATTTTAAGGATGAACCCACAATTTTTGTAGGATTTTATGAAGCGCTCCATATTTTAACTGATGTGGCCGCATCCACGTACTTATTTTTGAAAGCCCAACAATGGACCTCAGCCACTATGCGTGGCTATTCTTTATCTGGGGGTAGTTTTAGAGGACCAGGACATGATGGTGGAGAATCTACATGAGGTGAAGAAATTTATGGAAAATTAAAGTTCGAAGAATCTATTTTTAGGACCTGGTCATTTGTCATGAAATTGAATACTCAGGAATTCAAGGTAAAACAGGTTTCCAGGGAGGATTATTGGAGACAAGGGTAGGAAATGGGTCGAATAGATGAAAATGGGTAGAATTGATAAAGAGAAGCGTGTTTTAAAAGGATAGAGCTGACAAAAAGATCTCACCCCGCTTCCCACAGACCCTGGTGTGTTGTCCTTTTCTACTTGTGTGAGCTCCAAATTCCAAGTGTTATACTCTCTTTCCACCTGTGCGGGCTTTCTTTTTCCCTGTGCCATCTCTTTTCCCCGCTCTCTCCATTGTGTGTGCAGGTTGCTATCATCATGAGTCCAGCCACCTTCACAGGGGAAAAGGAACCATGGCTTGAACTGTGCGATCGACGCGGTTGTGCCATCATTATGGTGTTTGAAGTTCCATCTTGAAAGAACTCAGCTGGTCCTAGTTATGATCAAGCATTTACCAAGTTCATTCACATTTAAATCTATTAACTCTATGATGAGGGCCAGAGTAAACCCACATAATCACGAGACACTTACTATCAGTAGATGTCATTATGATGGGGATTGGAAGAGGAAAAGGGGTATTGTTTGCACTCATCTAAGGTTTTTTTGTGCGAGCAACCCTTATATATTGCTAGAATAACAAGTCCGTGCCATAATCATAATATTAAAATTTATAAAAAAAAATTTATGATCAGTTTCTTTAAAATTAAATGCAAAAGATTTTAGTATGAGTGAGAGGAAAAAAAAAAAAGAAGTCCATAAGAATTCAATACCGAATACCATATAATTAAAAAAAAAAAAAAAAAACACAAGCCCATAAAAATTGAAGATTAATGATCAAGAAAACTAAAACATAAAATCAAAACAAACAAACAATATAAACTATGAATAAAATCCAATGAAGTTTCAAAGATACATAAAAATAAAACATAGAATTGAAAATCTATAATCTACTCAATAACATAAGCAATTTAAAAGAATCAAACAGTCATGAGAAAAAAAAAGAAAACTAAAAAATAGAGCACAGAAGGGCAAAGACAAAAGAACCCACAAATTCATAAAAAATCATCATAAAAAAAAAACTAAAAACCCATCACAAGTGAGAAATTATAATAAAAGAAATATAAAATGAAATGAAATAAATTTTATTAAAAAGGCTATAAAAATATATTTAAATAAAGATTCATAGACAATACAATGATAAAAGAAATTTAGAAGAACCAAACAAACTTATGGTAATCTAATACTCAAAAATGAAAATCTGAAGCCACAAAAGAAATAAGAAAAATCCATAAAAAGATTTCACAAAGAGAACTTAAAGAACCCAATGGAAGTAAAATTAATCATTAAAAAATTTTAAAAATAGAACAGAAAAATGAGAATTCACAGAAAATCCCCAGATAAAAATTTGATTTAAAAGAAAATAAAATCAAGGAGAACCCAATACCCAAAAGTTGAAACAAAAAAGGGGGAAAAAAAGAAACTCACAATATATGAAAACCATACAAATACAAACCATAAAAATATTGCAAATCTATAGAAATTTTAAAATGATGATTCTTTTGTATAAATCATATTAAAATGACATAACTAAAATTGCTTAAATAAAATATGATGAACTCAAAAGTAAATAAATTAAAAAACGTTTACCTCTCAAATTGAAATATTTAATAATTGCACCAATTGTCTCAAAATGCTCACATTTTAAAATGAGTTGAATACTGATCTAAACTAAGCATGCAAATGAGACATGAGACGGAACTAAAAAGAGACACAAAGAAATAAAAAAATTATTGAACTTGCTCTAAAAAAATACAATGACCTTAAAAGTAAAGGAATGAAAAAAAAAATGAAAGTTCTCTTGTTGACATAGAGAAATAGAATTATATTGGAGAAAGTAGAAAATGATGATAATAAGAATGAGCTTAATTCTTTATTTAGATGGACCAATATTATTGGAGATTTCTTTTACCATTAGTTCCGCATTCTTAAAAAAAGTGTACAATCAAAATCAATAGATAAAAAAGAAAGCAGATAACCCAGAACTGATAGTGGATTAAATAAAAAGACTAAGGATTAAATAAACCAGACAACTCAGAAATCGGCATTTCACATTCTAAATAAAAAGAAAAAAATCATATAATCAGAAAAAACAAAAATACTTGAAAATCCTTAGATTAGTGGCACTTATAGACACTGGGACCCATTAATACTAAAATGTTGTTGCCTTAATAGAAATAGGATGAAATTGAGAGTTTCTTAATAGACAAAAGACATAATGGAGAGTCCAAAAAAAAAAAAAAAAAAAAAAAAAAAAAAAAAAACTTTATTTGAAAAACTCCAGTATTTTATATTTTTTTTATTAGAGAATCAATTTGGCCGTGGAAATAACCATAAGAATTTGAGGTATCCCATAAATAGCAAAGATGTTTGCCTTAATGATTGCGATTTTTAATAGATGGGGTCTATCGTAGTGTTCCATTCCATTTACATCACGATTTATAAAAGTTAAAGCCACAAACACAAAAAATAAAAAACCCAGACTCCACCCTTTCTCGCTTGGTAAGCGTGCAAGGTAGCACATCAGTTATATGGAAAGTTTTCCACCTCCTCTTTAGCTCCACGCTGTTGTCGCGAGTTTTTCTTTTTTTTCAATAATATTGTCATTTTCTTATTAGTTATCAAACTTATTATTTTTGTTGTTCAATTCCATATATGATATATTCATTTGAGTTTAGTTTTATTGTAAAATGGTTATCATAGAAAATTAATGACTATATAGGAAATCATATAAAATAGTTATTTTAAAAGTTTGATCATATATGCTTAAAGTACGATGCATAAGTATAAAACTAATAACAATAGTATTTATAGGGGTCAATATTCTAAAAATACAGTTATTTTTATAAATACCTCGTAGATAAATTCTAACTCACGGTCAATATTCCAAAGTGGTGCTAGGTCCCTTTCTCATTCACTAATTTTAAGTGTTTGCTGATAATTATTAATAAAAAGATGATATTTAGTGTAGTGGTTGGGTTGTTCCTTTGAAATTCATATTGTCTTGAGTTCGAATCTCAACATAAACCAAATTAATTTTTACCATATCATTAAAAATATACGGGTCAGGTTGGGTCCAAAAAGTGCGATCAAAATCAAATCTGAAATTGACAGCGAAATTGAAAATCAAATCCACTTTGCTTCATATATATATATATAGGGTAATATTTAGGTGGGAACTGTGGGGCCCAATTGTGGGCCCCATTTGGAGATGGGAAAGATCTATGTAAGACCACCCCAACTATCAAGTTTGACCCCAAACTCATGCCTCTAACCTCTTCATTCGTGGCCCACAAGTTTAATTGCTTCATATTCAAAAAAATATTCAACCCTCGATCCAACGGTTCGGTCCATTTGGATGTGTGTCAATTTATTGGGATTAGTGACTATTAGGGGTTTTGCTAAGTTTGGATGGATTGCGGGCCCCGCAAAAAAGTTCTCATATAATAGGTGAAAACTAGATCTCATTTGAATATTTCTCATATATATATATATATATATATCTTTATAGGAAAATATTCGAGTGCATCTATCCCTCACCATGTGTGGTGAGGGACATTCCTTTTTACGGTGTTCGAAACACCCCAAAAAGGGGTGTCCCTCACCACACATGATGAGGGATAGATGCACTTGAATACCCCCCATATTTATATAATGGGAGTAACATGGTTCAAATAGACACTAGCGTAACCACCCCCCCCCCCCCCCCCCCACACACACACACACATGATGAGGGATAGATGCACTTGAATACCCCCCATATTTATATAATGGGAGTAACATGGTTCAAATAGACACTAGCGTAACCCACACCCCCCCCCCCACACACACACACACACACACATGATGAGGGATAGATGCACTTGAATACCCCCCATATTTATATAATGGGAGTAACATGGTTCAAAAAGACACTAGCGTAACCCAACCTCAAACCCCCCCCCAACAAAAAAAAAAAAAAAAAAAAAAAAAAGAGAACCTTTTGTCTTTTCAAAATTTTATAATCCTTTTACATTATGGCCCCCCAAAGTTTTCATAAAAGCCTATATATATATATATATAGAGAGAGAGAGAGAGAGAGAAAGAGAGAGAACTGCATTCATTTTTTATGTGGCCCTTCCAAAATAAAAAAAAATTTCTATATGGTGGCACCCCCAAGGAAGAATTTCTGGGTCTGCCCCTGTAAATAGGTGAGATATGGGGCGAATTAGTAGGTCAAGGTTATATTTTTCTACATCTCATTGCGAAAGGTTAGACATATAAGGTGGAGATTTGGATGAGACCTTGACTGTTTTATGAGTTAATTTACTTAGGTGATGATTGAGTATTCGTTTCATAACTCCCCTTGGTTCATTTTTTAACCAAATGGAACATTATTCCCATAATTTAAAACATCCCCCCTCCTCTTTCAACTTTTTAAGAAAATTCTATGATTTTTCACATATGCCAAAACAAAACCCAACGCGCGCCCCCCCCCCCCCCCCCCCCCCCCCAACACACACACACACACACACACACAACTTTTTAAGAAAATTATATGATTTTTCACATACGGCTCCTCCGAAATTTCTAAAAAACCCCCTGTTTTCTTTAGAAAATTATTATTTTTACATATGGACCCCTGACATTTCAAAAGATCTGCTATATATTTTGAAAATTACATACATTTCTTATATGTGGGCTCCCAAGAACTTCTTTTCTACATAGTGCCCCCGGCCTCCCAATAATTTATTTTCTACTGTTTTTCTAAAAAAAATGGACTTCTCTAAAATTTTTGCAGGTATGCTTCACCCTTCTTTCTTAGCTAGAAATTTGCTAACTTTATGCAGTTAGTTGAAATTTCTTCCATCGCTGGTTGGTTTTAAAAAAAGGGTTGCTGGTATAAGCTGGAACGAGAGAGAGAGTTGCTAACTTCATGCAGTTAGTTGCAATTTCTTCCATCGCTGGTTGGTTTTAAAAAAAGGGTTGCAGGTATAAGCTGGAAAGAGAGAGAGAGAGAGAGAGACTTAAGTCCTAAAAGCTAAAAGCGGACAATTACATCAAGTCCTTTCACAGTGATGGGCCTGTTTAGGAGCTTTACTAATAGAATCAAGTAAGGTAAACTCCTAATTTCTATAAAAAAAATTTCCACCAAAACACTTTAATTCAAATTTCCTACCATATTTTTTCAAAAAAAGTCAAAAAGTAATCTCGTTTCTCTACTAAAAGACAAAAACGCCACTTTTCAATAAAAAAAAAAAAGTAAAAAAGATTCCATCACAAACAACAAAAAATAAAATACTATCATAACTCACTTATATTTTATTATTTCCTCAAAATAACATTTACTCCACTTAACTCTACAAGTAAAGCCCCTAAATAGGCCCAGGTATTGTTTCGGAAGGTAGTAAAAAGAGGGGAAGGAAAAAAAAGAGGGAAAAATGGAGGGAATGTTGAAATTGAGAGTGTTTGGGAAGGGGGGAGGGAAAGTGGGGGAGGGAAATTTGGGGGTCAAATTTTTGAATTTTGCCTTCAAAAATTTCCTTTCAAAACTGGGGGGGGGGGGGGGGATGATACGAGGGAAAGAAGGAAATTTTTGACTAGTTACTGAACTGTCCTTTTGTTTGTGAAATATAATTTTGAAACTTTTGCAAAGGTAATGATAAAATGATAATTATTTTCCTACATCACAAACAAACAAAATTTCACTTTTTCACTTTTCTTTTCCTACTTTTTGACTATCAAAATAAGAGGAGGTAAAATTAATTTTTCCTCCCATTCCCTCAAATTTTTCCTTCCCTCTCAAATTTTTCCTTCCCTTCCCTCCAACCTTTCCAAACATAGTGTAATAGTTAGATGGACGCAGATGGTTTGGCCGCGTCACCCACACGTAGTTGTGACTTGTGAGCTAATTGAGAGCACCGCTTATTACTTATTAGTACCAAGCCAGTTGTACGAGGAACCATTCACCGTATCAACTTTTTAATTAATCCTGGGCGTATGTAGTTTTGTGGAGAGAGATTGGGATTTTAAGCACGCATGTAGTAAAATCTCTATCCTCCCTAGTGGCACTATTGGATCAGTGGCCATATTCGGCTTTGGGCCTCAGTCACAAGTGCAAGTGTGTTCAAGTTCAACAAAGGTCCCCACCCACTATGCGTGGCTATTCTTTCATTGGGGGTAGTTTTAGAGGATCGGAAATGATGGTGTAGAATCTACATTACGTGAAGAATTCTATAGAAATTTATCGTTGAAGAATCTATATTTTTGAAACTGGCCGTTTCTTATGAAATTGAATGTCTAGAAATTCATCGTAAAATAAAGAAAATACACCAACCATTCACATTTAAATCCACTGTTAACTCATTGATGAGAGCCAGATTTTGTTGATCCAAGATGGGCCACTCTAAATGGTTAGTAAACCTGCATATATAATCCAAGATGGGCCAGTTTTGGTGGATGTCATTATATATAATAGGAATTGGAAGAGGAAAGAGGGCACCCGTTCATAAGAGGGTTAGGTTTTCTTGTGTGAGCCACCCATATAATATATATATATATATATATATTTTCGGATTGACGGGCTCAAGTAGGTGAGATACAAGGCGAATTAGTGGGTCAATGTTAGATTTTGCAACACCTAATTGCAAAAGCTTAAAGATATAAGGTGGAAATCTGGATGAAACATTGACTCTCTTAGAATTTGATTTACTAGGTGATGGCATAGTATTTATTTTATATCTCCCCTTGGTTCATTTTTCATCAAAAGGGACATTATTCCCTTAATTTCTGAAAGCCCCTTTTTCTTTAGAAAACTTAATAATTCTTTTTAAATATGGACCTAGAAAACATTGTAATTCTTTTTAAATATGGACCCCTAAGATTTTTAAATTAGAAGTCTGCTATGTATTTAGAAAACTACATGTATTTTTCATATTTGTGCCCCAATATTTTTTTTCTTAAATAGTGGCCCCACAAAGGAAGAATTTTTGGGCCTGCCCCAGCATATATGAATCTACACTTTTGATATCCAAATGAAACCTATATAAAATAAAATACATGCTTCTAGAGAAAAGAACTTCTCTACTTTTCTCTTCTAAATGAAACCCAAAAGAAAAAATACATTTTTCTAGAGAAAATAATTTCTTGTCTGCTGCTTTTCTAAAAAGAAATGGGCTTTTCTAAGAGTTTTGCAGGTATGCTTCACCCTTCTTCCTTAGCTAGAGATTGCTCACTTTATGGCTAGAGATTGCTCACTTTATGCATAGTTGAAATTTCTTCTTGCCTCTGGTTGTCTAATAAAGTTTTTTTTTCTTTTTAAACATTTGCATGGTAATGAAATCTAAGGAGATTGTGACCAGTTGTTGCTCAGCAGACATGAATATGTGTGTGGGAGAGAGAGAGAGAGAGAGAGTCCTATGGGTAACAAAATAATTTTAGGTGCCTGATTAGAACTATGTCTTAATAGGAGGATGACTGTAACAGAGGTAGCCAACATCAACAAGATGTTTCTACCAAAAAAAAAAAAGAGATTGTAACAAGGTAGCTACTAGGGATAATTTTTAGTGGAAAGCAATGGCTGGAAAGTTGGAGAGGGTTTGGAAGAAGAAACTCTTTTAACCTCTTTAGGCTTCTGGCTTAGACGAAACTCCTTTAGCATGAGTGTTGAGGTCAATGTCCACCATCACTCTTGAGTAGTCATAATTGTGGTCGAGCCCTTGCCCTCACTATAAAACTATTGTTGTGCCGTTTCCTATCACTAATTGGTTTTAGAATAAGTGGTAGTTCAATGGGGTGTAAGATCCTATAAATGATATCAGAGCCTGGTAGTGTTCGAGTAGTGGGACACGCGTTTTGGATTCGCCATTCCCCTTTCAGTAATTTGAAGATGACCCTTTTTGAGTTGTTCCTTTTCCAAGTTCTTACCCCGCCTCCTCGAGATAGAGTGGAAGGATTATAGGTAATAGCCTCTTCGGGTTAGAAAAAATTTGAGGAGTTGGCGGGTCAACCTCGTAGGGTATGATAGAAAGCTCTCACCAGGATTGTCCAGGTCGATTGAATCAAAATTTCCCTCTTTGTGATAGCTGAGAAGCTTTCTAAATGCTTTTCATACCTAGGGACATAACAATAGTTTTTTGGTGAGGGCGCGAACTCGCAAAACGGGTGTCCCGTGATTTGAACACCCAATCTACCAGGCTCTGATACCACTTGTAGGATCTTATACTCTATTGAGCTACCACACACTCTATTGAGCTACCACTTATCCCAAAATCAATTGGTGATAAGAAACGGCATAACAATAGTTTTATGGCGAGGGAGAGGACTCGACCACAACATTGCGTTGTTTCCTATCACCAATTAGTTTTGGGATAAGTGGTAGCTCAATGAGGACATAAGATCCTACAACGAACACTTTTGTTATTTCACATGAGCATTATCAAAGAAGAAGGATACGTTCTACTGTTCTCGTCAAGGGTGGCATAGGCTCTTATAGTGACTGGTGGTAAGGGGAATTTCCGGAATTAGTGGTATACAAGGCTGAGGTGCTACACCTAATTTCTGATATTAGAGTGGGTTGCATTAGAATATTTTTTGAAAAAAGGGCAGGATTCCTTAAAAAGAAACCATCATAGTCATGCAGTTATTAAAGGTGATGTTTGGAATCTATAGCTTCTTGTTGTTGTTGTTCGAGAGAGAATATAAAAATATATAAAATAATAAGAACATAAATTCTATTTTCAACTTATTTCAAATTCTAATTCAAGCTTAAATATGCTTTAATATATCTATAGAAGTAATGCAGCATAAAAAGGAGAGTATGAAAGCTGATGTGAACCATATATGGGTTCTGTCACATTTACTAGAAAGGTTTGATGGAAGCCGAGTTGGCAGGCTGTGGAACATTTAAAAGAAGGCCGAGTAAGCATATGCTTTTTATTTTTGATATCAACCATGAACCTAGCCAATTGCTTCATTAATCTGGTAAGGTACCAGTAACATGCAGGCCATACAATTTCCACACAATTTTTATTATATTTGGGGCAAACCATATCACTAAATGGTGGCCACTTATGCTTACATTATCTTACTAATTATTTGATGTGGATGGTGCCTCCTCCCCTAACAATCACTTTTTTTCAGTCACAAGAGGCTATACATGGTGAAAGGAATTGGTGCACGCGTACAGATCAATCAAGAAGAGATTGGTGCACATGGTAATGAACATAGACCATTCACTCATAGTAGGACCACCTCTTCTTCAGTCAGAAATAATCCAAGAATATTCCGTACGAGTTCTCATCATTTCTTCCTTCAGATAGTGCCTAGACCACTGTTCCAACATATCTAAAGGACATCGATCGAGATTCATTGCACCTTTGACGTTGGGATCGAGATTCATTGCACCTTTGACGTTCGAAAAGTACTTACTTCGTCGCTTTCATAATGAAGAATATCTATCGAGATACCATCACTTGTATGTTTCGAACGTAGAGGCTCGTAGTTATAGCTTAGAGGAGTCCGCTTCGAATCGTTGCAGAGGCTACAGGAGATGATTCGGTGTCTAGGCATTCAGATGGTACTATGGTAGAAGCTTTGGGTGCAAAGAAATGGTATTTATTCTAAAATATTAAGTGGTGATTGGGAGTTTGGAAGCTACCAAAGCCCCACAAAGTGCAGCCGTGGTGGTGGATTTCCCTCGTTAGCAATCAATCCCTAGCGGGGACTTAACTTGCAAAAGAAAAAAAAAATGTGGCGGAGCTAACTCTCCCGGTCTCATTTTGGGCCTGCTCATCTAGGTCTTTACATGTTTGAAATATAAGTATTGTAAACAAGTTTATTATTAATAAGGTTATTTGAATTAAACCCTAGTATAAATAGACGAATTGATATGTTTGATTCAATTAGAAGTATGAGCAAAAAAAAAACGGACAAATTTGTCATTAAGTAAAACTAATATGGACAAACGTGTCATATTATAAAAGTGAAATTGACAAATTTGTCAAAAAAAAAAAAAAAAGAGCAAAACTGCTTGCTTGCATCAGACATTGAAAAAGTTACCTTTTGATTAAGGCTGATTGAATTAGAAATTTTCATGAACTTTGACAAATTCAGCATGCGGCACTCGAACATCCATTTCAGACAGTTTCTAGTGAGAGAGATATAAATCGTGTGCAACTTTAACATCTATTTGAGACAGTTTCAATCAAATGAAATAGACACAAAAAGTAAATCTGTCAAATGACACCTAAGATTATAAAAAAGAAAAAGAAAATTGGCTCAAACTGGATATTTCTGTCAAGTCAACATCCAGTAAAACTGTTTTGATTTTTTTAAATGATTAATTCTTAAACTCTCTTTTAACCGATGAGGTGGTATGCTCTAATCAGGAGTGTTATTTTGACCGAGGTATAGAAGTTTATGCTGTAGGAGTTATAAAGGACTCGAATATAAAACAAAATGTTTACATGTACACGAAATGGCACTTTTTTCCAGATTCATTAATTATTTAGCAAAGGATGCGTAAGGGTGGTCCTCTACATTTGACTGTTTAGAGAGATGAACATTGTATAACCAATTCAATCTTGTACAAGGAGTGCAGCATTTTCCTTTTTCTTATTTCTTGCTAAATGGATGCCTCTATATATCTATCCCTTCAGTGTTGGACAATCTTCTTGTGGCACCTATCACTCTTTTAATATGCATTTCCCTAGTGATTTGGATGCTAAGACCCATTTGGATAAGTAATTCGTTTGATGACTTTCATGGATTTGCTTATGATAAAACCATGTGCCAAAGATTTTTGTTAGATTTGAATTGCAAATCATATTAGATACAACAAGATTAACTTCAAGCAATGTTCTTGGACGCCCATCTGCCAGCTGGTCATACTCCTGTTTCTGTGACATTATGGCGTTAATCTAATATTTCGTATGTAACTTATCTTAGCTGACCAATAATTAAGGGAAGTTAAAAGACAAATATTTGCTTTCATTTAAATGTAACTTATCTTAGCTTACCAATAATTAAGGGAAGTTAAATGACAAATGTGGGGGAGCGAACCCGCGGGCGCCGCCCGTGATCCGGTATCAGCGGAGGCGTGGGGCCCTTCCACCCGTGGGGTTGGTAGCCCTTGTCCCGCCCGGGATGTCAAGCTATCCGGGGGGCCTACCAGGGCCTATTGTTTATTTGTCCCCCCTCTTCCGCAAGGGGAGGGGCCTTCCCAGGAGTCGAACCCGAGACCTCTTCTATAAGAGACTCTTTTGGGCACTCCTGGTACCACTGCCAGTGGTACCAGGAGTGCCCAAAAGAGTCAGTGGTACCAGGAGTGCCCAAAAGAGTCTCTTATAGAAGAGGTCTCGGGTTCGACTCCTGGGAAGGCCCCTCCCCTTGCGGAAGGGGGGGACAAATAAACAATAGGCCCTAGTAGGCCCCCCGGATAGCTTGACATCCCGGGCGGGACAAGGGCTACCAACCCCACGGGTGGAAGGGCCCCACGCCTCCGCTGATACCGGATCACGAGCGGCGCCCGCAGGTTCGCTCCCCCACAAAAACAAAAAGGCCGGCCTTTTTGTGGGGGAGCGAACCCGCGGGCGCCGCCCGTGATCCGGTAGCCCAGTGGTACCAGGAGTGCCCAAAAGAGTCTCTTATAGAAGAGGTCTCGGGTTCGACTCCTGGGAAGGCCCCTCCCCTTGCGGAAGGGGGGGACAAATAAACAATAGGCTCTAGTAGGCCCCCCGGATAGCTTGACATCCCGGGCGGGACAAGGGCTACCAACCCCACGGGTGGAAGGGCCCCACGCCTCCGCTGATACCGGATCACGAGCGGCGCCTGCAGGTTCGCTCCCCCACAAAAACAAAAAGGCCGGCCTTTTTGTGGGGGAGCGAACTCACGGGCGCCGCCCGTGATCCGGTCTGGCAGTGGTACCAGGAGTGCCCAAAAGAGTCTCTTATAGAAGAGGTCTCGGGTTCGACTCCTGGGAAGGCCCCTCCCCTTGCGGAAGGGGGGGGACAAATAAACAATAGGCCCTAGTAGGCCCCCCGGATAGCTTGACATCCCGGGCGGGACAACGGCTACCAACCCCACGGGTGGAAGGGCCCCACGCCTCCGCTGATACAGGATCACGGGCGGCGCCCGCGGGTTTGCTCCCCCACAACAAATATTTGACTTTCATTTTCAGATTCTCGTTTCATATTGGTTACAAGGAAGAAATTTGGAGTTAAGATGACAGATTAGACAAATTAAAAAGACTTGTTCTCATGGTACAATTTACAGAGATTGGATTGTCAAACTGATTCTCTGTTGCAAGGAAGTAGATAAGTAGGAAAGTTCGTCTGGAATTCCTCATGTCTAGAATCAAAAGCAACCCTGAAAAACTAGACTTAACATACGCTAAGGAACTAATAACCAGATCTCTATTAAATATCAATGCATAGGTAATCAAACTAATAATTAATCCTAAATCAGGTTAAAAAGCAATCAATCCACTCAAGAAGATGGGCACGCTATGTATACATGGAAAACCCTACTCGGGAAAAAAACCACAAGCCTTATCTTCTAAGCCAACAGACAACCAAGTACTAATAAACTGAAATTACAAGAAATAACTCACAACCCTTTTTCCAGTTGCTATTCAAATTAAGGACTTCACTATCTTGCTGACTTCTCGCCGTACACCTTTATCGTGCTTGAAACGGTCACCTCAAAGCCGCCTTCAAGATGTCTCTACTTCAGGAGAGTAGAATGGAACGAGAACACCAAGTTATATGCATAATAACTGCTCCAAAAGATGAGAGTACTTAGTACTCAAAAACTTATACCAATTGAAGCTTCATCGTGCATGCAAAAGTCGAACTTTACATGACAGTCAATGTGAAAAATACCTGCTTCCAAAACTAATTAGAATGCTAGTCCCCACAAGCACAGCTTAGCTTTTGTGGTAGGGCACTAGGGCCATCAACATGAACAAGGCAAGTAAGTTTCGGTAGAAAAGCCAGACATGGAAGAGACGTGGAAGGTCACGGAACACTCGGCAATTAGTGGAGACTGACCAGATCGTTCGCCTCCCAGTACGTAATCTAGGCCCAAAGAAAGACTATTATTAAAGGATTTAACCCTATAAAAAGGGTCTTGCCCAGATGGTTTTCGACAAAGGAACTAGCTGTCTTCTATAGGATGGGGTTAGGGAAAAATTTGCTCTCTGAGCTTCTGGGTCTTGTATTCTTGCATGGTCTCTTCATATACACAGTTTTGGGAAAGACCCATCACTATGACTTTGTTGTAAGTTCATCTCATTTTGCTTAGTTTCCAACAAAACATCATATCGATATACACCATCAGAACTTGTGGGTTTTGTCTAATTGCTGTAGCTATTGTGTTATTGCAGTTTAAAGCTGCTCCATACACGAGACTCTGCAAAACCAAGAACATCATGACAATAAATGGGCAATTTCCGGGGCCTACTATATATGCTCGTAAAGGCGATACAGTGATTGTTGATCTCCATAACCATGCCACAGAAAATCTCACACTTCATTGGTAATCTCTCTCTCTCTCTCTCTCTCTCTCTCTCATTTGTCCTAAGACCCAACTCTAAGTAATGTATTCTGTGGCTGGTACATTCAGGCATGGAGTGAAGCAACCAAGGAATCCATGGTCAGATGGGCCTGAGTTCATCACACAGTGTCCCATAAGACCTGGAGGGTTCTTCAGTTACAAGATTATATTGTCATCAGAAGAAGGGACTCTGTGGTGGCATGCTCATAGTGATTGGACAAGGGCGACTGTGCATGGAGTTATTGTAATTTACCCTGCAAATGGAACAAAATATCCTTTCCCCAATCCTTACAAAGAAGTACCCATTGTAATAGGTTTGTCTGCTTTCATAGCTTTCATTCATCTGTAGATTTTTTCCTGTCTGTATTGGGTGAACAGTGTGATTGGAATCTCCCTCTCCACATAAGTGGATGGGCCCCACATTGCAGGACATGATGATTTCACAAAACTGCTTTTGACACCTGTATATTTTGGTTAGCTTTTAGAGGAGCTGGTTATAATCATCATATGGCGGTCATATGGGGCGCATCCAGACCTTCGATCCCACACCCTACCAAATGAATCCAGATCCGTAGAAGGGTCTGGCTCATGAGATGACAAGTTGAACTCTATAATGGGCCTTACTTACTTCAAAATCTGAATAGTTTAAAGTAAACGCTAGCTTCTAATTGAATAAAAGCTGATCCCACTATGAGATTGATCGAGCATGTATAAAACACATGAAAACAACTTTAATGGATTTTTGTATTTTACATATTATCAATTACATGCGCAATCTTATAGGGATACTAACTATTGAAGTAAAATTTAGCCACGTCCCAGGCACAAGGTGTTCATTTTGAGCCGTTCATATTTTCAAGAGGATTTTACCAAAAAAAGCAGATTAGATGACCAGTGACCCCAAAAGATCATTTTAACCGTCCCTACACTAGATCAGTCATTTTGTCAGAAAATGTATTTTTTTTAGCACTTTTTACTAGCATCCCTAGAGACATTAGTTTTATAACGTTAAGGGTTGCTAGGGATCCAGCGGTGCATACGAAGTAGAATAAAATAGGGTATTTTTGTCTTCTCTTTCGTTGTCAACTGGTTATTTTTTCTTCACCAAGTCGTTTGCGCATGATTCCATTCCTTTTTCCCGTCAAAATGTAGTCTTGTGGACGGCCATGATTTCTTATTACCCGCTAAATCGCCTGTCTCTGCAAGCTTTGAAGCTTTTCGGTAGTTGCTAACATGATTTCTTTGCATTGGGGATAGTACCTAATTCTCATACTTTCAGTATAATGCTAAAAGTGTGTGCGGATATGCATTCTCAAGCGATGACAGATTAGATTCATGCTTTGATTGTAAAGCTTCTGGATGAAGAAGATAGATGAAATGTCTTTGACCAGAACTCATTAATAGATTTGCATTTAAAATTCGGGGATTAGACAAAGGCAGAGAAGATTTTCAATGGACTGAAGTGGAGGGCTTTGGGTACATGGAATACTATTATGGCTTGTTACACCCGTCATTCATTAGTTGATAAAGCTCTTGAAGTTTTCTTTTCGATGAAGGAAAAGGATACTCTCTCTTGGAATATTATAATGTCCTATTTAGGAGAGTGGTCGTGGGGAGAAAGCTTTGATGTTCTTTCATCGTTTGTTAAGGTTGTCGACTCCTGTGAAGCCCAACTCATCTATTTACACAATCATATTAGCGGTTGACAACGAAAGAGAAGACAAAAAAATCATATTTTATTCTACTTCGTATACACCGCAGGATCCCTAACGACCCTTAACGTAATAATACTAAGGTCGCTAGGGACGCTACTAGAAAGTGCTAAAAAAAAAAATCATTTTCTAGCAAAATGATTGATCTGATGCGGGGACGGTTAAAATGATCTTTTGGGGATGCTGGTCATCTAATCTGCTTTTTTCGATAAAATCTTCTATTTTAAATTAGTGGGTATCACTATGAAGTTGCTCTTGTTCTTGTTCACGCAATTCTTATCAAACTGGATGACATTGACACATTTTGCTGGAGTCGCACGTTTTGATTTGAATATTGAAGCCTTTGTATTTCTTTTTAATTATTTTTTTATGTGGCGTTAGTTTATCCCCACTCTTTTAGGATTCCGGATCCTCTGAGGCTTTGACTTTAAAAATCTTTTAAGTTAATGAACTGATCTCCACATCTGGGCTAACTTATTAAAATTCAAGCCGCCCAAAACTTAGTGTATATAGTCCTATCCTTAAATATTGAATTATACAGTGGAACCAACTCTTATTCCGATAAAAATTTAGGAATACGTAATACACGGAGATATTATTTATTTTAAACAATTCGAATTTTCAATACGTGCACCACACTAAAGAGTTCCATTAACTCATGGCCTGAGAGTATCCTCATTTCACAGCAAATCTCCACTGTCAACTAATCCACACCAAACCAATTTCGTCTTCATGTCAAATGATTTAATTCTTGGTGCCCCACCTGATACCACTGGTAAAAGTATCATCCACAATCCGTCCCCATCACCACAAGCAGGCTCATTAAAATGGTGTCCAGCTACAAAATAACCCTCTGTGGACACTTCCAGAAAACTTGGTGAAAAAGTAAATTAGTCCCCACCACAACCAAACAAAGGCCCCCATCTTTACTAATTGTCTCACAGGCAGAAGACAAGATGCATTTAGTTTTCTTATACTCAGTGTTTTCCAGCCATGGATGTCGTGCTCTCTCATGCTTTATTAGGGGGACCATCTGTTTTTAACTTTATTGGGCACTCTGATATTGATGTGGCTTTAGATTTTTCTTTTATAAAAGACAGACTAGCATGAATTATTTTTCCATTTTCTGTCATGATAGGGGAGTGGTGGAAGAGCGACGTAATGGAGGTACTTGATGAAGCACTACAAACAGGAGGTGAACCTAACGTCTCTGATGCTTATACTATAAATGGCCAGCCGGGAGACCTCTATAACTGTTCTAAACCAGGTATGAAATGTCTCTATGAAATGGTAATGATACATTTGGTAACAATTGAGGAATATGTAAATTTGAAAATTCTTTACTACTGCTCGAACAAGGATTTTTTAGAGAGGTTTGAACATCCATATCAATTCACATCGCTGCATGCATGTAACTTAGAAACAATAAATTCCAATGTGTAAAATCATCTATAAAAGTGAGGATTTTCAAATCCTATTGGAGGGGTCGGACTAGAAATTCCCCATAGATGAGGATCCCCCTTGGGTTCAAATCCTTGGGGATTTACAATTTCCGAACGTGGGTTTTCCACAACTCTGTGGAAAGGAAAAAAAATTTTTCCGCAAGGTTGCCAAGGGTGACCTAAGTAACAAGAAGAAAGTAAAACATGAAATTCACAGGGCTAAAAACACTAGTTAAGGTTTTGGGACTTGTCTAACCAGTGGGCCACCGGTAAAATTAGATTGCCGTTTAGATGATTAGGTTCTCATAAGTCCTAACCATCCAAAGTGACTGAAAATTTTGATGATTTGAGTCTATGTTGCAACTCGGGTGGGCTGGGTTATATGCATGTGGCTCGGCTCGAACTGAACCTGACTTGAATGAAACCTGGTTGTACTCTCCCATTAAAGCTCGACACAAATCTAAAAACGACCCACAGTCAAGACAAACCAGGTTCAACTTGGATTGGATACCCAAATTTCATCTTATGTTTTGCTTTTTCTGTAGTGTGTAAATTTTTGAAAACCTAGTCAGGTCTGTTAATAGGAATCAATCTGAAGTGGTGGTCATAACTCTAATTGGAGAAGAACTTTTCTTGATGATAAAATATGAGAGGCAATATATGATCATCACGAGTGGATTCAATTTCGAAAGTGGGCTCCACGATGGATTTATAGCATGATCACTTAGAGAATCTCAGACCCCAAGATCTCAATAAAATTATGAGTTGATTTTGAGTGGTCATAGTGTAGTTAGTCACATTGGATTGGCTTGAAAGGTCAAATAATAAGAATAAACTCAACCAGCCACAACCAACCTTGTGTTGATCAAGTTAGAAATAATAGCCCAAACCCAATAGAAAGGTCAAAAAGGATCACCCTGAACCTCGAATCTCATTAGGTTATATATAATTGGTTGAGACTATGGATCAAAGATTGCCACTCGTAATTGGCCCATCAAACTATTATTATTGCTTAAGAATCAAAGATGGTAAACTTTTATGAACTTTGTTGTTTTTTTCAAATAAGCAGTGATCTAATCCTATCTGCTTGATTTTTTTTATTTTTTTATTATTTAACTCTCTCTTTTTTCTTCCCACAGGAACATTCCGAATGTTGGTGAAGAAAGGAAAGACATATCTCCTCCGTCTGGTGAATGCAGCCATGAATAGTGAGCACTTCCTCTCGGTGGCAGATCACAATCTGACAGTAGTGGGAATGGACGGTAGCTACATTAAACCCATCACCACAAACTATGTCATGATAACTCCTGGCCAGACCATGGACATTCTCATACAAGCAAACCAACCTCGCAGTCTCTACTACATGGCTGCCATTCCTTACTCAAGTGGCAACGTCTCCTTCGACAATACCACCACCACAGCCATCCTTCGCTACTCCGGCAACTATTCCCAACCCTCTTCTCCGTCCTTCCCAACCATCCCCAACTTCAACGACACCCGAGCAGCCACCAACTTCACCAAACGCCTCCGAAGCCTGGCCGATAACGACCACCCCATCAGCGTCCCACTAACCATCGACAAGCATTTGATCCTCACCGTTTCCGTAAACACCTTGTCTTGCCCAGGAAATTCATGTCAAGGTCCTAATGGAAGTCGCCTCTCCGCCAGCTTGAACAATATAAGCTTTGTGAACCCAAAAATCGACGTCCTCCAGGCTTACTATAAGGGCATCAATGGTGTTTTCGACAAAGATTTTCCTGATGCACCACCCCTAATCTTTAATTTTACTGCAGATAATTTTCCGTTGAGCCTGTTGACCCCAAAGCTGGCCACTAAGGTGAAGGAGTTGAAGTATAACTCTACAGTTGAGCTTGTTTATCAAGGGACTAACTTGGTGGAAGGGGAAAATCATCCCTTGCACTTACATGGGTATAGCTTCTATGTGGTTGGAACAGGTTTCGGCAACTTTGACAAGGATAAAGACCCATTGGCATATAACCTTGTTGATCCTCCCAAGTTGAATACAGTTGGGATACCAAGGAATGGGTGGGTTGCCATTAGATTCAAAGCAAGTAACCCTGGTAAGTTGAAATTAAGTCTTTTAAGTATTAAATTGATAAGAATACATCTGTCTTTAAATCAAATTGATGAAATGGGGAGAGATATATGAAAATAATGCAAAATGGTTTTCAATGGATTTGATGAAAGACTTTCACAAACTCTGCATAATTGAAGTAATCTCATATTACAAGCTGAGCACGTTTGGAGATATTAAAATTTGAATATTGAAACAGATAATTTATAGTTAATTAGAGCTGCTTAGTTCTAAGGATTCAAATGAGACCTAGGCATGGGCCTTAATATCAATGACAACTTCATCATTATCTTCGCTCTTTAAGCGCCTTGTTTCTTGTAATTTAATTTTAAGGAATTCTAAGACTTTGTATCTCTATAAACGGTTTAAAAAAAATGAATTAAAGGTGAATATCCAAAAAATGTCCATGAAATAACCTCTTCTTCAAAAAAATAGCCAACCATCATCCTAGAGATTTAATACCTAGGAAACGCAAGGTTTCATTTACGTCTCCATCATATAGCCTTCATCCCTCACCTCATATCCTTTACCCCTCTCCTCTCTCGTACCTAGCAAACGAGCTCAGACCATGAATTCTTATGTACTCAGTTCCTATATTTTAAGGGACTATTTGTATGTATAAAATAGAAAAAAACTGAATACATTGGAATTCAAGGAGAAAATCAGCACTACCAGAGGATCATATGTAAAGAGTGAAGGCTGATTGATATCATGAGGTGGAGACGTAATGGAATCCTGACTTCCTAAGTATTGAATTAGTACGGTGATGGTTGGGGCTTCATTTCTCATCTACCCTTTACTCGGTTTCCATTCAAGGGAGAGTTATTTGATGGTCATGTTTGGATATTTATTTTTAGTTTTTCGTGTTTAACCTTTTATACAAATACATTCTTAGATATTCAATTGCATGAAACAAACTGGCCAGTTTTCTTTTGAGTGTTTTATTTTTATGTTACTGCATGAAGAGCACTAATAATGATGGTGATCTTCTCAGGGGTATGGTTGATGCATTGCCATTTGGAGCGTCATCTTAGCTGGGGCATGGATACTACATTTATTGTGAGGAATGGTCGAACCCCAGAAGCTCGTTTGCTATCTCCACCTCCAGACATGCCTTCTTGCTATTAATTGTCGTCAATCGTTGTTTCTTAACTATATTTATGTCGAAATTTCTATTCAAGATCGAATAAAGATATGGTTGGTCCAATCCCCAAATAGATTATTCTTAGACAATGCAACTGTAGAAGAGTAGGGTTTGTATTTGTAAGATCAATATTGAGTGTGTAATTGAGAACACAAGTTGTTTACTTATACTGCTTTCGATATCATAGAACTTTCCTATTGTGCCTTCTTGTTGTTTATCTCAATATTATTATTATTATTATTTCATTATTACGTTGCTCAAACAAACGTGCAATTCACCCACTCACACATGTTACACTAGTCCTTATTCAACAAAGCAACAATTGAGGATTGATCATTGGTCATCCCTCTGTGAAGGAAGATGTGTTACCCCCTAATTCATCAGTAGGTTGACAATCTCAATAACTATCATTTCAACATTTCTAGTCAAGAATGGCCTCTTACGCCGGTCGTAAGAGGAGACGCCTAGCTGCCTAGGGTTCAAATCTAGGTAGTCACCTTCCCTCGCGTTAGGTCTACTTCCCTCACCGGAGGGCTTACTATAATCAAGGATCAATCTCCCTGGGGATGGGAGATACCTTACCATTGATCCATCGACACGTTGCAATCTCATTAAATATTATCTTAATAGTTCTAGATTATCTCCATAAAGAGTTGATTAGATGGACCCCACTGGACAATGGGCAAGTCTAGAGATTTGATCCGTCCTATATTTGATAGGGGTCATACAAGTTCTACCATTTGTCCTACTTCTACAAGCCACACGAATTATACCAATATTCTTCATTTGATGTCCATATGTTTTTCTTAAAGGCTGTTTGTTTGTAAGGGTTTGAATATACTGACATTCATGGTCAAATTGGTTAAAAGGTCAGTTTTTTTTTTATTTTGGGGAAGCTAAGTGTGTATTAACTATTAACAAATTCCCACAGAAGAGTTGGGAACCCCAAATACAAAATCACTTTTCTTCTTTCATTCTGCTATATGCCCAACTCAAAAGCTAGAGAAGGCGCCAGAAGTAAAGTGTTAAATTTTACCTTTGTTTCTTCAATATTAGTCCCTTTTAGAAATACAAGTTTTAAAATTGTTAGGAATTCAATTGCATGAAACAAATGGCCCTTCAAGGGAGTAACTGATGGCTAAAAGGCTATGATATTGAATTTCATTGCGCAATTAGATCCAAAGGCTCCCTAGTTAAACAGGATTCATACGCCCCTAAAACTTTCCATGAGGCTTATTCTTTTAAGGGGCATTCGGCGATGGGTCCCTAAACATTCAACTTTATTGTCTTAGATCTACAATCTTTTCTCATAGTGTGATAGGTCTTTTTTTCAAATTTGAAAGCCTAAAATGTTTAATTTACACTTTCTTCAAATCATATCCCATGATTAGTCGGATAAGCCATTAATAATAGTCAACTACCATTTAATTAGTCATAATTAATAAAATTTCACTAATGAGATTTTCAAATAAATTTCAAAAATCGGAAATAAATTTCAAAGAAATTTCAAAAGAATTCAAATAAATTTCAAAAAATGAAATAAATTTAAAAAACACAAATAAGTTTCAAAAGAACGCAAATAAATATAAAAAAATGAAATAAAATTCAAAAAAACTCAATAAATTTCAAAAGAACATAGAAAAATTTTAAAAGATGCAAATAAATTTCAAAATATCCAAATAAATTTTAGAAAATGTAAATAAATTTTCAAAGAGGCAAATAAATTTCAAAAGATCCAAATAAAATTTAAAAAATATAAATAAATTTGAAAAGACGCAAATAAATTTCGAAAGACTAAATAAAATTAAAAAATGCAAATAGATTTGAAAAAATACAAATAAATTTTCGAAAAAAAACTTAGATAGATTTTCCAAAAACTTAGATAAATTTGCCTAACACATAGAAAGGCTTTTCAAAAACTCAGTTAAAATTTTCAAAATGAAGATAAATTTGTTAGAAATTCAGATAAATTTGCTAAAAACTTAAATAAATTTGCGCAAAACTCAAATACATTTGATAAAAAATGAAAAACTTAGATAAATTTGACAAAACTCAGATAAACTTGATAAAAACTTAGATAATTTTCACAAAAACTCAGATAAATTTCATAAAAACTCCATGTCATCCACCTTCTCTTCCATCCCTTCAGCATCCTCCTCCAAGTCGAAACTGGCAAGACGTGCACCAACCTGAGACTTGACTTGCTTACTGTTCTGGGGTGCTTACTAGCCTTCTTACTGCTCTGGATCTGGGTTGCGGGTCGAACCTAACCTGAACGACTTAAGACCTGGGACACCCAAGATGGGTCGTCTTCTTCCTTTCTCCAACGACACTGTTCTGGGACGAAGCCAGAAAACCGTGCAGGGCCCATCGCTGCCTTTTCTTCTTCTTCTCCGGTGGGATGAACTTCCGCCAGGAACCACTTTCCCGACGACGTGCACCAACTGCGCATGCGACGGAAGACAACAGCGATGGGCGGCGATTCTGCGATTTCCGGATCTGGATTTGTTTCCTCATTGACTAGGTTCCGACAGAGAACCTGAAACGCCCCGGCTGCCCTTTGGCGATGGGCAGCAGAGCTAATCAAGGTGGGTTTCCCGCGCCAAATCTGATCGACGGCAGTGAAACAGAACAGAGGAATCGGATTCGTTCTTTTTTCTGGTTTCGGAGAAACCAAAAGTAGAGACGCAAAGAGGATCCAGACATTGAACAGAGGTTTGATCATTTGTTGTAGAGGCCTTCACATCGCCCAAAGTGAAGCAGAAGAAGGGTTATGTACCTAGTTGCACGCTGTCGGAGAAGAAAGGGGTGTTGCCGCACCCAACCGCCACTTCCTCCAATCGTCACAAAGAAGACGAAACAGAGAACCCACATCATGTTTAAGTTAAAATCGCCCACATAGAACCCATCCCTGAAACGATGGGTTTCTCGCCTACACATCCGAGGTGCTAGGATAGTGGGTCCCACGTACTATCAAGAACCCATGATCAGTCCCCCCAACAAGGTCGCCCATGGCCTCTCAACAATATCAATGGTCCAGATTGCCATTGGTGGCCCACCTGGACCCCACAGTCTCCCTCTTTGGTTGCTAGATGATGGACTGCGCTTGGGAGAGGATGAGACGAAGTATGGGTTGAAGAAAAAGAGGGATAATACAAGATTTAAAATTTAAAATTTTATGCCTAAAACAGTTGAAAGGGTCAGTCATGCCAATTGTATCTAGGGACCTGTCGCCAAAATATGACTAGCTGTATGGACTACGGGTCTTAGAGGAAAAGTTTATAAACTGGAAGCCTTACAAGTCCTATATGAGAGACCTTTCGCTAATTATTTCTTCTTTTAATCCTAATTAATCCGGATACACTCCTCAAACCGATCTGAAGATATTTGGCTACATGAGCCTTCTTTGTCATATACACTGGCTTCATTTTAGGTCTCATTGAAGAAAAAAACAGAAAGTTACATCCAAGCTGGCAGAAAGTCAGGGTACTTGTGGTATGGGGTAGTTCCAGGCCCAACCTTTTTTGCACTGGATTTGGCCTTTCTTTTTCGCATCTGTGGTCTACAACCCAATAATTGTAAACACTGGACCTCCATCTATGTAATCTTAAACACCCATCTTAGCCTGCCCCAGTATCTTTAGCAAAAGCAGCCTATATGGATGTGCAATAGTTGGGCCTGGGCCTGGCTTCCAAGAAACTGTTATTTAAAAATGGCCTTTTACCTCAATGGTAGGAGGCAGCAGTTTTGATCTGACTAAACTAGACTGACTACCTAAGATTCGATCCTTGGACATGCTAAGCTACCTTCCATCACCGGACCCATTAAAAAAGTAACTAAAAATCAGCATCCAACGGCTGAGATCCTTCATCTTCACGGGCCCAGCCCCAATAAAAAACACACATCTTCAGACAAGCCAACCCCACTTGTTCTTGTGTATGGATGAAATTATAAAACAAAAAGGACTCTCTCTCTCTCTCTCTCTCTCTCTCTCTCTCTCTCTCTCTCTCTGCCTATGTGACTTTCTTGTTGGGTCGAGAAAAACAGAGCCATCATGGCCGAGAACCCGGTCCGGTTCGGGATCCTCGGGTGCGCCGAGATCGCCAGAAAAGTAGCGAGAGCCATCTCCCTCGCTCCCAACTCCACCCTCTCGGCCATCGCCAGCCGTTCGATCGACAAGGCCCGCAAATTCGCTGCCCACAACGGCTTCCCGTCCACCGTCCATATGTACGGTAGCTACGATGAGCTTCTCGACGATCCGTCCGTAGACGCTGTCTACGTGCCCCTCCCCACGACCCTCCATCTAAAGTGGGCCGTGTTGGCTGCGGAGAAGAAGAAGCACGTGCTTCTTGAGAAACCCACGGCCGTCCACGTGGCTGATTTGGATAGGATTCTGGAGGCCTGTGATGAGAGTGGGGTCCAGTTCATGGACGGCACGATGTGGATGCACCATCCGAGGACTGGGATGATGAAGGAGAAGCTCTCTCAACTGTCCATCTTTGGGCAGCTCAAGTCGGTAAGATTTTGCGGGTTTTTATTGGTAAACAGTTTTTTATCCAATAACCAATGGGATGTGATGTGGGTCCGCTGACCTGAATAGTTCCCACTCTTGACTCGGCCGAGTCATCTTGATTTAACGGAGGACTGACTCAAATATTAGAAAAAAGAAAAACTCAATTGAGTTATATCATTTTTGTAAATTGGGTTCTTTATAAATTGTTAGATAGATTTGATTTTACACCACTTATGTTTGTTTTTAAGTAATTAATGCTTGGAATTGGAATGTATTTTTTTATTTTTTTAGACACCGGGCCCATGAGAGAAAGCCGGGAAAAATCCCCCTGTGGCCTCCTGTGTGCTAGTGCAATTTCGAACCCATAATTTTTATGTGCAAACCGTGGTCCTAAGCCAACTGAGCTACCCCTCAGAGTTAGCAATTTTAAAATAATGATTAAAATGTAATTTGATTCTTATATTTTGTTTTGATTTTTATAAGAATTTGTTTCCTTCTATTTTCCTATTTTGATTATGGTTAATAATGTAAATAAATAAATAAAATTTCTTAGAGCAGGATGAGTAGTCTTGTCATTTTTTTATTTTTTATTTTTAATTTTTTTGTGGGATCAAGTTCTTGGGTAGAGGCCAAATGGACTTAATCTAATAATAAACAATTATTGATGGGCCGGAAGCAAATGGGCCATGTGTGAGCCCAGTATGCTTTGGGCCATATAGGGCCTGAATCTTACACCATAGACTTACGGTGGACCTAAGTGTGATGAGAGAGAGGGCCAAATCGACGTTATCCAATAAGCAAAAGTCTACTTGTCCCGGGTGGGAGCCCGGGACTTGGACAAACAAGCCCCCCTGGGGTCCCTGGGGGGCTTGTTTGTCCAAGTCCCGGGCTCCCACCCGGGACAAGTAGCATCCCTCATCCAATAATAAGCAACTATTGATGTCCCAGGAAGCAAATGGCCCATGCATGAGCCCAGTGTGCTTTGGGCTGGGCCTAACTCATTATCTATGTCCATCTACTCTCTGTAATTTTTGAAAGACATCATGCAATGTAATGTGTAAATAAGCCTATGAATATGATATGATATATATATATATACATATGTAATGCCTATTTCGTTTTAGATCCACAGCACATCTACATATGCACCTCCACCTGAATTTCTTGAGAATGACATAAGGGTGAAGGCAGACTTGGACGCTCTTGGTGCACTTGGAGACACTGGCTGGTATTGCATAAGAGCAATCTTATGGGCTGTCAATTACCAGCTCCCCAAAACCATCACAGCTCTCCCTGCTCTTGAACTCAACAGGGATGGGGTCATACTTGCCTGTGGCTCTTCTTTGCTATGGGAGGATGGAAAGTTGGCTACTTTCCACTGCTCTTTCCTCTCTAATGAATCCATGGACCTCTACCTCTATGGAACTTTGGGCTCCATTCACTTGAGAGATTTCATAATCCCCTACAATGAAGACTCGGCGTCATTCTCCTTCTTGTCCGATGCGAACTTCACTGAGCTACATTTGGGCTGGAACAAGAAGCCTGACGAGATTTGTGTCGCGTTGCCACTTCCTCAAGAAGCTCTAATGGTTCAAGAGTTTGCTAGGCTGGCGGCGAGCATCAGGGACTGTGGGGGCTGTCCAGATCCCAAATGGCCAGAGGTTAGCAGAAAGACCCAACTAGTGTTGGATGCTGTGAAGAAATCAATTGAGCTCGGTTTCAAGCCGATAGAATTGTGAGGTTTTGGCGCTTCTCCTCACTGCTCACTCCTCATGGGACTGGTTCGCATGCTTTTCTTATTCACATTGTTCAATGTTATATAATCTGTAGACCTCAGATCACTCTTTTAGTTCCTCTGCCATGTATCATTTCTTAAAGATGTGCTGTTCTCAAGCTAGGTAAAAGTTGACAGTTTCATCCATACGGGCAATTAGCCATAACAACTTGTCAACCTAATTTTGAAGTCTATTTTGCACAGAAAGCACCATGCAGATAGTATCATTTATTCTTTGTTTCAATAAATTATGCTGAGAGCTGAATGTTTGTAGCATTAGGTTGATCAAATTTATACAATGGGCCACCGTAGGGACTATCAAGGCAGTTGAATTAGGAACATCAAAGTATCAAACACCCCTTGGGAGGTGAGAGTGAGTCCTTCCCTGAAAATAACACGCACGCATGACAAAAACTGAGAGTAGACCATTCGTTCATTTGAATTTCAAAATTTTGATTCAGATCACATTGGTCATTGAAACAATTGAGAGGACTGTTACAATTTCCTTAGCTTCCTAGGAGCCCTTTTTTACTCCCATGAAAGCTCTTATTTGACAATCTTAATCAAAACTTCAAAAACCCTTTTCAATCAATCCCATCATCTCATGAGAGACCCACTTCAAATCCTAACACTCAATGAATGTTTTACGCTCCCTACATGCAGAACATGCAATCCCAAGGCCACTTTTCGGCTCCCAACCTCATCAACCAAGCTCAGGTCCTTGCAAACATCAACCTTAAGCTTCACCAGCCCAACCTGTTGGGCACCCAAGAAAACCTTCTCAAATTGAAGCAAATGCTTCTTTGGGGAGTTGTGTATAGATGGTGGAGTGGAGAAGAGGAAAATAGTATGACTTCCCTCCATTTCCCCATCATTCTTGACTCTTAAATGTATATCAAAAGCTAGATTTTCACAGCTGTTCTGAAGAACTTCAATTGACTTGCACTTTTGAGAATGACAGATATGGCCCTCTTCGAGGGGGATGGAGACTAGTTTAGGTGCTTGGACTAGGTGGTGGCTGAATGCCGTGTAGCTTAGGCCATCACCGAAGGAATAGACGGTTTCTCCAGTATAAAATCTATAGGTTCGACCTGGGTAGCCGGTCGCCGGATCCGGTCTCATGTTCATGTTTGTCATAGGGACTTTGTCAACATAAGATTGAGGGTACCATGTCATGGGTAGCCTTCCACCTGTGTGAATATATTGATCAGTAGACAGTAATATACTTATACATAACACTGAGTAAGGAATCTATAGCTTAATATTGAATAAATAGGGCTTCCAGCACAGTTTAATAAAACTAGTTTTGACTGTCCCAGTTAGGGTGAATTGACTCGATTCAATAGATCACCAAGTGGGGCAAGTCAAATGTGCCCGGCTCATTCCGATTACTGGGTATGAGTTGATCGCCCGAGAAATAACTAGGTAAATTTGACCGAAAATGTAGGACTTATTAGTGCAATGAGAGGATTTGAGGCTTTGCAGATTTTTATTTCCGCAGGAGAGAGGAAATCTCCGCTCCTACCTACTCCTCCCATAGGAAATCAAAGTCCTCTCTATCAAGGAAAAATGAAATGATTTTCCTTTTCCACAAGGAAAATTTGTCGCATCAAACATCAGAACAGTGAGTTGCATAAAGAATAAGAACAGTTTTCCTCTCTACCGTAGAATTCTCTCATTGTACAAATGTAACAGCCGTAGTTTCTGAGCTTTTAAACACTGGTTGCAGGCATGATTTGGTCCAGGGTAGGCTCAGTTGGAGCTCGTCCAATTGGAAATCTTGGTCTGGTCTAATTGGAAACCTTGTTAAACCTCATCTCAGTCTAATGTCCAGTAACAGTAATTCAAATTCATGGGAACTTACTTGGATTGTAACGGCCAAAGATAATATCTGCAATGGCAGCCCCTCCAGCTTGACCAGGGTATCCAACCCACAGAATGCCTGGGATTAGATCATTGCCTTTGGCAAAAGAGATATCCATGGGCCCACCAGACATGATCACTAGAATCACAGGGCCCTTGGATGCATTTGTGACTGCTGTTATTAGAAGCTCCTGTTGTCCTGGCAGATGAATGTCCAACCTATCTCGACTCTCTGCTTCCACTGATTGGTCAGCCCCCATGATCAGAACCGTTGCATCTGCCTGCGATGCAGATTTCTTGGCATCATCCAATTGAAGACTGTTTCCGGTGCACCCCACATTGAGACACCCAGGTTGATAGACGGTTGAAACAAAGGCTGCTAGGCCTTGCAAAGGAGTTGTATATTTGCATGGAGTACCTGTGGACAGGCACTATATTAATTTATTGTCTACAAAGGCCAAGGCCCAGTTTTATGGATATAGATCAAGATTTTCAATAAAACTGGGCCTGGCCCATTGATCTTTTAAAAATCTTAGCATCAGTTAATTCCTTTTCAATAGCAGCAACTAGTACCTTCATAGTTTCCTATCATTGTTTTGGTGACTTTGGCATTGGGCCCAATCACTGCTATGGATTTGATAGTGGTGGTTGACAATGGCAGTGATCCCCCAGCATTTTTAAGCAACACTATGCCTTGCCTTGCTGCTTCAACAGCCAGTTCTTGGTTCTCTGTGGTACAGACATCCTTGGGCCCCAGTTTTCCATAAGGCTGCTTGCTGGGATCCCCATCAAAGAAGCCCAGTCGCATCAGCACCATGAAATTGTTTGTAATCGCTTTGTCAATGTCTGCCTCCTTCAAAATCCCACCTTTCACTGCTGCTTCTGTGTGTTGGCTCAGAAATGTTCCGCAGTTGAGATCCAATCCTGTCAAAATTCAGAAGAAAAAAAAGAAAAATCAAATGATATTAAGCAACAAATTTAGATAGCAAGCAATCATCAAATTTAACTGTCCAATTCGGGTGCTTATCCATCAATATGGACCATCCAATCAAGAAATGTTCAGAGAATATCATTGTAGAAAATTCCAGCAATCAAAAGAGGTTTTCTGCTGCCAACGAGCAAATTTGATGCAAAATGAACATACCTGCCAGGATGGCCTTAGCCGCGGCTTCTTCTGGAGTTTTGGTGTAATGCTGTGAGTTGTAAAATACATCTACTGAATCACAGTCTGAAACAATGTATCTGCAAGCGTTCAAATGTGTACCAAAAAATGTTAATAGTTAATATTAATTACAGTAAGATAGATAACATATATATCTGAAGAAGTGCATCCCAAAGTGTTGGGCCATGATGAACTAGAATGGGAATATAGTTTGGCAAGGTTTTGATGATGACAATGATGAGTGTCACACACACACACACGAGAGAGAGAGAGAGAGAGAGAGAGAGAGAGAGAGAGAGAGACCCATTCAAATTCCAGTCCCCGCGGACGGTGCCAGCCAGCAGGTCAGGGTCCGCGCAGGTGGGAATTCCATTAACTTGGTTGTAAGAGCACATGACACTAGCAACATTACCATCAGTAACACAGCTCTTAAACGGGGGTTGGAATGTATCATCCATGTCCTGTTTGGTGACCTGTCATCACACCCAAATCAAATCACCAACTGAAAGAGAGAAATAAAACTACCCAGTTAGTTACCTGAGCTCGAGAACAGTACAATAGAAATTACCTGAGCATTGAAATGGTAGCGATCCACGCCTTTCCAGTTATCCAAATCATAGGCGGTATAATGCTTACAGCAAGAAGCAACCTTAAGTCGATTTGGGTCGCCACTGTCTGTTTGTTGCAAACCTCTGACATAACCAGATGCATATTTGCTCGCAAGCAAAGGATCTTCTCCTGGGGTCTCTTGGCCTCTGCCCCATCTGGGATCCCGGAATATGTTGACGTTGGGGCTCCAGAATGTAAGACCTGCTAGTCCCACATTGTACATTGCTCTGGCTTCTGTAGAAACAACCTGCCCACACCACATTCATATGTCACATTTCATTTCTCTGTTTTCACTTGGTCAACTAGACTAGGTAAATAACAAATTTAATCAAATTTCACTTACATCCCTCACAATAGCTACATACAATGCCTGGGAACTATTTATATGTACATATCTAATCTTTACATACAGGTAATGTTTTTCATAAGTACGGATCATCTTTGCTGATAATTTTTTAACAGTGATTTGCAGTCTGCATTGAATACAGGTACTTTCAACTCGGTGAAGCGATGATTTTGGTTTCCCTTTGAGGAGAAACTAGTGGTTAATTGAATGTGCTTTAGTAAATGAAAAGAAGAGGTCCAGAATGCAGAAAGCTTGGCTACTCGTACATGGTTAGAGCACTTCATATTAAAGAGGCAGTTGTTCTATCAATTGATTTACTTAAGATTTAAGAGGCAGTTTTCATTAAACCACTTCCCTTCACCTACCCATAAATCCATGTTTGAAAATCACCTAAAAGAATTGAAGCTTGACTGAGTCAACTCAGCTGGAACCCAAGTCCCGAATCAAATCAGCAATCAGTGCTCTCTACTGACTCGGCCAGGTCAACTCAGATAAGCTTCTTCCAACTGGGCCTAATTCCCACAAATAAAGAGATTCCACCAACCCTTGAAATTGTAACTTTGCTTTTCACTCTAGTTGCTTTTGCCCAATGAATGAATTCCTTGAAATTATATCATTTCACTCTAGTTGCTTTTACTCAATCAAAATGACTGAACTCTAGAAGGTCTCGAGATAAAAATCAACAGCATCAAGATATTCTCTTTTTCAATAGCTAGATCAGAGAGGATTTTCTAAGATAAGCACAAGTAGATATATTGTCTCTATAGTAACTAATCATCAACTATTTAATATCTGACTTCATGAGGCAAAATCCACCACTGCATATCTCACACACAACACACACACACACAAGAGAGAGAGACCCAAAATGCCAAGTATCATAACAATTGCAATACAAGTTTATCATATACAGAGCTGGGCATCACGATTTGAATTTCCTGGCCCAGTCCAAATGTCCAATCAACTGGACAGACTCTGACGATACAATGAAAGGAAGACATGAGAAAATGAGAGGGAAGTGATGGAACCCAGGTGGATATGAAGAAATGCCAGAGCATCATATCAACTAATCTACCAACTGAGGCAGTTGAGGTTGCCCGAATCGTGGGTAGTGTCTCCCTTTTGGCTTGAAAGTCCACAAGATGTTGATCATGCAATTCCTAGTATTGAATTGAGGCCGTTTGTTTTAAATGCAGTCACTGTATTTCAATCTGACATATTTGGGACAATCTGACTAGTGACGAGAGGGATTGGAAGTCGTAAGTCTGGTTCAACAAACAACCAATCCAATTAATGATAGGGAGAAAAATTCAGAAAAAAATTTAAATCTGAAGAACTGTTTTCAATCAGGTTATCTCCAAGTGACTTCAGGGCCATATTTAACAAGACAGATTGAAGAGTATCATGAAAACAAATGCCTCAATGGGTCATGCATTTGCAAAAATCCAACACATTCATCAAATGGGATCCATATTTTTCATACTGTGGTCCAAAAATCAAAATGGTCCCCTCATCAGGTGTGCTGCATTTCGTGCCCAGTAAGGACAATTGATCATTGCCTTTGTCACTGTCTATCCATCTGATACCCGCGACCCACTTGATGATGAGTGTCCGGGCCCGATTCCACGTCGTGCATGTTCAAGTGGGTCCGCTGATGAATACCACTAAAAGTACACATACAAGCCATGTTGGCTCTTAATCTGTCTCTATGTATATCCAAAATTCTATGTTACTGAATCTAATCATCATTAAGATGTCATAGGTCTCTACCATCAATGGCTGCCTTCAAAACCACATTTAAGGCTTCCTCTGGAGATGTAACAATGGAACTTAAAGCTCATTTATTTTTTTAATTAATTGCATGTTGATAAACATGCATATAGCAAATGAGACTTCAATGTACCAATTAAAACCAATGGCCTAATCTTTTTTCCTGCATTTATCATATAATCATTTAGAGATGGAGGTTAACATGACTCAAATCTTTAGAAATCTTTGAAAACCCCATACACATTTTATCCTTCTTCATCCATTTTATTATCATCAACAAGAATTTAAATTCACATGTTCTAAGTTTTAACAGGTAAATATTGATCATTTTTTGAAGTGCAAATGGCAGCAATGCTAATGAAAACCAGCAATCTATTTCACATCCAGCTGTCGAAGTTTCAAATCTATACTAGAAATCCATAAAAGGATTGATTGAACCGGCATCACAATCAGAAACCCAAAACCCATTATTGAAAGTATTTGGATTCCTTGAAAGCCTAATCAGAACCAGGAGTTGATTCATTAATATCAGAACCAGGAGTTGATTCATTAATAACTTCTGTATAGATGAATGACCATTTTCATCATATTTTTAGCAGGCTTTCCTTTCCTAAGGGTGTAAACAGAGCGGGCATTCATACTAACGGAATTAGACAAACTAAAATCATCTAAAACCAAGAAAAAGAAGAAACAACTAAAACAAAACAACAATCACCTTGTTATTCAACGTATCGAAGCCATTAGCTTTTAATTTAATCAAGCAACAATCTTAAACTTTCTATTCTAATTAAACTCATTCACAAACGAAAGTCTTAAGCAAGCCCATTAGCTATCAACCACAATAAATCAAATCTAAACTAGCACAAAGAAGGAAAAAAAAAAAAAAAAAAAAAACATTTCTCATCTTTTAATTATAAAATCTCCACTTCGCGTCTACAAAGCAGTCTCTAAAGTTCATACCAGAACAGAAAAATCAATCAGTACTCTCATTCAGAAAATATATCTATAGAATACACACTCAGTTTCTACCAATGTACTAACATTTGACCAACTACACCTGCATATATATCATCCCAAAGAAGAACTTCATTACTCAATGAAAATCCAGTCAGAATCAAATATATCGACCAATGCCAATAACAAGACATCATCATACTTCATCAAACAGAAGAAACATATTCAGAAAAATGCTCATAGGAGGAAAGAGGGAAAAAAAAAAATGAGGAAAGCTCACCTTCCCAATGGCTTCAAACAGAGACGCATTGAAAGAAGCTGCAGTCAAAATAACTTGAGGAAAGCTCGTAGCACCAGGAACTACACTGGAGAAATGAGTCCCAGGCCCCACATATGAGACTCCATGCAATGCCTCAGACCACCACTCATAGCTTGGAATCCCAAGCCTCCCAACAGCTCCTGCCTTATTCACCACGAACCCAATTTTCTCCTGCAATGTCAGCCTCTTCACCAAATCCTCCACTCTAGCTCCAGTCTCCAATGATGTATTGCAAAACCCAAAGCCCCCCACGTCCGGATTCTTCACCACGTCACAGGCAAACACAGGAGATTGGCAAAAGACCCCTCTGCAACCCAAGCAGATGAGCAGGACTAGAAATGGAGTGAAAACAGAGCACCCCATGACTTGTAGAGGCTCTGTTCTCTCTACTTTGGGCGTGGGTGTGGTTGTACATATATTTATAGTGCTATAAAGTCTCTATTTTTATCCAACCCGTGACAAATTGAAAGATTGGTATTGAATATGAGAGAGGGAGAGAGAGAGAGAGAGGAATCTTGTTGATTGGGGGAGTTGAAATTTTGTGGGCTGATTGGAGAGCCCGTGAATAAGGTTGTTTTAGAAATCGCAGAGAAGACGAAGGTATCTTGGGACCGTAAAGACTGTTGTTTGTATCTATGTGTTTCTGATTATCGAGACTGTAACGCGATCACGTGAAGGATCGGACGGTTCATAGGCCTTGTTGTCTGAAAGATGAAGATGATTAGTCGGGTCGAATGTTTTAAAGAGTCGGTGGTGGGGTCGGCTCCTTCTTCAGCTTGGCTTGGGGAGTCTTCAAGGTCATGGTTGTCGCTAAAATACGGACGCTTTGTATTGTGATCACCAAGATTGTATGTTCTAACCACTTAAACAAAACTGTGCAGTGGAATACGGATCCTATGAGGCTCTTAGGCTGGTTTGGTTGCAAGTATTTTGGGAATTCTTATTTGGAGCATTAGAGGATCCCAAACGCAGTTCCCGAGGAGCAAAATTCTAAGAAAACTCATGTCAAGAAGCATTCTAAATTCAAAAATTCCCATAATTTAGTCGGCCCAAAGTGACTTTTTACATGACCCGCTAACTCTCACCTTAGAGTCTCAATCTAACAAGAAATTTAGTAATATCCCGTAACAACCACCCATTTTGTCAAGAATTCATGTCATAAATTCTCTCAAACGTACATAGTACATAGGCTCCTATAATGAAAATTCTCTTAAATCTTCTCAACCAAACTACCCCCAATAAAAGAAACCCTCATCCGATAGAGTAGAACTCCAAAGTAGGGCTTAACGTCAATCAATTCGAATTTGTTTCACTGTTTGATCGACTGTTTGATGAAAAAAAAAAGAAAGAAAGACAAACATGATCAACAGTCTTAAGCATTTCCCTTTTCATAGTTTTCATCAACCATACAATCCAACCGTGGTTGGATTGACAGAAAATTTGAGGGTACCCTGTGTGCTACAGACAGTTCTAATTCCTGTTGGTGGGCCCCGCTATGGAGTTCAACTCTTTCTTTTTTTTTTTTTTTAACTAAAGGATTTCTCTATGTTAAAGCCTCAGAGGATCCGACTCAGTGAAATGTATGAGGGGGTGTGACTACCGTTTAGTTACAAGAAGATAGATGAGGATTGGTTGATGGAAGTGACCCAATTGGTGGAAACAGGCACTTTTTTTTTAGTGGGCTACACAACTTTTATAGAAAGTGATGGACCCCCACTATCAACGAATGACAGGCCACCTATAATTTGGTACTTTTGGAATTTCTAATCACTTATAATTTTGCGGCAATAGGTCACCCTCACCCCCCTACTAATCACTCACTGATGGGACGATCCAGATCTATTGATTCATACACTTGGCACAGCAAAAATTTTGGAGTCTGAGTCCTCTTGCATATATATATATATATATATATATATATATATATATATATCTATATCTTACTATGAAAGTTAAAGGTGGGCCCTCATATTTAAGTTGTTGATATTAGATCTGGATGTAAGGGCCTCCGCCTTATCTCTTATAATAAGGTGAGTGATGCTCTCATAGGAGCACATCCATATATATATATATATATATATATATATGGGGGCTCCTAATCTAAAGCTTAGGGTAAAGTAAGCTAGATAAGTTCAAGTGTGTAATGGGGCCCATATGGGGATGGAGATGGGGACGGCGGGATTTTAAGGACTCCCTGGGACCTTCTTCTTTGTATATGCGTCAACCGTGATTTCTATCATCTCCATCTGGATTCTAAAATTTTAATTGTCATGAGTCTATTCGGATTTATACACCGTCGATTCAACAGTCCAGTAAATTCGGATTTGACCGAAAGTGGGTGGATATGTACAATTCAGGGGTCGTGTGCTTGGTCCATTTGGATGAACCAAGGGTGGCCCTCACAAGGACGAGCTTAGGAGATTTCATTCTAATTAGCTTAGAAGAACCTTACCATATACATACATACATACATACATACCAGTTTTCAAGGTGCGCCCAACTCATGCTACTTGATTTAAGGCAGTAGAGATTGTAATCAAATAAATAAAAATATTTGAAGGTTGGCCCACCTTACTGCAAATTAATAAATCCAATCGGCAGGTGCTGTACGTAGTTTTTAAATGGCGCTTTCCACCCAAAATGCCGGCTGTTGTATACTTTGTTCACTTTGAATTTTTTTCTATCTACCATCATATTTGATGATAAAATTCAATTAGTAAGGATTAGGATACGATTGCAATTAGAATGAAGGTGAGCCCAAATCGGCTTTAGTCTAACCCGGGCTATCCCACTTTGAGCCGAGCTTGAGCCTTAGATTTAGGCATACAGGTGGGGCTTAGATTTAGTGGCTGAGAGCCTAAATCACCGGTCCAGTCCAAATAAGATGCACAATTTAGGCAAAATTTTGGGCTTGTTTGGGAGGTCTATTCTATTTTTTAAAGACCATTAAAAAAAGACCCATACAAAAAAAAAAGCCATAGAAAAAAGAGGCTAAAATAAAACAAGGTGTTTGGTAATGCAAGGGTCTATACTAAATAGACATTTTTATATAATTGGTTGAGAGTTTTTAACATATTTCTTAAGATCCACAAGGTATTAGGCCATGAAAATTGAATCCATGGACATGCTCAGCCTTCCAAAAAGATCTCATGGTTTGGATATTGTGTTTATAGCCAACATAATCCACAAAATTATACCAAATGACTCACTTTTTTGCACATATCTAGAGATTGGTGATAATCCAACGGGTGAAATTTGGTCTTATGGTCATGTTTGATATTATGAACATTACTAACGGTTTATATTTTATTTTACACGCCTAAATAATAAAACAAACTAATTGCTCATGGACAAATGCAATATTAAGCATAGTACATCAATGATTATTTTTGTTTTGCACATATCTCAAGATTCACAAAGTATTATGTGATCAAAATTGACCGAGTAGCCATTCTCAGCCTTCCAAACATATCCAACGGTTTTGATCTTGTGTTTGGGGCCCACAGATCATAACAAATTATATCTAATGGCTCACGGTTTTTGGCACATATCTCGAAATTGGTGATGATTCAACGGCTGAGATTTGTATGCATGGCTTTGTTTGACCTTGTGGACATTTTCAACGGTTTGAATCTTAATTTGCCTTCTCATATTTGAAGAAAGATTAAAAAAGGGATTAGGCGTGATTATGCACAAAACACTATAGCTTCACCTCTTATTTTTTCCCTCTATCTCTCAACTACGTTATCAATGGGGCTGTGGAAATGCCTCTACTTCTTTAAAATGGGTAGAGGCTGAAACACTCTATTTTTTCAAACCTCTATCCATTGTAGAGAAATAGAGGGAAAAATTAGACCTTCCAAACATGCACTTAAACTCTTTTGGACACGAACACAAAACCCAATCAACTAAGCTTCATCTTTATATGATAGGGTAAAAGACAAGTTTTTTTTTTTTTTTAATAAAAACATGATTCACCTAGGCCCGGGCTTAACCCTTTTCAGGCAGGCTGAGTTTTGGCCAAGCACTTATGTCATGAGTCGGGCTAGGGCCGAGCTTGAATATTGCACAACGCACCCCAACCCATGCCATGACCACCTCTATTATCAACCTTTCATTTAAAGATTTTGTCATTGGTTAAACATGTAAAGTCATTGATGGAGAGGGCTGCCCGATGTGGGGCCAATAAATTTAATGGGATCCACTGATAGCATTTATCACTTAGAAATGGATCTTATTGATTTTTGGGATTCATTTGTGATAATTTTTAATGGAAACAAAAGGTTGATTAGTTTGGATAGAGTTTCTAAATAGTATGCTGGAGATAATTCGATCGCACAAAGACTCAACATTCGCACTAGAACATGTTCATTTTTCATTTCAAATTTCATCCAACAATAGACTGAAAACAAATGATAATGTGTTTCAAAGATTAGCTAAATTGACTATATCATTGAATCAAAACGTATGTTATCATTAATTACTTCTGCTCAAGTAATACAATAAACTTTCAATATCAAACTTTATAATATTATAAATTCATAATGATATCATTTTATTAGTTGTTGTTTTTGTACACATTTTAAGTATTTTACTTATATTTATTGGATGGACAGTTAGATTGCATGTGGTTAACTAAAGGTTTTTTTTTCTTTTGTACTTATTTATTGGCTGAATGTTTAATTTCATTGTATTCACTGTCTAATTATGTTACTATGTAAAATTTTAATTACTGTAAAAAATAAAAAATTAAGTGACCCTGCTAAACTAGGGCTACGGTGCTAGTTAGAATGAAGGTGAGGCCAAATCAAACTTCAAAAAGTGCAATGTAGGTATGTTTTGTTGGTAATGTGAATTGTTTGGACATTGCCAGTTGACGGAGTTAAAGCCTGACTTACCCGGTACAAAAAATCCATTTGGACAAACTTTTTGGACAGAATTTTGGACAAACCCTATGGTATGGCTTGAATATCCCTTATGATATTCAACCCATACCATAGGATTTGTCTAAAATTCTGTCTAAAAAGTTTGTCCAAGTAGCATTACTCTACCCGGTATAGTTAGATGCAGGGAAATTTTCCTTTTTGTGGCTATGTAAGAAACATCTTGGGCTCTATAGAACTTTATACATTTTTAGGGTTGGGTGGGTGGTATGTACTTTGGTCCGCCCTTAGGGGACTCCCAGTGCTCAAGAAAATAGTTGTCAAAGAGGTTGGACACCCTCATTAAAAAAAAAACACTCTGTATTATAATTTAAATTTTTGAAGATTCTGTTCAACTCCTTCTAAAAAGAGGGGTGACAATGTTTTGGATGCAGACTACTTTTTTTTTTCAATTTTTGAACAGTAATGAAAGATTTCATTACAAAAAAAGAAGGTATAAAGAACAAAAAACCAAAGAAAGAGAGGAAGGGGGTGTGCAAGAGAAGTGCACCACCTCCAACCCTACTAACAAAATCACACACACCGAAAGAAGCAACCCATCAATCATTTACATAATTACACCCACCGAGGGAAGCAACTTATCAACCCCTTACTTGGCTAACACATCTGCCACGGAATTAGTCGATCTAACCTCATGACAGAAGGAAACATTCAATCCAATAGATAACTATCTAATTTCATTCAGGTAGAAATGAAACTTCCAAGGATTAGTCTTCCGCTTAGACACTTATGCGATCTCATTAGAGGAATCACTTTCCATAATAAGCGTACCACCATAGCTACTAGAAAGCAAACGAAGACCTTCAAGAATGGCTGGCACATCCGCTTCATTGGAATCATACACACCTACATACTTGGAAAAAATAATTAACACCCCGCGAAGCATCTCTATAATCCCGGCTGGACCTGACTTACCCCTGAAGCACCATCCATATTAAACTTAAAAGACCCCTAAAGGAGGAGGATACCAAGGGATTGTTCTCCTCTCCTTAAAAGAGCCACACCCCATGCAAGCTCCGAAACTAGAAATAATATCGTTAAAGGTAAAATTAGAGAATTCATTTCTAACTAAAGCCCATTTTGCAATTCTAAAGGTGAATTTGGATATCAAATTTGTTGTTGATGATGAAGAAATCCTAAAGATCCTATCATTCATTTCCTTTCAAATTGACTATAAGAAAGAAAATGGTATCATGCTCTATAAGATTCGGCTACACCCCATAAAACACCCACCCAACTGAGACTCTGCCACATCCACAAATACTTGAATGCTATTCATTACTTGAGCCAATTGCAGAGCTCTTTTTGGTATTTAAGGACGAGGGGCCATCGGCAGGCTTGGCCTCAGCTCTAATAAAGGACCAAAAACTTAAATATCTGCTGGTGGCAGAGACGATTGGTCCAGTGGCTCACCTGCCAAACATATTAAACTGCAGGATCTAAGTAAATGGGAAGGCAGTTTCGTCTGATCCCATGGCTTTTATTTAGTGCACGTGAAATTTTGCATATAATTATATATAACAGTGACAACCACAGAATGCCCAGGTGTCATTTCTTAAAAACACACTAGAGGAATAGATTTCATGTAAGCAAGGGGTAGGCTTAATATAGATCTGATCAAATGATCCTATTCTTTAATTGAAGGGCCTTAAAATTCACTTACTTTTATAGTGTAAGTTTTTTGTGATTAAAATTTAATAACTTACATAATATTGAGTTGGGTTCAATCTTAAATTTATGAGAAAGTTTGTAGATAAATTTAGCCGATCAAAGGCGTGCATTCTCTTTGAAAAACAAATAAAGGACTTTTAAGGGAACATCTGTGTAATGTATTTTCTCTAGACGTGAAAGGAAAAATGATGCATTTTTCACCTTATTTCTTGATGTTTGGCGCGGTTGATTTTTCTTAAGTAAAAACATTAAAAGTGGTTCAGTTATTTGCGAATTCATCAAAAAGCTTGTCTGATGAGGAAAAGTTAGGAAAGGCAGAGTGTTATCCGTGAGCGTACTTTCGTTTTTATAAACATTACAAAACACGCTCTTGGTGTTGTGGAATATTTGCAAGTCTAAGGGTATGTTTGTGTAATATTCTTCCACGGAAAATCGTTCTCATTTTTCAGGCATTTGGTGCGGAATAATTTCGCGGAAACGTTTTCTTGCATTGTTAGCATTTTCCTTGATAATTGTGGAAATCAGTTTCCTATGGGGGGCTATAGAAAATGGATTTCCTCGAAAAACTTCTCCGTCTTTTCCTCACTCTTGTCCATTTCAACCCAAAACCCTACAACTCTTTCATTTTTCTTTAAATAAATTATTATTTGATGTTCAATAAATAATATACATGTTATGTTATTTTTTTTCAAAAAAAATTGTTTCACCAAATAAAAAAACTTGATTTTCTATCAGGAATCCACAGCCGCACCAAACAACATTAGCACCAATTCAACAAGGAAAAAAATTCACACCAAACATAAATTTCTAAATTCTGCGAAAATCCTTTTCTGAGGTTTTCATTTCTATGAAATTTGCTGACATGGCAATTTTTTCCTTTTTACAGAAAGAGTGTATATACAAATGTACCCTAAAAATAATCAACTATTTGGGCCGCTATCACAAATTGGGCGCATTTTGAAAATGGCATCATAACTATAGAAATTCTACTTCCATCATCATCCACTGCCTGTCCCACTTGCTCCAGCCACCCCCACTGGCAGCCCACATACTCCAAAGGCTGTTTCTCTTTTAAGTCATGTCTCTCCCACCTTCATGTTTAAAATTTTCATTTCAAATATGAACAACTTAAATTCAAGTGCAACACATGGAATTGTTTCCATCAAACCAGGAAACTTTAATAACCATACAGTTGTAAGCATCCCTAGAAATCCTATGTACCATTATACAATACACCCACACTACTCACGTTCTGGATTTGTTGTGATATTCACCCTACACCGAAACGTTTTAATAAGATCATGATATTTAGTGAAGGAGTTAGTTCTCCTAAGCTCAAGCTTAGGATAAAGTAAGCTCAAGTATGTGGTGGGGCCTACCTGGGGACCCACATGGGGATGGAGATGGGGGTGGGGGGGATGTCAAGGACTCCATGGGATCTTCCTCTCTGAAAAATTCAACCATAACCGTGATTTCTATTATCTCCATTTGGACTTAAAAATTTAATGGTCAATAATCCATTCGAATCGATGCATAGTCGATCCAACGGTCTAGTAAATTCGGATTTAACCGAAAGTTGGTGGACATGTGCAATTTACAGGGTTCACGTGTTTGGTCCATTTTGATGGTCAAAAGGTGGGCTCCACAAGCATTAGCTTATAAGATTTTTTTCTTAAACTTGAGCTTAAGAGGGCCTTGCTCTTTAATGAAATGCTCTTTAATGAAACTTTATTATTTTATAACATTGGGATGAATCTCCAAATTGTTTTCATCATCAGCTGAGCTTATCCCAATGATTTTAAAATCCCCAACATATTTGAAGCCTGCTACAAGACAATGCATGTGCCCACTAAAATCAAGATAATATGGCAAGTTGTGTGGCCCACAGGGACAGCAAGCATTTTCCTCTCATATCATACGTGATGGAATGGCCCAATCCTTCTATCAAATCCATAAGCCGTGGCAATCATATGTGGTCCATTTGCTTCACTGTCATTCACATGGAAGAGGAATAAATAAAAAGTGTGGGGCTTATGTTTTATAGTTTGTTGAGGCATCCAACTTCCCCCGTCTGGATCCATGATTAGGTGATAGAGATCGTTGATCTAATCCCCAAGCTCACCATAGGTGATCTATCACAAAAGAATAATGGCCTAAGATACAACCAAAAAAAAAAAAAAAGGCATTTGCTATTGCGGGCAAAGCCATCAGCGTGGGGCCAACCATATATTTTATTAGGGCTCGTTTGGCAACTCGAGAGGAATCCTCTAGTTAGTTGATTTCTTTATTCCTCTCATACGATGCTATCTTCTGTGAGGATTTCTCGTGAAGAAGATTCACTCAATTTCATGTTGGCAAAGATAGGAAATTTGTTATTTGTAAGGCCTATGTTTTATAGTTGGTTGAGGCATCCTACTTCCCACGTTTGGATCCCTGTTTATGTGAGACAGACCATTGATGTGATCCCCAAGCTCACCATATTTATAGGTGAGCTATCACAAAAGAATAATGGCCTAAGATACAACAAAAAAAAAAAAAAAAAAAGGAAGAAGGCAGTTGGAAAAGACATCATATGAACCATATATTTCATTAGTGTCAATTACCTGACCGACACTACCAACCAAACACAAGAAAAGAGCGCTCGTATAAGAGCAAAAACGCCAACAAAACTATAAGTAGAGGCCCTAGGAATAAAAGAGGATTCACCCCTTTTAAGGACCCTAATGCATCTTTTAAGAACCCGTTTCGATTTCACCCATAATATTATGACTATTGAAAGAATCACTTTCTACAATCAAATTGTTTATCAAGTTATTGAGAATAAATCCAAAGAGCCTCCAAAATATCCAAAGCTTCCGCCTCTTTTGAATTCTTAACTTTCGCATACGTGGAGTTAATGAAAAAATATGCATCTATAAAAATATAAAAATGCATCAAAATAGGACCCAACAATGAACTGATACACATAAAAGGTTGACTAAAAACCCATTCAGCCAGGGTTATGCATGACTGAATCATGATTTAGATGATTCTTGTTGCCTTTTTTCAGACCTAAAATTGTACGAAAACACGACTGATTTGTGTGACTAGGCCGAGTTAACATCATTAGCAAACTTGGACGAGTTAAGTGAGTTATTGTCATTTTTAGCCTTATGAGTCACGAAAATTTTGACTCACCCTCAACAAGGACAGGTTTGACTCAGCCCAGTAGCAAATCATTCTGACGAGTTTTTCAGCCTCAGTTAAATCACAGAATAATTAGAGGGACCCTCTACATTCTGCTTGGGCTTGAACTTGAAGCAACCAAAAACTTTTGGAGAAAGTCAAAATTATGGCCTTGTGTATAATAATTCAACAATATAATGATCGTTTCTCAAGTTGCTTCATATGCAAGCACACTCAAATCAAGTTCAATTTCCAATGGTGAAGATTGTATAATGAAAGACGTGTTTTGCCAGTAGATTATGGACGGCGGGGCTACCACTTGAATGGTTCTCACTTTTGAGCAAGAGGCAATGACAACTTCTACATGTGGCCCCCTGCTGACTCGGGATAGGGTTAATTTGACTTACCAGGTACTTTGAACTCGGTACTAAGTACTTTGAACTCTCACCCATTGAAAATCCAACGCCCAGTACATAGCCTGATTTCTTTATTAAAATTCCTCATAGGAATTTTAGATGTTGGGTTTTTAAAATATCATGTTCCTTAGCATTTGTAAATCTCATATTTTTTTAGACATGAAATTCTTAAATTCTAGAAAATAATTATGGTATGAGATATCTCCAAATTTTATTTCAATAGGTATTGGTCTTATAAATTAAAAAAATTATAGTCTTATTAAAAATGTGATTTACACAATCTTATAGTATTCATTAATCACATTGGTGGAGACCAATTTCTATTAGGGTAAAATTTGAGGATAATTCTTAAATTAAGAGTGCATTTTATTTTTAATAGTCAACAAGTCAGTTCCACTGTAAATTTTAATTTTAATTTTTTATTTTTCTTATGTCGAGGAACCACCAACTCTCCTTTAGTCGATTATTGGTAAAACTCCAAATACACAACACCAATGACAATGCACTTCAATCTTACAATGACAAATCAAGATCCATCCATAAAAATAATAATAATAATAATAAATCTTAAAAAAAAAAAAAAAAAACTTTTCCTGATCACGTTCAGAGTCCCATCCTTCGCCCATGATCAATCCATAAAAATTAAAGATTAAAAAGGCATGTCAAACACTAGGGACTAGGCCATGCTCAATTATACATACATTTCATTTCATGAGATCCCCTGCATGATTAAATAATACATCAGATTCGATCCACAACCATATAAATATATATAGATTGCAAACAACACCACTGCATACAATTAAAGAGGCCAGCCAAATCATGAGCTGGTAAGCTGAGCCGGCTTGAGCTGTGAAGATTGCTGGGATAGAGATCCATATAAATAAATATAGAACGAGTAAAAACGACAGAAGGCGTCGATAAGAGTAAAGGCAGGCCCTCGTCCTGACTCCTCAGCCTCCTGCCCTGCCCGTGATTGGTGATTGTGCAGCCTCTGCTTTGTGCTTCTGCTGCGAGTGCGTGCTGGCTGGAGACCTGTTTCTTTTTGCCTACATCAACATGTGATACATAAGTCCATAAGTCCAAATCACCACCGTTCTGTATGCTGGGCCCCACCTGGCCTGCTTTTTTTTCACCACTCCTTCTGTACTTATTATCCTTCTCAGCATTCCACTCCCATTCCGAATACAACCAAACACAACTGTCAACCAATAGTATTATGAGATTGGGGCAGCAGTAGGTGGGCCCTGCCCCTTGTACCACCATGCACACCAGTACCACACTACCACCCCTCAACTTGGTTTGAGTCTATTTGTTATGCCAGGAATGCTGCATGAGCTGAGCTGGCTTTCATGTAATTGAATGTTCAAGAAATGTATTTTTGTATTTCTTCTTGTACTCATTCATGACTGAGTCGTGAGGACATCTTAGTTTCACGCGAATGTTTGGAGGAAATTGATCCTCTCTAGTTCGTTTTTCTTCAAATTTAAAGTAATACCGCGAACAACTGGCGCTACATAATCGAGAAGAAAAGGCGAACATTCAACAATGACCATCAAATAACCCCACCTTAAATGGAAATTGAATCAGTGAAAGATGATAAATGAATACCCTGCTTTCACTTGGTAATTAATTATTTAATACTTTGGAAAGTCAACGTCTTATATCTTTTACACTCACTTGTTTTAATAATCTTTTAATATGAATTTCTATGTATTTAATTCATATTTTATTATAATAATAAAAAAAGGTTCTTAATAAGACACATACTTATCTACATAATCATTGGAGAATGTTTTCCTCCAAGTCGATTGTATATTACAAATATGTAGTCCAGTTCATGAGGACTACTTGGATGCATGTTTATCAATGAGAGGAAGGCACATGGAAAAGTCTCCTTATGGACAATAGAGAGAGCGCAAAACACTTAATCCCACCAAATTATCCTAGTCTTTGATTAATCCTAAAGATTAGCGGCGTCTTAACTTAAATTATTTTTTATTCCATCCAATGATGAGTAATGAAGGTTCAATGAGTGTAAAGTTGAGCCGGATACCAAACCACATATGACAAAAGTGTCAGAGGGGTTGTTTTGATTAAAAGGTGGACCCAAGTAAACCCATAAAAGCTTGACTGCATATGCAATCCGCTCGCAGGAGAACATTTTCCTTTATACATGGATAAACCTTTCGGTTCGTGGGCCACCTGCCACACTTTGCTTATGTGCTTATCAAAAGTTATCACAAATCAAACTGTCAATAGGTTCCCATCCACCCAACAAAAACTCTAGTTTTCTGTCCATAATACAGTCACATTGCTGACCCATTGGACTCGATCCATAATGCACAATTTATGTGATGGCAAACAGAGGCTTTGGATCATCATTTTAGGTGCTCAAGTGAACCACCCAGCTTCGTCATGTTATAATTGCAGTGATCATGAGTTTTTATACTCTGGCATTGATTTCCGAAATTTGATAATGCTATGCTGACAGAAGTCTCCATCCCACCAAAGGGAAGAAGAACATCATAAAGCAAAAAGGGATGTTGAAGATATGTAGGAAAAAGGCAAAATCATTCTATCCAAGGGTGTGCAATTAAGTGAACCATCGTTATTTTTTGTGGGTGATGTAGCCAAGTAAGAAACTGTCAACCACAAGGGATTGTTTGCAGGAAAACAGGGTTGCTTGATCAGTCCATGATGACATTGACTCCTTGGATCTAAGGATGTGGATCTGATCAATAATAAGCTTTCTGCTGTTTTTTTTTTTTTTTTCAAAATAGAGCAGCTGAAGAGTTCGTGGGTTTTATTAGTCCAACCAAATATAGTGAGCCTTAGAACTTTAGTCAAATCTAAAATATCAGATCCATTGGTTCTTGATGACCATCAAAATGAATTTTGAACACAAGAAAGGCAAAGTTCTCTATTTTAAGTGTCCTTTTCATAGCCCTAAATAAACTATTATCAACACCCATGGGATTTGAAATTTTTTTTTTTTTTTTTTTTTTTTCACTTAGAAGTTAGCTAGCACTTGAAGAACTTTGCCAATATACTATTGGTCTCAATTCCGGATGAAGGAGGATGGTTGCCTAGGTTAATGGTTGTCATAAAATTTTCGTAACAACATGAATTCTAAGACACTATATTCCATGATGATGAGCTAGGACTCGAAAATCCCTTGTATGTACAGGACTAATGGACCTCACAAACTGTACTCTTCTAAAGCATTAAAAACAATTTGCCGCTAAAGCGGCAGAAGATTCGATCTGATTCAAAACTTATCTTCTTCTTAAAGTGATCTACAATCTTTAATCAAAAGAATCATTGCTAATTTGGCCTACTCCTTGGCTCCTTGTCGGTTGTAACATGACATGGGTGGATTCAAAGAACTTTCCATCTCATCTAATGGGTCATGAGGAAGGGGACAAATGGAGGTCATTACTTTCTAGGACCTGCGTATACGGCAGGACTGACTATGGAAGCTTTATCCCTTTCATTGGCTCCCATTGAGCTAAATACCCATCTAGTGGTGTTCTCCAACTAGGCTAGCTATTATCATGTGTTAACCTCATGTGAGATAAAAATAACTAGATTCCATCATATCATCCTATATGCTTTTCTACCAAATCTTTACATAAAGGAGGATTAATTAGAACAAATGCAAGCAAGTGGCACACACACCTTCGGCACCTTTACCATGAAGAGTACTGAAACATATCCACCCACGGAAGGTAAATCTTGATGGAAATCTCTCCCAGCTGAATACATTGCTAGAATCCAACTATTAGAATTTTTCTTAGTTGTGGCCCTGTGATTGAAAGAGAGATTGGTGTGACCCCTTTTGGAAATTAGCTGTTAGTTTTTCATGACTGTCATCAGATCACATGGGGCGGATCTCCTTTCACCAATCAATCATCATGCAAGGCATTTCTTGGATAAGGAGACAATTGATGCATTGAAGTATGCAGTTTTCAGAGTTTAGTAGATATGGCATTGTAATGAAAGTAACCAACTCTAACTTTAGTATCTCAACTAGAGTACCCACAAGAGATGTGAATGGAAAGACCTTTGAAAAATCAAGATACACATGAGCATGTGCTGTAAATGTAATCCCCGACTTTTCAAAAGCAAAGCCCAATGGGGTAATGTTTGTTGCATTGCATCTTGTAGCAGTTAAAGTTAGTATCAACACCTCACCTAATTAAAGTTAAAGAACTATGATAGATCATAGGAAAAGACCAGTAATTTTGTCTAATTTAGACAATTAGGGGGCCCTGGTAGGTCTTCTAGATAAAATGACAAGCATACCAACCTATTATATTAAGTTTATAATATGAATTTGTCGGTGATTAAGCTGGGGTTGTCCTACAAATTTAAATTAATGTAAACCTGCCAAATAAATGTTGCCAACTATCTTTGGCGTGTGATGAGTTGGATAAACCACCAAAGAAAAATGAGAAGTAGATGCATGGGCCAGTATGCAAATGATTAGGTGCCAAGAGGTATGGGCCAGTATGCAATTCCATTTATGCATAAAAGAAAAAAGGTTCATTTCTCTTGTAAATTATTATTGCCAGTCTTAGAAATATATCACTGTCAATGTAGACTTAGGAATCAGTGAAGCACATTGTCATGGGAAAACTAGCAGTGAGTGAAAGAAGTCAAAACCTAATTGTTCAATAATTCAACTTAATCCGCCTTCTTAGACCTGTCTACGAATAGAGAGTCCAATGAAAATTTTGATAATGTTGCATATTTGAATAAGAGGGTCTTCTTAAAGTCAGCTTATCTGTCAAAGATCAGACTGATTAGACATTGCTAAGTAGATGAAGGGATGGATTTCTATTTAACATTCCATTTGTTGGTCTTGTATGGTGCCTTGCAATGTCCTGTAAATATTAATAGACAGATTCTTCTTCTATTTGGTGAGATCAATGTGGCCACAAACATGCCTTAAGTTGTATTCTTGAGAGGAACTCTATGGGGAAGGTGCCTTGTTTAAGATCCATCAGTTCTATTTTTTTTATTATTATCACAAAGAGGGTAAGAGATCGATGGGTCACGAGTTTCATGAGCCACTGGGCTACCTACAGCAACAATCATGGAAAGCAAAATTAATCATAAAGGAGATGGGCCCAAGTGTTCCAAAAAGAGGCCATCATTCAAATGAGTTTGCAAAGGGGGTGGGGAATTCTGTCTGCAGTATAAATTTTGAACTAGAACCATTTCCCCAACTTTTAACTCTTTTCCAGATTGACTGGGCTAATGTGTTGAACATGGGCTTACACAATGGACAATATAACTAGATTGGATGAGCCCAGTGGCCCAGCCCGGGCCATGAACACCAATGAGTCCTACAGTACCTACCCAATTATCAAGCACGGCTTCCTGCAAAGGATCCCATATAACCCTGGGCCAGGTCTCAAGCATATGATGGTCAAGGTCTGGCCTGTTTGGCTATTAGATGGAAAATTTAGCCTGGGTCTAGCTCAATATGGGGCTGGCCCATCAGCACCCCTTGAGCAACCCATAAAACCTGTAAGCTGAATTTAGAAGCAAGTTAGAATTAGACGAAATGAGCCATAGTTAAGACCCAGCTGTCCCGCAGCTTGAGCAACTAATACCCAACCACAAGCTTACTGGTATGGTGTTAGTTTTTTTCCACCTACCATAGGGTCCTGTATTGTATGTGACCAATGTGAGAATTTTGATTAGCACATGTCTATTAACTGGGAAGATTCTCTCAATTAAAGGTGTCTACTCCAAGAATTGCCTCATTGGGCGTTGCCCATTGGTCTTTACCTTTGTTCTAATTAACCCGCACTCATCCTCCAAAGAAAAGATCCTCTGAATTAAAGGCGTCCGCCGAGTCACCCGCATTGATCTCTCTCTACCTTCTCTACATAAGAAAGTAAAAAATAGAAAAAAAAAAAGGGGCAACAGCCAAAGTGATCATCACAAGTCAGAACTTCTCCAGTGATCGCTCACTTCATCAGTCAGTGGGGCCAGTGGTCCCCACTATCATACCACGTGAATCTGGTGGTCTTTTAAATTGCTCCCGCCAAAAGTAACTGCTATGTTCATAGTTTGAAATGCAGAGCCGCTTGCAATAGGATGCGAAATCAAATTCCACTTGGCCTTTTCCTTAGATTTCACAGAGAAAATCACACCATCATTTCTGAAAAACTGACCCCCACTTTTTCAACCTTGGTCTCCCCCTCCATATCTTCATCACAAAACCAAAATTCCCCAATCGAAGAACTCCGCTATAAAAGCAGGGAATTAGCCCATCTCTTGCAATCCCGCATTTCAAACAATGCCCATATCGATTACAAGAAAATCCATGCACAGGTTATTGCATCCGGATTTCAGTCAGACACTTTCCTAAACAACCTTCTTATCCATGGGTATTCCAAAACTTGCTCTATTCACAATGCACGGAAGCTGTTCGATGTAATGCCTCAAAGAAATATGATCACTTGGTCTTCTATCATTTCAATGTATACGCAACATGGTCATGGGGATGAAGCATTGATTCTCTTCTCTCGCTTTCGGAGCTCTTTTATTGATAGCCCAAATGAGTTCGTTTTAGCGAGTGTTCTTCGCGCATGCACTCAATTAAGGGCTGTTGATTGTGCTACCCAAGTTCATGATTTTTCTATCAAGGCGGGTTCTAGTTCAGATGTCTATGTAGGGACTGCTTTAATCGACTTCTATTCAAAGAATGGAGACATTGAGGGAGCGAGGATGGTTTTTGATGAACTGCCCGTGAGAAATGCCGTTACATGGACCACCATTATTACTTGTTATTCACAAGCTGGAAGAAGTGAAGTTTCCTTGCAGCTGTTTAATCAAATGAGGCAGACTGGTACTCTACCTGATAGGTATGTTCTTTCAAGTGTGATGAGTGCTTGTTCAATGCTACAGTATCTTGAAGGTGGTAAGCAAATTCATGGTTATGTATTGAGAAATGGAGTGGATATGGATGTCTCAGTTAATAATGTGCTTATAGATTTATATTCAAAGTGTCATAGAGTTAGATATTCACGTAAAGTTTTTGATAACATGGTCATTAAGAACACTGTATCTTGGACGACGATGATTGCTGGGTACATGCAAAATGCATATGATTCTGATGCGATGGAGCTGTTTTCAGAAATGAGCCGACTTGGGTGGTGCCCAGATGGGTTTACTTGTACAACTATTCTGACTTCATGTGGCTCTTTAGGGGCATTAGAAAAGGGAAAACAGGTGCATTCTTACACTATAAAAACCAATCTGGCATGTGATGAGTTTGTGAAGAATGGTCTAATTGACATGTATGCCAAATGTGATTCTTTGGCAGAGGCAAGAACTGCTTTTGATGCTGTGGTTGAACACAATGTAGTGTCTTACAATGCCATGATAGAAGGATATGCAAGTAATGGTGAGCTCTTAGAAGCATTGAACCTATTCAGTAGGATGAGGTTCAGATCATTGCCTCCTAGCCCTTTGACTTTCATTAGCCTTCTTGGGGTGTCAACAGCACTATCGGCCATGGATTTGAGCAAGCAGATACATGGTCTCATCATCAAAGTTGGAGTTGCCTTGGATCTTTATGCTGGTAGTGCTCTAGTCGATGTTTATTCAAAGTGTTCATGTGTCAATGATGCGAGGGTAGTGTTTGAGGAGATGGCGGAGAGAGATGTAGTTGTATGGAATGCTATGATTTTTGGGTACACCCTAAATAGCCAATGTGAAGATGCCCTCAAGCTCTTCCTAGAAATGCTGCCTACAAGAATAAAACCCAATGAATTTACTTTTGTTGCACTCGTTGCATCGGCTAGTAATCTTGCAAGTCTATTCCATGGTCTGCAGTTCCATGATCAGATTATAAAAAGGTGTCTTGACTCAGATCCTTATGTTTCAAATGCACTTATAGATATGTATGCAAAGTGTGGAAGCATTGATGAGGCTCGAAGACTGTTTGACACAATGCATGGAAGGGATGTTGTGTGCTGGAACTCCATGATCTCAAGATATGCGCAGCATGGGCATGCTGAAGAAGCTCTTAGAGTCTTTGAGTGGATGGAAAAAGAGGAAATAGAACCCAACTATGTCACGTTTGTTGGTGTGCTCTCTGCCTGTAGCCATGTGGGGCTTGTTGAACAAGGACTATACCACTTCAATTCAATGAAGTATGATTATGGCATTGAACCTGGTACAGAGCATTACGCCTGCATAGTTGCTCTATTGGGTCGGTTGGGGAAACTGCAAGAAGCAAAGGAGTTTATACAACAGATGCCAATTGAACCAGCTGCAATTGTGTGGAGAAGCTTGCTAAGTTCTTGCCAAATTGTTGGTGATGTTGAGTTGGGGAAATATGCAGCTGAAATGGCAATAAAAACTGATCCAGGCGATAGTGGATCATATGTTCTATTGTCTAATATTTTTGCTGCTAAGGGCATGTGGGCAGATGTGGAGAAGGTAAGGAAGGGAATGAATTGCAGTGGAGTGGTGAAGGAACCAGGACATAGCTGGGTTGAAGTGAAGAATCAGGTCCATGTGTTTACTGTGAGAGACCGGTTGCATCGCCAGGCTGATTTGATATACACTGTATTGGACCAGTTGACACAACAGATTAGTGGTGTTGGTTATGTGCCTGACACTACTATTCTTTTGGTGAATGAGTGAAAATTGAAAAATAGCTACATAAGATTCAAGATACTAGAAACAGGAAGAAGTCAGTTTTGAGATTGTCTGAAACCAAAATTGAATGGTCTTATACCAATTCAAGTGAACAAATTACTACAGTGATGGTCCCCACAAGCATAGCTTGGGGGGGTGGATAGCCACTTCCATAAGGAGTACCAGGGCTCAAACCCATCAGAAATCAGCCATGCCAGCCAGTGTGGCGGCCTTCAAAAAAAGATTACTCCAGTCATGAAATTCTTCAGAAGGTGACTTATTTTTTTTTTATGAAGAAGAGGGTATGTCAATCCTTGAACCCTTGACCTATTTTGTGTGATTCTAATCATGCAACCATAGAGCCAGAAGGGAGATTGGTAGAAGGTGACTAGTTATCGTATCGTAGTAGAAAGATGAAAAGATAAAAATATCATTGCTCATGTGTTTAAAAGAGAATCTTGCAGAACTCATCCAATGGATACACAAATTTGACAGGTAAAGGTGGAGGCTTCTCTTTATGGCCACCCACACTGGTCTGTAGAGGAATCTTAAGGGTTATCACGGGAGCAAGCTGGAGCAGAAAGTGTGTGGAGGAGGAGAGATTTAATTGCTGCACCTAGGCATTATTGACGAAGATGGCGACATTGCGCCAGATATCAAGAAGGGGTAAAAGCCAACTGGGCGCGCCCAAGCTTTCTTCATTTAGCCAGCATTCTTCTGTTCCTCTGCGGAAGACTAAGAGAATGTGAAGAAAGGTGAAAATATATTAACGACACCTTAACTGTGTTAGCTCCAAGCAAGTGTTTCTGTGATTGGTGGTGACTTCTACTGCAGTTTCACAGTTGCAAAAAGGAAATAGATTTCATGTTTTCGAATGTTCCAATAAGAGAACTTTCACTTTACCTTCTAGTGGTTTTTGAGTATCATGCTTTCCCGCCTGTCATCCCGTCGAATGGCGTTTGGTCCGGCAAGCATATGCCTTTAAGAGATGGTGGGAGAAATTCAAGGATTGCATGTGCATTGGTGCATAAGTCAAGAAAACATGCAAGCCATGGTCCTGGGTATGTAAGTATGGCCTAACCTTAACCCCACATAAGGCGTTCCTTTTAAAACCGTAAATCATATAAAGCATCAAATATCATATAGACAATGGGCCCGGATACCTACCAAATTGATTTGGCATTGATCAACCCGTGCATTGTGGCCAAACAATGAGAAAATAGGAGGAGATCAAATGGAGGCCCATGAAGTGGGCCCCTTCGAAGAGCCTCAATTATTTTTTGGTGAGTTCAATCCCAAGATGACCAAACGATTAAGTTCTTTCATTTTCAGATTTTCATTAAGCCTTCCTTGTGGCCCCTCCCCTTTATTTTCTTTGTGCTCATATTACTTGCATAATATTTTCATCTGTTATTTAAAATTCATTTTTATTTTCGAAAAATATTTTCTCTATAAAAACAAAATTTCAAATTTATCCCAATGTTATCTCTTGCTATGTTATCCTGATAATGATAGTTCCGGCTTGTATTTGACCAAGAATAAATAAAACTTGAATACATAGGAATTTATAGTTAAATTAGCTCTATCTGTAAAATTAGAGTTAAGGGGTGATGGATATATCAGGTGAGGAAATAAATATGATAATATATATATATATGGACCCGACTTTTCAAATATTTGAATTATTAGGGTGATGGTATTTTTATTTTCCATCTTTTCTTGATTTTATTTTTATATGAAAAAAAAAAAAGTATTTGTTCAAACAATGGGATAGATTATGTTTGTTGTCACCTTGATATTCATTTTTAACCATTTGGAGAATTGAAGGTATGAAATGAATTCATATGCATTTAATTTTTATGTATTTTATGCAAATAAATATTCCTCTTTTAACATTGGTGCTGACTTTCGGACTATGTGCAAGAAAAATATTCATTTCCTTCCAACCTTTCTTTGTCTTCTCAAGGAGTTCGTGTACGATACACAATCGAAGCAGCAAATGAGACGCGTGGTGGAGGAGCAATTTACACACATCAAATTTCCTTCGTTTCGTTACGACCACAAGACATAGGCTGCTGGTCCCGGCATTATCTCCGTTGAGATTTTATCTCATTTTTCTTCCACATAAACTTCTTATAAGTTATAACCCCTAATGTTTTATAAAATAACCCCCATGTTCCACATGAATTCACAAGCTTGCCACCATTCTCATTCCTAGTGCATCAACCTCGTAGTGGAGCTTGTCTTTCACATCCAATCATCTCAAATGACTCTGTATGAAACTTTTTTTTTTTCTCTTGGCCACTAAGGTAAATTTTACTCTAACTAAATTAACACTCACTCCGGATTAATAACAGATAAAATATGTATTTAACTTTTCTTTTCTTTCTTGATTATATAATAGATATAATTTAATCTAACAACAAGATGGAGAGAAGACTTTAGTTATGATAGATTAGGTTGATATATGATTTTAAGCAAATTGAATTTTGAAAACACAATTATGGTGTACAGTTTCACAGAGTTCAGAGCTTATTTGTTTATCTAAGAGTTCAAAAGAATGATAAAATATTTAATTGTAAAGAATCATTTTGTGAGGATTTAATTTCAGCTACTCCTCCGGAGGATTGCTAAGTGGGCTTGTGCTAGAAAAGAATTTTCGAATCTTAAGATAGACTATATTATGCATAATTGAGGTGCTTGTTTGAAGAATCTTGGCATTCTCCATCACATGGAGTTTTAAAATTTAATGTGGATAAAATGGCAAAAGGAAAACCAAGGCTGACCGGCATTGGATGCGTTTTAAGAAATCATAAGGGGGGACTTTTGTATATCTTCTCTAAATATATAGGGATCAAAGACTAATGAAGCTGAAGTTATGGCAATATTTGAAGTTTTATGCATTTATCACACCTCATTCCATCATTATCTTATTGTGGAGAGTGATTCGGTTAATGCTATTTCTTGGATGAGAACAATGAGGGGGCCATAGAAAATGTCTCTTCTTTAATAAAACTCCTTTGTTATCAATAAGAAGAAACACATATGAAGTCATGATGAAAATGACTTTAATGGTAAAAAAAATTGAAATTCCAATAAACGATATAAGGTAGAAATTTTGGATATTTACCTGGGTTAGGAGGGTTATTTGATCATCATTTTTTGATATTTACCATGGTTACTTCATTTTAAACTACTTTTTAGAAATGAAAGTGTCAAAACTCAAAAAAAAGTCAATTAGATGAAATAAAATTGGTTAAAAAAATGAACGAACTTACAAAGCTAATCCAAAAATTCACAAAATAACCAAAAAATAATCTCTTTGTTTCATGAAAGTGAACAAAGGAGAAATGAAAAAAGAGATTATTTGAGCCCTCAGCCTTAGAAATTTATTTTACCATAAATTCTTAGAAACTCTATTTGTATAGCTAAGGGCCTGTTGGTAATTTACTTTTAAAATAAAGTGGAGTGAAGTGAAATAAAAAGAATGAATAAAATATAAGTGAGTTATGATGGTATTTTGTTTTTAGTTGTTTGGGATAGAATATTTTTGACTTTTTGTATGGGGAGATGGAATTTTTTTGTCTTTTAGTGAGTAAATGTTGTTACTTTTTGACTTTTTTTGGAAAAGATGGAGGGAATTTTGTGAAAAAGTATTTTTGATGTGATGTTTAACTTGACTTCACTTCACTTGACTATATTAGTAAAATTACCAAACACGCCCTAAGAGAATCCATTCTATATCAAACCATATAAGAGAAGGGCCGTCCCCATAAAAACCCTAGTACACTTTCAATATAAATAAAAGAAAAAAAATATTTTTATTTATTTATTTCAGTACCCCATCCGTAATTATAAACCGAACGAGGGGCATTTTGAAAAAAAAAAGACAAAATCCCTCCGCACCTATAAATACCTCTCATTTCCGCCATTTTCATAGGATTGAGGGTTTCTCTCTGAAACACGCTCTCTCAACTCAATTCATATTCATTTGTGTTTCTAGAGATTACCCTTCCCCTAATTTCATCCATTCCCTATACATTCACTTCATTGATCGAAATCCTCTTCTCCCAGATGCTGCAGATGGACGTCTCAAGCAAAATCCAATCCATTGATCTTCGATCCGCCTTCTTCACTGGTTCGGCGGCTTTACACTCTCCGAAAACCAGTCTCCGCTCGATTTCCACTTCTCCAACTCAATCCATCAGAATCGGCATCAGTTTCAACAAAAAGTTCAGTTTTTTGAATCGTAAGTGGAAAAACCCTAGAACTTTCCCAAGAATTTCGGCGGTTTCCGCGGAAACCTCCGTAGTGGAGAAATCTGCAGGCGTAGATGACTTAGAATCCCTGTTTTCTGATACCGATGCTCATCAAAAGAAGAGTAATAAGCCGTCGAACAGCGGCGCGTCGGGCGTTTCCTCAGGCGTTAGGTTAGAAAACATCAGCAAGAGCTTTAAAGGGGTTACTGTTTTGAAGGATGTGAGCTGGGAAGTAAAGAAAGGGCAGAAAGTGGGGTTGGTGGGTGTTAATGGCGCTGGGAAGACGACCCAAATGCGGATTATTGCAGGGGAGGATGAGCCTGATTCGGGGAATGTAATTAAGGCTAAAGCGAATATGAAGATTGCGTTTTTGAGCCAGGAATTTGAGGTGTGCCCCAGCAGGACGGTGAAGGAAGAGTTTGTGAGCGCGTTTAAAGAGGAAATGGAGATTGCAGGGAGGTTGGAGAGGGTGCAGAAGGCGCTGGAGAGCGCAGTAGATGATTTGGGGCTGATGGGGAGGCTTTTGGATGAGTTGGACTTGCTGCAGAGGAAGGCACAGGCTGTTGATCTTGATGTGGTGGATGTGAAGATAAGTAAGATGATGCCAGAACTTGGATTTGGTCCAGAGGATTCAGAGCGGTTAGTGGCATCCTACAGTAGTGGGTGGCAGATGAGAATTTCTTTGGGCAAGATTCTGCTTCAGGTGATTCTCTTCCCCTCAAACACTCTTTTTTTTTTATTTATTTTTTTAGAATGCTGTACATATTGTTATAATACTGAATTGTTGATTGGAAAAAGCTTTGTTTAGCAGTAATTTCCAGTTGACTGCTTCCATCTCTTCATTTCAGTTAATCAGTTGGAATTATATGACATGGTTATTTAGAATTGTGGCAAGACTTTTTTGGACTAAAGTTGTATTTACAAATCTGTTCTTCATCTCTGAATTGATGTTCCTCGTATGTAATGCTTGATTTTTTTATCCGGGTTTTGATACAGTAGTCTAAACTAGTTCTTTTACATTATACTGGGCTCATGCCTCTGTTGATTTGTGCTATGTAAATTATGAACCCTGCAATTGGTCCAGGCCTCTAAATTGTCGGTACCATCCTGTCAAAGCTCTCCTCGTTTTCTTTTTATTTGCATGAGACTGAGATAGTGAAAGGTGACACTCATTTCCGATAAAAAAATTATGGTGCCTGAGTGCAACTTAGGAGTATTGGTTATCCATGGTTGTGTCCTTTAGAAGTCACTGATTTGTTAAACAAAGGAAAGTGTATAACATCTTTTTAGTTCACTTCCTTTTCATGTACCTTAATCTTAAGAGGAATGTGTGTACACAATTTTAGACTTGGTACTTGAGTATGGTACAGTGAGACACTTGTTCATGTTTACTCTCCAGAGAAGCATATGTACAGGACCCAAGCCATTCAAAATATGGTACCCACCTTCTATATGTTCCATTAGGGTAAATCTGCTCATCAGGTGGGCCACAGGAATTTATACTATTATTGATGGAACAGTGCTTCAACAACAATAATGATGTACTGATGTTGGATGATAATTTTACCTGTCCATTGCTTTCGTTCAATTGTAGACCATCTAATGAACGGGCCAGACTTACCAGCATATTTTGGGGATTAGGACACATGCATTATGATTTCTCCTGTTTAGGTCCTTGAATTTTGTGTTAGCATGTTTTTGCACATATATGGTGGGTCCCCTAGGCAAGTTGAGATCTAATCCCCTCTTCCGTATTCTTCTGGGGCACAAATGGCCAGCGTGTGACTGAGACAATTCACGTGTGGGTTGGGTCTTGGACTCCAGGAGCACCCAGATCCAACAATTGCATTTGTAAACAGTAATAAGGCAGGGTCCAGGTTGGGTTCAATTGGATATGGTGTATCCCAGATCTGAATTAGCCCAAACGAAGCACTGTGATGCAAAGAACAGGAAACGAAATCAAACAAAGTCCCTAAGAAGCCTTACCTTTTAAGAGATGAGAGAGAGAGAGAGAGAGGTGGGGTTTTTGAGAGACCAAATATGTTATTGTTTGATTTTTTTATTTATTTTTTAGATCTTGAAGCTGTGGATCTCAATTCATAGTTTTTAAGTTTAAATGCCATGGATGTAATTGTAGCACATTATAGACTGAAACCTCGTGATTGACATTGCCAATGACAAGAAGTACTTTGGATTGTGAATTTATGGCCCTTAATTCCATATTTCTTGTCCCATATGAATCTATGATTGGCCTTTAATCATTGTTATTGCCTTTGGTCCGGAGGTTGAGCACTAAGATTTTCATTCATTTGCAGGAACCTGATTTGCTACTTCTGGATGAACCCACAAACCATCTTGATCTTGATACCATTGAGTGGCTTGAAGGTTACCTTAAGAAGCAAGATGTGCCGATGGTCATAATATCTCATGACAGAGCCTTCCTTGATCAGCTGTGTACAAAAATCGTGGAAACCGATATGGGAGTATCCAGGACATTTGAAGGGAATTATTCTGAGTATGTTTTAGCAAAAGCAGCATGGATTGAGTCTCAATATGCAGCATGGGAGAAGCAACAGAAGCAAATTGAGCAGACAAAAGACATAATAAATAGGTTGGGTGCTGGAGCTAATGCAGGTCGTGCATCCAGTGCAGAAAAGGTACTTCAGATTTGATTCTCTGTCAGTTACTCAAATGGAAAAGATTTATGCTCATGAAAAAACCTTTGTAACTAGATATTGACTCCTTGTGTCTCCCGTTGTTCATCTCTTGAATTTCATCATTGTGCTAGAATTACTTTACGTAGAAAAGTTCATGGGCAATGGCCACCAATTATGTGTCACTTCCATTAAGCTTATTTATCTCTATATCACATGTAATGGCTAAATTCATGGATCAAATTTATTAGTTGGAGTATTGGTCAAGCAAGTTCGAAATAATAGGATTCCAAAATAGCTAATATCTTCTATTATTATTCCAGAGGTGCACTGACGTAAGTTGTCATTTTCATTCATTTTGGCTGAAACAAGAAGCCAAAATGGAACATCTTACAATTTTTTATTTTTTATTTTTAATAATAGAGTTTGGCCTGAGTGAAACTGACATTCAAGGAGACCAATGTATTTTTTTATATATTTGTATTATTTTTCATTGGTAGTTGAAGTTAATGGGGCTTCTCAGAGTTCCTTTTTTTTTTTTTTAACCCATTCCAACCATTAAAAATTGGTTTTAGGGTGTTCCGATGGGCTGAAATTTTATATAGATGTAGGTCCCCCCACCACCACCACCACACACACACACACACACACACACACACACACACACAAAAAAAAAAAAAAAAAAAACACCCCTAGGTGGGGTCCCCTGTGGACCGCTAGCATGTGGCGCGCAGGGCGCTCAAAATCAAGTTGTGCAAGTGATCAGCGCTGTATATATGTATGCACCCTTATCACTGTGCATACGAAGTCTGACAGATTTTAGCCTTGACTTACTCAGCCAAACAAGGCTGGATATGTTTGAGTTTTGTACCGAGATTCTGTACTAGGTTTTTCAGCGTAACTGAATTGAACAGAAATTGACTCCTTTGGTTTTCCACACCAGCGGAACTCATACAACATGATTTCCTTAAGTTTTATGAAAGAAGTAAATGTATATTATTTCCTTGAGGAGACACAAATATGCCCTGGATTACTGACATGGCAATTAAGAAAGCAGCTCATTTTGGATCTTTAGAAAGCAGCTCTTAGTTTTTTGGGCTGCCAGATTATATCTCCTTGAATGCCTAGTAGAATGCAGGATTTTTAATTTCCCCCGTAGAGAGAATGTCGAATATGAAGAGTTAGCAGTTTTAAATTGCTTTGAACTAACTGTTTGTCCCTGGGATGCCTTTGTTATTAACAGAAGCTGGAAAAACTTCAAGTTGAGGACCAAGTTGAAAAGCCTTTTCAACGGAAACAAATAAAGTTTAGATTCCCCGAGCGAGGCAAAAGTGGAAGATCTGTAGTGATGATTAAGAATCTAGAATTTGGATATGGTGATAAGGTGTGTAGAATCTGCTCGATGGTACAGAAGAAAAGGTCTGCATCAGACATTTAATATTTTTTACATTTTTGTAATCATTGTGTGCGTCTTCATTCCAGGTGCTATTCGATAAGGCAAATCTTATGATTGAGAAAGGGGAGAAACTTGCTCTTATTGGTCCAAATGGATGTGGGAAGAGTACTTTGCTTAAATTGATTATGGGTTTCGAGAAGCCTAGAGGAGGTGAAGTTTTGATTGGGGAGCATAATGTTCTGCCAAATTATTTTGAGCAAAACCAGGTATGTTTTAGCATTAGCTTACTTTGTTTTGCTGTTAAACTGAATGTTTTTATGTTACTGATGCTTAGGTGTATGTCATAAACTGGATATATACATATCTGGGTTCTAATGTCTTGTTGTGCTCTATTTGTCCGAATGGTAATGTCACATTGTAAAGCATTTGTCTATATGGAATCTACTGTTGCAGACGTTGGCCACTTTTTTAAATGTAAAAATTATGAAGAGAGATATTTTCCAAAGTCCCCAAACCAATTGATGACGTTCTCAAATTTTTGTGAAATATTCAAACCCATTTTTTTGTTAAATAAATTTCTTAGACATGATACTTAGATTCTTCTGGATGGACAATGTTTCTGCATCATTTAATATCTAAAATTTCATTTTTATGTGTAAAATCTGTGTCACTGCCAGGTTTATGGCACGTCCTTGCCTATCCATGCTTTATATCTGTTAATACCTTTTCTCACTTTTTCAGAGGTCCCCACTCTTCTTTTAACTGTAAAAATATCTGAATTTATCCCGATTCCTAGTTTTTGTGGAGCATTGCATGCACCGCAGCAACATTAGTATACATTCATCCGTCATGAGGAATTTTTAACTGTACATATGTCTAGGACACATGAATTCGACAAAGAAAAAAAAAAGAAAAAAAAGCATCGGTCGTCTTTTCAATCCAGAAAAGCTTAAAAAAAAAGATTGATTACATTGTTCATCTAAACATGAAACCAATCTGCACTCTATTGCCTAACTTTGGCAAAGTCATCAATCATCTTGATTTTTCACTTCCAACCTTCAGTTGGGAAGCCATTGCTGAATTAATTGTTCTATAGCTTTTTATTCGCACTAATTTTTTTTATTGGAAACATGACTCAAACTCGTATCCTCTTGGTTGTGACAATGAGCACCTTCCAACTGTAGCATTTTATTATTAGAGTCTTGTGATTCTATTGAGATAACTGTGTCCCTCTATCAGGCAGAGGCACTTGATCTGGAGAAAACTGTGATTCAGACAGTAGAAGAAGCTGCAGAGGACTGGAGAATTGATGATATAAAGGGACTCCTTGGTCGCTGTAATTTTAAAGCAGACATGCTTGACAGAAATGTCTCACTTTTAAGTGGTGGTGAGAAGGTATATGGAATAAGTCTGGGACATGTTCTCTTACTATCGTTAAAGAAAAAATATTCTTATTTCCAATTGCTTCCTTTACTAGTTACTGAAAGTTGCAGCTTTTCTTGCATTGGGAATATTCCCCTTAGCAGTACCATTTGATTTTTTTTTTTTATTATTATTTTTATCAGTTAGTCTCAGTATACTCTATAGTTTCATGAGACCAGCAACTTACCCAAGTAGTCTCACTAAAGCCCTAAATTTGGTATTCGCTTGTAATTTGCATAAGAAGCTTACATAGAAATCCTAAACCCTGGAACCAGTGGGGCTCATGATTGATCCCTCATACATTTTGCGTTCGTTTAGTTTTTGTCACTTCCCTTAGTTAATTATGTGTTCTTTATTTTTGCCAACCTTAGATTAGAATAAGGCTACAGTTATGATGATAGCAGTATGGTGATTATTGCAATTATTGTCCTGTTGTTGGTGTAGGCACGACTGGCTTTCTGCAAGTTCATGGTCAAACCATCAACTCTGCTAGTTTTGGATGAACCAACTAACCACTTGGACATTCCATCAAAAGAGATGCTGGAGGTACAGTTTCATGTTCATTTACATTGCAATGCAGTTCTGTTTATTTCTGTGCTTAAAGCATCAAGGAAATCACAATTATTGAAGTTTCATATCCTTTTGTCTTCTTTGATATTTGAAGGAGGCAATAATGGAGTACCAGGGCACAGTCATTACTGTTTCTCATGATCGATACTTCATAAAGCAGATAGTTAATAGAGTGGTGGAGGTGAAGAACAGAAAACTTCAAGACTATGGAGGAGATTACAATGTAAGTGCACTATAAAAGAAGTTAGATTTGTTCTTTTCTTTCAAAAAATAAAAAGGGTAACATGTCAAAGCATCTCAAAATGCGTAAATGAGGCTTTGATGGTAGCCGTCACTTTATTGATCACGGAAAACTTCAAGACTATGGAGGAGATTACAATGGAAGTGCAACTATAAAAGAAGTTAGATTTCTTCCTTTCTTACAAATAAAAAAAGAAAAAGGGTAACATGTAAAAGCATCTCAAAATGCATAAATGAGACTTGGCTGGTAGCCGTCTCTTTATTGATTTGATTGATCTTTATATCCAAATGCACCACACATACACAACCCCCCATAGTTCACCGATCCCATGGATTTGCACAGATACGAATGGAATAGACTGTTGGATTGCGTGTCAATTTTTGTGGATTTATATAAAGTTGTTAAACTTGTGGACCACGGATGAAGGAGTTAGAGGTATTCAATTGATTTCAAATTTGATATCTAGGTTGGCCCCACTTGGGTCTTTTGATCCACCCCGTTTTCCCCTTTTCCCATGATATGTGGGGTTCCAAAGTGGGCCCCACTCGGTGGTCCTCAGCATAAGACCATAAGGACAGTCCTTACAGGACACACACACACACGCATATATATAGAGAGAGATCAAACATGGATTGCCCTTTTGCTTAGGGAGCCGAGACTGTTTTTTCAAGTCAAAATGGATTACGTCTTTACTGTGGCCCAATTTGTTAAATTCCTCATTTCTGATAAACTCAGTGGGAAAACAGAAAGAATGGATTTATTATTTACATGGATTTATTGTACAACCAGGCACCAGTGTTTAAATTTGTGCATATCTGAAAACATTAGGAAGAAAATATTGGAAACTGATGGGCATGGCTATCCTTTTTTTATTCTCATGATCATATAATGGTTTTTGGCAGTGTTCTTTTTTCCTATGCAATTAAGATTTGACAAGGGCTTTGTTTGAATTATGCCAATCTATATATGGTTAACTGATTTAATCCAGGGTTTTGGATAATTTAATTAGATGTATTTATCATCTACAGTATTATCTAGAGAAAAACCTTGCTGCTCGAGAAAAAGAACTCCAACGTGAGGCAGATCTAGAGGCGAAGGCCCCAAAAGTGAAGGCCAAATCAAAGATGTCAAAGGTATGCAATCTCAGCTTTTGTTCTTTTTGAGTAGTGTAGTCTTATCTAAGTTGATCCTAGTGGGTGGCTGTTTAATTGCCTGCTGCATTTCTAAAATTACACAGGCGGAGAAAGAAGCAAGGAAGAAACAGAAAATGATGGCATTCCAACAGGCAAAAGCGAAATCAAAAGGACTGAAAAATGCCAAACGATGGAACTGATCTTTTTGATGACTGACCAAAAAACATTACTGTAATTAATACCTTAGAAGCCAAGCATCAGGCAGGTCCTCTTATAATGTACATACATATTCTGAGTCAAATCTTTTAGATTTACCATTCAGCATTTTGTAGCAAGATTTGATATGAAATCAGGAGTGTCTTACCAGTCATGTGCTATTGTTAATTTGTTATATGTGTGCCAATTTCAAGTCTAGATAAAAAATAAATAAAAATAAAAAAAGAGGATGGGGTTTGGGTTTTGTATCAGATTGGTGGCCTATAAAAAAAACTTGGCAATTCAGATTCTGAGAAAAGTAGCGTGTACAATGGGTTGTAGAAAAGTAGCATGTTCACAGGGGTGAATTAAAGAGAGGAAAGGTCTCATTCACTATGGAAGTAACCATGGGAGAATAGCTATGGGCCCTTCAATTGATTTGGACTGTGTAGCCCCGGCCCGCCGTGGACGCTGCACAATCCAACAAAATAACTAAAATGGACAAGAACTATCTCTTTCCACCGTAACAGATACAATCATGCAGCTTAGTTTTCTCCGGGGCATATTATATTGGCAAAAGACAAAGGAAGAGGAACCGAAGAGAAGACTGGGAATATTGTAATCATATGGTTTTGGTAATGAAGGAAAAGCCATAGCCACAAACACTGGACTTAAAAACTCCTCAGATTCTTGTAAAGGCACCCCAAGTGTGTGGTTTCCATAGTTTTCCAAGTGACCCTTTTTAGTTAATTAAATGTTCTTGTCCCCATCAAGAAAATGCTTATAATACAAACACCATTAATATATTAATAGCTACTCATAGGCCAAGAAACTGTTACTATGTGAAAGGGTGGAAATTTATATTATGACTTTCTATGTTATAGGTAATGGAGATTGATTAGTGTATGATTTTCATTTTTTGCTCGGGTGCTCGTTTCGGCCGGAATCATTTTAATGGATAATTTAACTGTAAAATTTAGATGGGTGTCAAATTTGGGCTTATGATATTTTACGATAGGTAGTGTAAACGGCGAAGTTAACTTGAACCCATGTTAACTGCGTGGACAATTCTCATTTGAATATTTATGCAATATATACACGCAAAACAACAAGGATAATAAGAAGTAGGCATGATGAAAGATGGTAATTAGTAACTGTTACTTGTATACCATAGGGGAAAAAACACAAATGAACATATTTAGGTAAAGCAACAAATAGGAAAACAAAAGTTGGTGACCACGCTTGGCTGGCGTGGCAAACAAAGGCCTTTTCTTGCTTCCACTAAGCTCTATGCCAGCTTAGAGCCACCATTACAATTTTCTATTATTATTATCATCTCATACCATTTATAAACAAGAGAAGACAAGTTGATAACTTTATATCACTTGTACTTGTAGGGATATTCGCCAAAGACTTATATATGTTTCTGTTGTGACTACACGCTCTATAATTCGTTATATGTGCATGTGACGTTTAACCTTCCTTACAGCCTTTTAATAGTCCTATTAGTGTCCTATAAACACTTCATTTGTCACATTTATGAATCATAAGTTAGTATTCCATGTGCATGTGCAGTCGAGCTCTATTGGGCCCACCTCTTGATAAGTGGAAGTCAATCCCTCGTGATTTGCAATCATGCCCTGATTTTATCATCATCATTAACCTTTTTTGCCATTGGATTGAGTCTCAAAATAGTATATGGTTAAAAGGCTGTTAAACTTTTAGTTTGCCAAATCAAGGACAATGAAGAGACCTTTCTATCACTCCCACCTCCAATGATAGGAATTCATCATCCAAATGGAGCCCACAAGCTGGCCAAGCATGCAGCTTGCCGGTAGGTGAGGCTAGACGTCATCTTCATATGTACAATAGTTCAAGAAGGTATCCCTCCAATTCTATTGAATGTCTTCCAAGAGACAATGGTTCAAGAAGGTAAGAAATATATTAACATAGTTCGTTTGTTTTAATGTAGTACCAGAATCTACAGACGTTGGTACTGCCCTGATTCATGAGAGATCATAATGTAATGTGAGTCAGTGAGAAAAAAAGAACTAAACCAGTAGCCCGAGTTGGCTAGGACTACTGCTCCGGAATTGGAGGTTGTAATTCCGAACTCGTGTTCTTCTGGGGTCACTTGTTAAAAAAAAAAAAGCTTAATTGCCTAATTTACCACGGGGCTTCACGTGCTCGAAGAAATAGTCGGCTCTCGAAAAGCGAGACATTGTCGTCGTCCAAAGAAAAAAAGAAAAAAACTAATCTTAATATTTATTTTGAATAGGTTTTGCCCCTAAAAATCCCCCTGCCACTCTCCTCCTTTTGTGTGCCGTGAGCCGGTGGCACCCATGGGCTTAGCTGCTAGGTGTAGCACACCAATAGCAGGGTGCACTTGTGTGGTCATCTTCCCAAGTGGTTAGGTGCCACCTGATTGGTGTTAAGAGACTTGGACTCTTGTGGGCACATTATACATGTGGGGCTGTGTCGGGGCTTCACTGATTGGGTGTGGCCCACTCCTCTATGGCTTCAACCTGGCACGTGTGAGTGTGACCAAGTTGGCCTCCTTTTTCATTCCCCCTTCGCGCGAGTATCTTTTGCATTTCTGTTTATAAATTCTCCAGCACTCGCGCCTCTCTCTCTCTCTCTCTCTCTCTCTCTCTCTCTCCATTTTGCGTTGGAAAGATGTTTGATTTCTCTGGGAACCTGAAAAATTCTTTGATGATGGGCTGTTTCTAAATCACATCACAATCCCTCAGGTAGTATTTTTTTTTTTTTTTTTCCCTTTCAAATTTGATGCTAAGTTTTGATTGTTGGAAGTTTCTTTGTGGATTCAATACTGATGTAGGGCTTTCAGTTGCTAGGCCTTTTCTACTTTTAAGATCTTGATGTTATATTTGGGAGTAATGTTTTGTGGGGTTTTATATCTTTAAGGGTTTGTTTGAGATTTAATTGAATTGAGTAGTAATTAAAAGTGACATGGATGATTTTATTTTGGTGATTTTTGGTTTTTTTTTTTTATGATTCTGTATCCCTTTAGGTTTGAATTGATGAGTCTCTGTGGCTTGAATTTGTTAGGAGATGGTTCTTGGAGGGATATATGGTGCTTGTGGGGTTTCATGGATGATGATTACAAGCTCAATTGAGGAAAACTCGATGAGTTGACCCAACTAGTCAGCATGGGTAGAACATGGTACTCTTAGAAACTGAGAAAACTCTATTTATAACTTGTAAACTTCATGAATTTATTAAGATTCTGTATTCTAAATCCAACTTTCATTTGCTTGGACGAAAGAAACTCAACCAGAACATGGAAAGTAGATTTAGCTCTATCAGTTTAATTCTTAAACTTGATGAATGGATGTACAGCTGTGACTATGTCTATTTTTATTGGATTTTTCTTGAGACAGAAAAAGGAAAATGGATGCCTTAATGTTGTGGGTCACTATTGCAACCTTGAGGTTGTGGGTTCAAGTCATGTTACTAATCAAAAATAATAAAAATAAATAAATAAATAAATAAAAAGGGTTCTAGGATGAGTATTTCCCTCAAATCAGTTGATAACTTTGCAGAGTAAAAAGAGCTAGACGTTTGGACCATGCCACCACTTAGAAATTGGATGATGTATTTTACTTACAAAACTGTTCTCCATCGTCTGCATGATGAGAAAGAATGCAACTAAAGAAGGGAGAATTGGGTGGTTGATAATAATTTGTCAAAAAATCGTACAACTTGGAAAAAAAAAAAACATAATTTGGGTAGTCTAATTGTAGGTGTATTTATGATGCACATCCGTGGGAATGTAATACACCGTTTCTTCTTCTGTTCCAATGCAAAGCAATCCACTAGCAACAACTTCCTCTTTTTTTTTCTCTCTATCTTTTTGTAGTTAAATTGCCAGTTAGGTGAATGGATAGATGGGCAGCAAAGATAGAGATCATCTATAGAGGAGTAATCCACCACTAGTTTTTCTTTTCTTCTTCTACTTCTATGATGTGGGTGTATCCCTGAGGTCTTTGATCCAACAGGACTAATTCCCCCTGGTGGCACCCGCTAAACCCACACAAATGCACATTGAGCAAATCTGGAGTGAGGTTTCGAACACAAGATGTGGGGAGAAAACCCATGCCTTATGCCACTCCACCAACTCCCAGGTGGGTACACCACTAGTTTTTCATAGCCGGATAATTGAATATTTTGATTTTGCTACATATTGCAATCTTCAATGATAAATTCCTCAATTCCTTAAGTTTAGATGGTCATGAATCATCATCATCAAAGCCTTGTCCCAACTTTAATACATTATGAAACCTTTTCCCCCCTCGCCACCTCATGTTCCTCATGTATTCATGTGAGCCTCACAAAGAGGATGTCCACAGGGAAAGATTATATTGGACAGAAAGGACAATTCCAAATCTTTTTTGAGGGGAATGGATCATGATCATTTCTCAATCTTTTCTGGGTGTAATTGAAGTTCCAACTGTCTTTAGACTTTTCTGGATACTTCAACAATAAGAGGCATTATACAGAAATAACATTTTTTTTTTTAAGAAGCATATGGAAATAACATTTCATAAGCCTGTATGTTTAATCATTTAAATTGTTGCATCTAAACTGTTTTGCTTGACAAATAATTTTACTCAATTCATTCTATGGGTTTGTGTTATTCTTTGGTAGGATTAATGATACTTGAGGGTTCTTTAGCTGAGAGAAAAGAAAAGGGCTTTCCAAAAATCATTTCAGATATGTCATGAATGCAATGCATATATGTAATTTCCTTAGCTACAGTAATGCATGAGTATCACTTCATAAGTGTTACAATGAATGTTACCACAATTTCCTACCTGTTCCTTGATACAATGAATGTAACCATGACTTGTTTATCACATTTAATTATCCCAGACATACATGTCCATGATAAAAAAAAAAAAAAAAAAAAAAAAAAAACGTTCTCAATGCATTTCATGTATGTATCATGTAAAGCAAACAACAATGACATTTCTGAAATTATTTTTGGAGGGTACGAGTCATGATGGTTTCAAACTGTTTTCTGGTTGAAATTGAATCGACCGCTATTTTGACTTTGATGGGTACTGGTTCAATTAACAGGCGTTTCACATAAAGTAACTTTCGGTACAACTTATCTTTAACCCGTTTCTTTGAATTATGCAAATTGTTGCATCTAAATTCTTCTGTTCTGTGATTAAATTGTTTTCAAGTTATTCTATGGGATTGTTTTTTTCTCTGGTAGGATTAATGATGCTTGAGGGTTCTTTAGCTAGGAGCAAAAGGCTCTCTGCAAATCTTCTCAGCTTGCTGATATTCTCTGTTCTTCTCAAAGGCTTTTATCCTAGAAACGTAATCAAATATGCTTGGAAATCTGTACCACTTCAATCATAAGCCTTACGCAAGCGACTCCACAACATGAAACTCTGTAGCACTTTGATTGGAAGTCCCTGATAACCAAGTTAACATCATGGACAGGTCAGACACATCAGGTTTTGTAAGCAGTGGAGGTCTCATGTTAATACTGCTTGTTAATTTTTCTTTGATCTACTGCATGCATCCATAGCAGTGTAGCAGCAGGTCTCTCTGTCCAGGCAGTTGCATTCTTGTGGTTGAGTCCTCTCTAACCTTTTCTGCATCAAGTTCTTTATCTGCATTTTTCTTTTTACGAAGACCGAGTATGGATCTCAACGCGACAGATTCCGCGTCTGCCAGAAAGGTGCAACTCATCAGTCCATGTGTGGACAAACACATCTCTGATTACAGAAAACTCAAGAACATGGCTGATACAACATTGACTCTGGACTATGTTGGCTATGGGGCAATCGAGAGGTTCAAGACTCCAGAATCCGGCAATTACGAGAGTAATCTTGCTCATTCTTCCCAAGCCTCAGATGATGGTTGCAGGTTGGTTCTTGGGTTAGGTCCATCTCCGAGTTGTTATGCTGATGATTATTACCCAGTTGGGACTGTTAAAAATAATGGTTCTGTCCCTGTGCTTAGCCAATGGTTGCCTTCTGATAGTGATCCTGAAATGCTAAAACTTGGGCTTTCTAGTGGGTCTGCTGAAGTTCCAGGCCTGCAAGAAAGTTCTGCTTCACTACAGTGTGAATATGACCCAATGTCTCTCCAAAACCAGTGGCTAGTCAATGGGCATATTCCAATTGTTGATGAAGGATCCACTTCTGCTAAGAGGAATTCGGGTGGGTATATGCCTGCTCTTCTCTTGGCTCCAAGTTTGGAGAATAGGAATGTTCCAGAAACTCGGGAGCTTTTAGAACATGGTACTGGTGCCGGTGCCTATCATCATCTTCAGTTCAGTCCTGCGCCTTCAGCCAATACTGATACCTCGGCGGGGGCGATATCTGGGCCTATCACATCAGGAGCATCTTCCGAACGTTGGATTCACCATCCTAAGAGGTGCAGGTTTGATGGGTGTTCAAAGGGAGCGAGAGGGGCTTCAGGTCTCTGTATTGCACATGGAGGTGGGCAAAGGTGCCAGAAAACTGGATGCAGCAAGGGTGCTGAGAGCCGTACAGCTTTCTGCAAGGCACATGGTGGAGGGAGGAGGTGCCAGCACTTAGGCTGCACCAAGAGCGCCGAGGGTAAGACTGATTTCTGCATTGCACACGGCGGTGGCAGGCGGTGTGGTCACCCAGAGTGTACAAAGGCTGCACGTGGGAAGTCCGGACTCTGCATTAGACATGGCGGAGGGAAGAGGTGTAAAGTAGAAGGATGCAGTCGTAGTGCTGAGGGGCAGGCAGGGCTATGCATCTCACATGGTGGGGGCCGCCGATGCCAGCACCCAGGTTGCACCAAGGGAGCCCAGGGAAGCACTATGCACTGCAAGGCACATGGAGGAGGCAGGCGGTGTGTGTTTGCAGGGTGTACAAAGGGTGCTGAAGGGAGCACGCCACTCTGCAAGGGGCATGGTGGGGGAAAGCGTTGCCTCTATGATGGTGGTGGCATCTGCCCCAAGAGTGTGCATGGTGGGACTGACTACTGCGTTGCTCATGGAGGGGGGAAGCGTTGTGCTGTGCCAGGCTGCATGAAGAGTGCCAGGGGACGTACAGACTGCTGTGTGAGGCATGGTGGAGGCAAGCGGTGCCAGTATGAGAATTGTGGGAAGAGCGCCCAGGGGAGCACAGACTTCTGCAAAGCTCATGGTGGGGGGAAACGGTGTGCTTGGGGCCAGGGTAAATGTGATAAGTTTGCGAGGGGAAGGAGTGGATTATGTGCAGCCCACGGCAATATGTTCCTAGGACAGAATGCAGGGAGGAGGGGTGGCATGATTGACACCAGCCTCTTTCGCGGACTTGTATCTGAATCAACCGTGGGGAGCAGCTCTGATAACAATTTTTATGGAGGAGCGAGTGCTGTTTCCAATTGTGTTGAGTCATCAGTGAACACCAACACAAGGCAGCTTATACCCCCTCAAGTACTGGTGCCTCTGTCTATGAAATCCTCATCCACTTCAAGGTTGATGGTTGATGAAAGGGAGGAAGAGGGGAGTGGAGGTGGCAGCGGGAGAAAGAGCTTTAGCTTTGCACTGCCTGAGGGGAGGGTGCATGGAGGGATCCTTATGTCTCTTCTGAAGGGAGATCTGAAGAACATCGATAGTGGGCTTTGAGTTTGGGGCCTGATTTGAATTTAATTTCGGTTGAATGGGAGACAAGGTAAATCAGTATGTGCACTGATCTGTTGGTTTTGGTCTTTTGTTATTGCTGTAAATTTGTTATTCTTGTTGTCCTGGGGGGTAGGACTCAGATTGTTTGTGACTTCCTTGTATTGTGTTCTAAAATCTTCAATAAGCTGAGGTTTTTGGGATGTTTGTAAGTAAAGTTGTATGATATCCTATGTAGTTTTGTATTTTGGTGTCCTTTTTAGGTGGGACAGAGGGAGGGTCCGTGTTTGCAGGGTTAGGATGCATTGTTGATATTCTGGCCATTGTACATATTCTGGCCTGTAGAGCTGGCTGCTGGACTTTTTAGTGAAGAACAAGGTCGACAAAAAATTTGGCTGGCCTTAATCATCCATTTAATTTTCTCGGGTCTTGTGCGTCTTTGGGAAGTCCTGTAATCGGTTCAGGTCATTCAGTTCTGAACCCATATCTGTGTATGTCAGTGTACAACATGCTTATATTCCTTCCCTTGCATCATTCGTGAGAAGACTAGACATTAGACAATCCATTATACACAAGATCCCGACAGTCATCAAGTGGGGCCCACTGAGGAAGGCATTGGAAGAACTCTTTCCCTCTTTTCATCCTGTATCAGATGAGTTGTGCCAACCAACTTCTGAGCAGAATATGTGTATTATTCTCATGTATTTAGATTTTATAACAGATGGCATCCACAATCAGCTTCAAGGCACAAAATATAACTACTATTCACAGCCATTTCAAGCCAGACCGCCGAAAGATTAGAGCCATGTTAACAAATGTATGATTCACAGCTCTCATCGTTACATCCTTCAGGGGCGGTTTTGTGACCTTTCTCATGAGCCCAAATCACACAAGTATAACTGAAATGTTGAAAATACAGGCAGCAAGTTTAGGCTGTTTAATGTGGCTGTTGGGGTCGCTGCGCTGATTGGTCCAGGATGTTTATTTACTATTTCTAGAGTGTGTTCTTTTGCAGTTTTTGGCCTTGTTATGCTGCCAGAGAAAATGCATCTCCTCCCTTTAGTAGGTTTTTATTTTTGTGTACTATGTGGTCTCTGCTAAATTTTTGCAGGTTTTGGTTGATGATACAGAACTTATATATTTCACTGCTGAAAGTGTTAAACACTCCAACCAAAAACATTTACTGCTGCTGAAGCTTCTGATTGTCTGTGATCTCTGTGACCATCTTTTGTAGTGCTATTAATTCTTAAAATTTGTCTCGATCAACTTCCACCCTTCCAATTTTTGTTATGTTGAGAAGTGCTCATCAATGTCTTGCCTTGAGGAGAAACAACAGGTTGATATTAACCCCATGCTGGAACTTACTAAACCATGAGAGTGACGAGTCTATGTACCCAGCTTTTTTTTTTTTTTCTTCTCTTGCCTTGAGGAGGGACAACAGGTTGATATTACCCAGAACTCACTAAACCATGAGAGTGACGAGACTTTTTTTTTTTTGTTATGTGAGAACTGCTCATGTTGAGAATGCTCATCTCTCTTGCCTTGAGGAGAAACAACAGGTTGATATTAACCCCATGCTGGAACTTACTAAACCATGAGAGTGACGAGTCTATGTTTTTTTTTTTTTTTTGGTACCCAGCTTAGTGGGACTGGGACTCCAGCCCTCAGGTGAGGGAAGGAGACATTGGGTGCAGTGAGGTAAGATAGGCCTCGGGTGAGGAAAAGTGGGATGCCAGGCATCAAACCCTGGGCAACCAAGTAAGCACTGATGCCTCTCACCACTGAGGCTCTATGTTAGGCACAGGTTTAAAATGTGATTCTGTTGGAATTGCCACTGCTACGTCGCATATAGAAGCTGATATTTGAGTTCGCGTTATATGCAGAAATGGAAATGGCTCCACTTTGGCAGACAAATGTGAGCATAACTGTTCCAAAGCACTAGGTTAGGCCAAATTCAAGAAAAGAAAATCCAATGAAAGTCCATTGGTGGATGTTAGATTAGGCCCAAATATCTGGATTACACCGTCTATAAACAATTGAAATTCACCATTGAATTGAGTTAGCACAGATGACATGATTCTGTTATCTGGATTACACCGTCTATAAACAATTGAAATTCACCATTGAATTGAGTTAGCACAGATGACATGATTCTGTACAGGGTTGAGGTGATGAAAAACTCACCCTGACTGAATCACAGGCACAGGAATTTGTTCTGATAGCTTCAAATTGATGACTAATATTAAGCAGGGCTAACAGGAATAGATCATCTGTGTTGAATTGAACTGCTTCTTTGATGTGCTGTAGCCAATTTCACTAAATTCTGTACAGAGGATGATCATCAGGGATTCCTAAACTGATGAGTAGGTGGAAAGGTCTCATTTATCATAAGCATAAAAAATAAACAATCTCTCTTCTAATCTCTTGCACATAAAGAGAGAGAAAGGAATCGAACATCTCTCCAACCCCTGACTCTTGAGACTCTGAAGTCTCCAATGGATTAGCAGAAAATAAGTAGTGGGGTGATGAAGAAATTAAGACTGGAAGTGAAACCTTTTGTGACATTTACCTTCTTTCTCCTGTGTAATCATTCTTTACTGTATTTGGATTTTGGAAGGAGAAACTATGGTGGAGAAATTATTTCTTAAACCACAATTTAGGGGAAAAAATGATAAATATGTGAAATGGTTAAATTATTTTATTGGAGAAAAGGGTGTCCAATTTGTGGAGAAAATAATGCCTCCTGCTTTTCACAATAATCAGTTATAAAGAGAATTTGTCACTTCCTCTAAGAAAAAAAAAAAAGAAACAAGAGAAAAGGATCTTCTTCAGAGAGAGAAGAGTAGTCCTTAGAGGGAAAGAAAATTGAGAAAGGAAGCAAAAAAAAATCGCACCATTCCACCAAAGTTCCACTGAACAAACTCCTCTTGCAGTCTTGTTAAACTCAATATTAGAATTTGAGTACATACACTATAAGATGCAGAAAAATTACATACAGACCTTAAAAGGGCTACCTTTTATCTCAACAATCTTGAGCATAGAACTCTATAATCTCCATGAGATTGAGCTGAAAAAAAGAAGAGCAATCATTATGCATTAACCAAAGCATATGTTCAAATAAAATCGCATCTACACTGACGAAAATAACCCCTTCTTCCTTGTTTTCATCCAATTCTCCCTTGCTCCTCTTCTCTCTCATGGTCTCTAGTAAAACCCGAAATGGGTCTTTCTCTAGAACAAAAGGATCGACTACAAACACCCTCTTCTCTTTCCCAACCACCACCCTCACCCAATTCTCAGAATTGTTGCAGTCGTCGTCTTCGTCATCCGACAAAGGATGGTATCTTAGCCGCTTTGACATAGACAATTTCCGGCGCCATTCCCGTCCCACAAATACACAGCAATCCATCTGTGGGTCTTCTCCAATTTGGAATTAGACAAGGAAAATCAAGAATTGAAGAGCTTTCAGATACTTGGGTGACGGGATTTGATATGGAACTGGAAAAAGAGAGAGCTTTCTGAGATGTTATTGGGTTTGGTATATTCCTTGCAGTAGACGGATGAATGGATGGATGGGTTGCTTGCCTGGTAGGGGAAGAAAGAAGAAAAGAAAAGGTAGGTAGGTAGATTTAGGAGGATAAAAGAAATGGAGATCCGTTGCGTTTGAATCAGTGATTTCAGTTTGTTCTTGTTCCTGTACTCTTCTTCTTCTTCTTCTTGTTCTTGTTGGATGATGGATCTGTTTTATAAATACACACAAGTGAAACGTATTGGAGTTTTCATAGGGAGTAGAAAGAGCCGTTGGGAGTGACAGATAATCTCTCCATGGACTTGGTTGTGGGAAGATGACGTCCCCGCGCTAAGGAAGATTATTAGACTCATTTATCATAGCTAGCTGTGAAGATTAAAAATATTATTGAAGTGGATGAGAAATTGCCAACTTGTGTGAAGTTGGATAGTGGGCTTTTGATGATGATGATGTTGTAATTGGACAATTGAACATTGCCAACATCACATGTGCCTAGTATTCAACATGGGTCCCACCATCAACATGATCATGGTGATGAAATGAGCTATTATTATATGATGGGGGTGGTGGGGAATGATTCGGTGAATGACCTTTTCAAGTGATGATGTTTGTTCACCTGCGACTCATTATTACTGATGCCAAATGTTTATTAGAGAAAACAGAGTGACTGAGTCTTAGAATCTAGATCCTATGAGATTTTTGACTTGGAACCCAAAGCTAAAACTAGAGTTAGAGGAGTGGAGCTCTACAACGGAATCCACCTATTAAAAATCGAAAAGTCAGTTAAAATAAATATCCTCCATGCATATAGCATATCCCAGAATTGTAGTTAGTCCCACCATAGATAAAACCATTTGATAAATGAACGATTAATAAATATGCCTGAGATCATGTTAATTAATCAAGAGTTTAACCAAATGATTAATTTCTTATGGGACTTTAACTTTTATTGGGATGAAATCTTAAAATTTATTATTATAAAAAAAAAAAAAAAAGGAGATATTTATTGTGAACGTTTCGGAAACTTCCTAAAGCCCAACATGAATTTCTATTCCATTTTCATGTTAAGACACAACAGGTACAGGGTCAAAGCCTGGGAGAATCTGAACTGGAGGGTGACTTTGTCAGTCAGTCGTGCGTGTAGAACCCGCATGTAATAACGTCGGTGAGTGAAGTCGTTTCGAGCAACTTTGCGTGTAAAAACGTCATGCTTTCCGAGTCGAGAAAAATAGAAACGCACTCACTTTCTACGATGGTGGTGTTTAGGATGGAGGAAACTTCACAGTATGATGGGGACGGCGTACCTAAGCAGCTCCAAATTACAAGAGAGTTGCAAGCGCTGGCACACGCTCAAGAATGGAATGTGAATGGGGCTGTCAAAGGACCGGCCAGGAGCGTCGGTAGAATTATCCTTTCCTTATCCTTAATATATGCGGGGCCACGTTAGAATGAGCAAAAGATCTCGAAGAGCCTACGCTACCTAGGCCCTTATCCTATCCCGAAGGCTCTAGCCAAGCCGGACCAAGGCAGTGTTCAAGACCTCAAAATAAGGAAATCTTTTTTTTTTTTTTTTCACATTATTACTATACATCGAGTAGTGTTCATCGAACGTTATTTTATTTATCCTCTAATGTAATAAGTTGTCTCCAAAACCTTTTTTTTATCAGAAAAAGTATGTCGCTAACTTGCGTACTAGCTGTATTGTTTTATTTATTTTTTCAAAGAAGGAAAATGGTTCAAGAGTATTTTCAATTTCACACTTTTCATAGGAATTTCCACATAGGAAATTATTCTAGCAAAACATTAAACATTTACATTTACTTACCTTTGTATGCATTTACGTTATTTTCAATTTAACACTGAACCGACTATTAAGCATAGTTGGGTTTCAATCACAGAAATAAATACACTTAAAAAATCGCTATTAGTTTAGGGTTTTAAATTGGGATTTATAATTATTTAAATAAAAGGATATTTGGATTTCTGCATATCCTTAAAGTTCCATGCATATACAGACTCTATAGATGAAAAAAATGTATCCTTGTTAACAAGAGTACACCCCTTTTATGCTAGCAAGAATACATAAAAATAATATCAAATGCCTAAATGAGAAGCAATATAATTAGAAGAATTGAAGAAAGGGATTTGAAACAACTGTGCAACACTAATTACCTATGCATTAATTATGATACATAACTTAAATAATTAAATAGAGACGAAATGAACCAAGTATGTGTGTATGGATATTTGGGGCATTTTGTAATGGATATGGGGGAATGAAATTGCCTTTAGATTCCCATTTTATTACTGTTAAGTGACTGTTATAAAGGTATTTAAAGATATATTTATATGTATAAATATATATTATATAAAATAAATAAAAGTGGGAAGGCCAAGGCCTGGGCCGGGCTACTATTGTCCAAACCTGGCCCTCAACTCATAGGGCCTGCTAAAAAAAGTCTATGGCTAGCTATGGGGCTTTTCCTTATAAACAAAAGCCCACATCTTAACGACCTTTTAAAGGGTGGTGCGGGCCCCGTTGTCTCAAAAACAAATTGAAAGGCCTAAACGCGCACCCTCATAATCACCAAACGTTGGACCCCCTGAATTTCCTCTGGGACCCTGAATTTCTTTGGGCCATTTCATGTCAAATGGGACTAATACACAGTGCACAAGAGAAAGTCGTCTTTAAAATGACATCAATTTTATATATTTCTAAAGAGGAAGAATCTCAAGTGAGCACGAGGTGCCTAAATACCTAGTGAGGCCCACTAGGTGATCCATCCAAGTGGACCATAAAACAAGGACCCCGGATAGTCCCCAATCTCAAATTTAGTATCTGTCCGAATGGACTAGACCATTGGATCATCTGTGTACTCATTTTAAACAGTGAAAAGTTGTCGGCCGTTGATTAGATAGTTGAAAACTTGAGATGATAATTTGCTTGCATCCTCATACACAATGAGAAAGGGTGCCCAGGTGAGGGGGACCCTCCTAAATATGGTTAAAATAAAAGATGGATATCCGAAAATAATTACTAAATAATTTCTACTTTAATAGAAAATCAAACAAGGAGATGTGAAAATAAAATGCGAAACGATCACATTCATAATTCAAACCCTCAGTTGAGCCCATTTAACCATGAATTCTATGCATTCAATTGCATGCAAAAGAATCACAGTCTAAAATAATTTGAATGATTACATAAAGTCGACCTCTCATGTTTCAAGCATAATCAAATTAAATCTGTCTTTATGTCTTATCTTACCCCTACTAACTGTTGGAGTGAAGAAAACATGATTAAGATATAATTAAAAACTATTTGTCGAGAAATTTTTTCCCAACACAATGACCCACTCTGGTAACTAGAATTGTCCTCTCTATAAAGTTGCATAAACTTCTAGTCCAATAAGCATTGTATGAATAGAACCAATATAATTTACTCATGCTTTTCGCATATAACCAATCTGCAAAAAAACAAAATTCTTTTTTCATTTTTTGGCAATTGAGTTTGAATTTGGATTGTGTATCAATGCATAAAGTAAAGATAAAATTGATAGATTTCAATTATACTGGCCGAGAATATGAAAGCTTAGATTGATATTTGACTGTACTAGATTCTTTAAACTTGCATGTTTTTTTTTTTTTTTTTAATTTTTGTGATTGAAGTACATTCTTTTAACTAGTCTCAACAAAACGGTAAGTGAATTGCAACAAATCAGGGACTCATTGGTGAACATAGGTTCAGAGGTATATGGAACAGTTTGGCTCTTCAAAAGGTAATTCAAACCCATTTATGTAATCATTTTCACTTGTGTGAATGCATCCAATTAAACACAAAAAGAAATAGAATAGAATAGAATACAGACAGGGAATTAAAAATGGAAAAAAAAAAAAAAAAAACTCAAAATCAAAGATCATCATGGGTTCCTTCTCCTGAATGGGAGACTCCTGTCTTCACCTTCTCTACCGTCTTGTGCACCACATCTTCTGCCACTTGGGCAGCCTTTTCAGCTGTCTTTCTAGTCGTTTCAAGGCTTGTGGAAGCAACCTCTTTCATCACTCCTCCAGCCCCACTAGGATATCTATCTGTTTTACTGGGAAAAAAAATTACCCACCATCATCATATGGGTAAAAAAAAAAAAAAGTTAATTAATTAATGAAGTGTTGTGAGAAATCTTATTTTGATCATACTCTGCATCTGGAGGCCTGAGATTGATCAAAACCATGTTTAACCATGATTTGATTTTGGCCCAATGTCCAGTTGGGGTTGTTAGACCAATGGCCCTCTCAGCTGCATTGGGCTCGTTATGATTGTCTGCCCCACCATCATGATGGCCACCTCCATTCTCAACCGTTGATGCAATCAATGGAGACAGGATGCAGATGAAGATGACCAGTCCTCTGGAGAAGCCTCTGAAGCTTCTCTCCATTGTATTCTGTTCTTTTCTTTTATTTTTTTCTTCTTCCCCTCAAATGGGTTGAATGCAAGCTGCAAGTACGTGGCATTTGATCCTTGAGCAAGGGTCACTAAGCAGACACGTCTTGGTAAAGGAAAGATATTTTGATAACTGATTCCTAATTCTTTTCTTCAAAGTTTGAAACAGGTTCAAAGAAGGGAAACTTTCAAAATGGGGCCTAAGTTTTTGGGACATTTTAGAAAAGGACAAAATAAAACCTCATTTCAAAATGGGCCTTGAGTTTTTCAATCTTCTTTTAAATCAGGACATCCAACCACAATCACCACTGTCCGGCAACTTTTCCCTCTTTTTATTATGAAAACCCAAAAATGCCCCTGGCTTTTTGCTGGAAAAAAACAATGAAAGGAGAAAGATGAACGGTCTCTCTTCTTTCCACCTTCCGTCGCTTCAACAGCTCAATCTATCATCTATCATCTATCATCAATTGTAGGCACCAGCTAACAATGGGTTGTTAATATAAAGAAAGGGGAAAGCTCTGTATAAAAGTTTCTTGCTTTTTGGTATTAGAGCGGATTTTGTTTGGATCCCACCCACCAACTAATTGATACAATGCCTACTACGAAGCATACAGAAGGAAGCTGGAAGAAGAGATACCGATCATCTTTTTCATTTTCTTAATTTTTTTTCCCTCATAAAGCCCTGAGGCATTTTCAGAATTTCATAATAAAAAAAAAGGGTCAAGTGGGCAGACGGTGATGATTGTGGCCGGATGTCCTGATTTGAAAGAAGATCGGAAAACTTAAGGCCAATTTTGAAATGTGGTTTTTATTTTATCCTTTTTTGAAATGTCCTAAAAACTTAGGCCCCATTTTGAAATTTTCCCTTCAAAGAAAGGATTTTTATCCCTTCTTCCTCAACCATTATATTGGAAGCAACCCTACCTAGAGTAAAACTAGGGATGTAAATTAGCCCCAATTCTCCGATTACCTGGGGGTTTTGATTTGTTAAAAATTGATTTTGGATCCTTATGTAAATCCTAATAAGTAAATGGGTTCGGGTCCAAGTCTTTTTTTTGGACCCATGACCTAAACGGGTCTAGGGTCTGGTTCCACCGTAGTTCAGACCCGTGGCCTCGGGACCCAACATATTAATTCAATTTTTTAGAATCTCTCCTAAAAACTAGATTTTTTTCCATATCATTCTCTGCCTAGACTCAAACCAATCCCATACGGTTTCGGTTCCATCTTCTCATTAACGATTCTGAAACCAAGAAACCGGTTCCAAAATGATTTCGATTCCGTGTCCGGTTCCACCTTCTCCTTGACGGTTCAAATTCCGGGTCCACAAAACCGACCCGTTTACAGATCCCTAAGTAAAACTCCTCCACATAATAAATCATAAACTCCCTTATTGCTCAGCCATCTTTCTTCCTCTCTCTAATAAGAGTTGACCGATTCATAAGACTAACATAAATAACATGATTAAAACAATCTTATGCATTATGTATCATATTTATTAATTACATTATTTATCACATGATTAATCTTATGGTGGAGTCTACTAGATTAAGACTTGGGGACATCCCATGAATGATCTGGCATGTTTTTATATAAATGACTTTAATTTTGAATAGGTGGGCTCCATTTAGGAGTTTTACTCCAGTTTGGTAATTTTCTCCACCGGAGCCTTAGAGGATTTAGACATGGTGAAACTTCATACTGGGGAGTCATTTACCCAATTCTTGAATTGGATGTGGTTAAATTTTATTTAATAGGGGTTGATCCAAGCACAAATAAGACATGAAGAAAATATCAAGGTAAAATTCACGTTGGAGTAAAATTTTAGCTGAAAGCCATGCAAGCGTAGGATATTCATTTTGAGCTGTTTAGGTATTTCAATACATAGCCCTCACTTCATATTTTCTTTGTCCCAATCGCGTGCATTAATGAGAGGCTAGGAGGATGTGATCTCTAACATCAAGTGCGCATTAAAGTGTTTTGTTTTACTTGAGCGAGAGCACTATGATTCTTATCTGTAAAAAAATTACCATCATATCATACCCAAAGCCATGGAAAGAATTTCACATGGCATTTTAGTTTTACAGATTGATTAATACATGTGGGGTTGAATGCTCTTCACTGGGCTGTAAAAGTTAATATTTTGAGTCTTAAGTTGATGTTTGTTTGCTCAACCACACCACTATTTTAGTGACTGGTCTTTTTCTTCCTCTGTAATACTAAAATTCATATTTGTAGGTAGGATTCCAAATGCCAACACACTTTTTCCATGAATTAGATCTGCCAACCAATAATCTACCACCAAAGTCAAATTTCCTGTGGAAGATAGAACAACTAAGTGGCAGACATACTGGCCTAGATGAAGCCACCTTCCTAGTCTTTGATGATTTTTAGAAACTTACTGCCGCATCATATCCAACAGATATATGATCATGAAAGAAAAGGTGATGGATAAGATTTTTGTCTTTTGCCGCCTTGCACAAATCTTCATCAGTATGCAACTTCCGGCTTCCAGCATGATCTACCACCAAAGTCAAATTTCCTGTGGAAGATAGAACAACAAAGTGGCAGACATACTGGCCAAGATGAAGCCACCTTCTTACTCTTTGATGATTTTTGGAAACTTACTGCCGCATCATATCCAACAGATATATGATCATGAAAGAAAAGGTGATGGAGAAGATTTTTGTCTTTTGCCGCCTTCTACAAACCTTCACCAGTTAGCAACTTCCGACTTCCAGCATGATGTGCACGAAGACATTGCTCTACCAGGTTTTGAAAGAGTCCCAGGGTTATCTTCTTCTTTTGCGAATATAAGTAGCAACTTATCTGTAAATGTATCTCTGTGTACGGATGTAAATAGGGGCCGTTGGTGTCTTTTTACCCCCAGGCTAGCCAACCTGGTGCTTTTGGTGCTCTGTTCTCCTTGTTTAGCGTTTTAATATATTCTTCTTTTTTTGGCCAAAAAAAAAAAAAAAAAAAGAAGAATCATTAAACTCAGTGTTGGAAAGAACCCACATTCCCAACATGTCTCTGACATTGCACAGAGAATGAAAGGCAAAAGAAAAGAAGCATAAAGCTTATTCAATTGATAATCCATCATATAAATCAGAAAGTTATCATCCCTATTCAAATGTGAACTTGAACAACATGTAGTGCTTGTAGATCTCCCCTGGATTGACAATCTGAGAAGGGAAATTTGGATGATTCACCGAGTCTGGGAATCCCTGAGTCTCCAAACAAACAGCAGCATGAGGCTCATACACATACCCACCCTTCCCCACAACACCCTTTAAGGAGTTGCTGGTGTAGAGTTGCACACCAGGTGCATTAGTCCACAGCTCCATCACTCTACCAGACTTGCCATCTTTCAGAACTGCTGCCTTCTTCATTCCATGACGGTCTGCTCCCACGTCGAGCACATAGTTGATGTCATAGCCACCTGGGAGTTTGCCGATTCTGCTCCCAATGGTGTGTGGTTGAAGGAAATCATATGGGGTGCTGTGGACCGGAGCGATCTGGCCGGTGGGGATGAGGGAGCTGTCGACGGGAGTGTAGTGAGATGCAAAGAGGTGGAGGGTGTTGGATAGGATGTCACCACTGTTGTGGCCACCAAGGTTCCAATAGGCGTGTTGAGCCAGGTTAACCGGGGTGGGCTTGTTTAGAGCCTTGGCTTTCATGGTTACACTCATGGCGTAGTCTCCCACCAGCTTGTAGGTGACAGATACCTCGAGATCACCAGGAAATCCTAATAAAATGTAAAGAAGTATAAATCTGTGTGACAAACTAGTATAAAAATTTCACATCTGGATACGTGGATGCTTCAAACTAAGCTCTGTATCTTGTTCCCTCTATTTGATACTTTACATTTTATGTGTACAATCCATGTCCCTACCTTGTTAATGGGCATGTCTATGCCAAATCTTGGCATCATAGCTGAAGGGGTGTCAACTGAACAGGCCCATTTTACTTCAAGATTGGATTTTGAAAATAAGAGCTGTTCAAATAGTCAGTTCTCCTAAGCCTAGGCCTGGGCCACTCATGCTGCATTCTCAGGATATCTGCTTCATCAGAAAAGCCTGACCGGCTATGAGACAGAGTGAGCATAGATTTGGGCCCATTAAGCCGGATCTGACACTGTTGCTCTTCAGAATCATGTCTGTTCCAAGTGAAGATACAAAATAAATGGATCCAGATCCATATCCATGTGGGTCCAGCCCATGACAGACCCCATGCCATGGTTGGTACCTATCATATGAGCTCTAGGTTGGATGTTCTATTTTTCTATTCTCTATTTCGTTCTTTGATTTTTGGATTTCCATTTTTCATTCAAACTTTAATGGCCTAAAGCTTATCCTGGGTCCAGGTGAGTCCCAACTCTTCAATACAGATCTGCTCATGAATCTGATTCCTATGGGCTAGATCTTTGACTCTAAAGAGGGTCTTGGTTTTCTTAATGAGCTAGATCCAGATGAAGTGTAACAGAAATTTAGATATTCATCATACAAGGTTGAAGATATAAAAGATTTGAAATAATGATAATAATAGGACACAAAACTTACCTTGCTCCCCGTCAAAGCTGTGATAAGTAAGCTTAATGTAAGGAAACTTCCCATGCTTTAGAACTTTCACAGTCCAAATAACCTTACTGAACCCTCTATGCCCACCTAAACAGTATAACAAAATCCAATTTAAAACGTGAAAAATGTAAATCTAAAAGAAAAAAAAAATTGTAAAAAATTGTACAATGTACCATGAAGCGTGTTATTTCCATCATTAGCAACTAACTTATATTGAGTTCCATTGATGCTGAATTGAGCACCAGCAATTCTGTTGGCCACCCGTCCCACAACAGCTCCAAAACTCGTTGTATCGTTCTGCAATCAAATAAAGAAAGCATCCACTAGAAATAAAATAAAAAAGAAAACAGTACATGTGCTGTCTGTGGAATGTAGATGGAATCCACTGCACCCTTTCCAAGAAAGTTGAAAAGGCCAAAGTGCTCCTATAAAGAAAGGCACCCAATGGCACTAAAATTATAACAGTAGGTCATGATGGGGACAATTCCATTTGGTGCACGGGTAACCTTACTCATGGAAACTCTTAGAGATAGGATTAGGTTGGTTGGTTTGATTATTAGAGATAAGATGGAATTTGAATTTGAATAATCTTGGTTATTGCTATGTATAAATTTAGAGATTGCATTTAATGATCTCCCGATCTTGGGCACGGTCATATCTTCCGCAATAATCACCGTCAATTTTTCTACGTCAATTTTTCTATTTCAATAAACAAATGATTATCTTCTCTTACCCAAATGATTATCTTCTCTTACCCACCCATTCAATCGATACTTCTGTAAGAAATCGCTACAGATCTAATTTAGTGGTCCTTTGGAAGAAATCGCAACAGATCTAATCTAGTGAACCACAAGCACCGACAGACTTAGAAAAGAGCAGGTTGAGACAGTGATGAATTTACGAACAGTGATGAATTCACGAACAGACGGTGATCACCATGATGCTCAATTTTGCAAGATATTTATCATTTTTTCTTATTTTAGAGATCAATTTAGATAGGATGTTAGAGATAGGATTATGTTGGTTGGTTTGGTTATTAGAGATGAGATTGCATTTGAATTTGAATTATCTTGTATAAATTTATTGCTTTGAATCATCTTGTATAAAGTTATTGCTATCTATAAATTTAGAGATTGCATTTGATGATCGCACGATTAAGCTGGGACACGGTCCTATCTTCCGCAATAATCATCGTCAATTTTTCTTCGTCAATTTTTCTATTTCAATTTTTCTATGTCAATTTTTCTATATCAATAAACAAATGATCATCTTCTCCTTCCCACCCATGGGGCCATCAGCACCAACAGATTAAAAAAAGAGTGGGTGACGGCGATCACCATGATGCTCGATTTTGCAAGATATTTATCATTTTTTCTTATTTTAGAGATCAGTTTATTTTCATGTTACTCATATCTTTTCTAAGAAAAGATAATGTGATTGAAGTAGATGTTAGAGATAGGATTAGGTTGGTTGGTTTGGTCATTAGAGATAAGATTGCATTTGAATTTGAATTATCTTTGGTACGATGAAATTATGATTCTTTGAAAATCTTAAAATTATAGGAAATAAGTGATTCTTTGAAAGTCTTTAGAAACCACATTCAAAAGGAATATATATGGAGAGAGAGAGAGAGAGAGAGAGAGAGAGAGAGAGAGAGAGAGATCAACCAGACCCTCACCATAGAAGTTAACGAACTTTGTAAATAACTATTTATTTTCTTAAGAATAAAAATAGCTGTCCATTTTTTAAAAATTTTCATTACAAATAATCACATTCAAGAATAATAAGAATTGACCAACAAGTAGAAGCCAATTCTTTTTACTATTGGTTATAGCCAATGAATTTTTGTCCTAAAAGAGATGAAGTTCATCTCAGATTTAACTTGGTTTGGACTATAGACTCAGGATGTTAACTTGAAAAAACCATCAAACCCAAAACATTTTAACCAGGATTAGTATCTTCTCTTTCAAGAAATTTTTATTACTTTCACAGAAAAATGCATGGGATTTCATCTACTGGTCAAAAACTGGCTGCTAGCTTTTGGTCAAAGTGATTGACCAAATTTTGAGATTGGCAGAGAGGATAATTTGTATGAAAAAAATAAAAGAAAACAAATCAAAAGCAAATGCCAGATGGTTACTTATAATTTCCAGAAAACATACAAGCGGTCATAAAGAAGAAAAAAATTTGAAAAACAAGTTAACAACTTGATTAATGCTTTAGCAAAAGCTCTAAAGGTAAAAAAAGAGAGAGAGAGAGAGAGAAGATTACAATGTATGAAGCAACTTTTTCGTATCCAAGAGTAACATCAGCCAATTTCCCTGCAAAAACCATGACAAATAATGAAATAAATAAGTAAAATACTCATACCGACATCAATAATAAGAATAATAATACTCACACCAAGTAAAATACCCTAGGAGAGTAAGACCCAGAAAAGATCAAAACCTTTTGAGTCAGGGAGAATGACTGAAATCACTCTCGCCCCCCAGTTAGTGATCTTGACAGAGAAGTCCCTTTCTTGAGCTCATAGACCCCAACATATTTCCTTGTGGGGGTTGCAATAGCAACATTTACAAGAGCAAATGAGAGGAGAAAAAGATCAAAAAACGCATGAATCCTAGCCATAGTAATGCTACAGGATACAATGATTGCAGGGGGAACCCAAAATTGATGATGGAAGGCAATAAGAGTGCACTCTTGCAGCTTGAACCTCTTATATTTTGATAAAGGCAATCAGAAACTTGGTGAGTGTTTATGGATGGAAAGAGACATGCTCTTGCGGATGAAGAAGATAACGGATTTATATTCTTTCGTTCACGGAGAGATAATAGATGAAGCCTGCAGCGTTGACTCTGGAAATTGATGAGGGCTGAATGTTGAAAATATGTACTGTAGCCCGAGTGACTGCTCGAAATTGTGATCCATCGTTTCCCTCTTCAGGCCTTGAGGTCGAATATCTCGTGTGTGTGGGTGGCCGGTGGTGTTAAAAAATCCCAAAAAAGGGAAAATTACAAAACAGGGCCTAAATTTTCCACAGATTTCAAAACAGGACAAAAACAAGATCACATTTTAAATGGGCCTTAAGTTGTCTAATTGGATTTCAATTCAGGACGTCCTGCCAAAATGGACGCCGCGGGACGGCCGATTCTCCTCTCTTTTTTTTTTTCAAAAACCCCAAACTGCAATTAGGTTATCCAATGGAATCATGATCCTGCCTGATGCATCCTCATGTGGGCTCTGTCTGCGATTCGTGGCACAAGAAAATGGTTAGAATAGATTAGACTTTTCTGCAGTGTCTCCTGAGTCCTGCCACATCAGGGTTAGGACTTGGAAGAGAATCTGGATTCTCCAAGCCCAGAAGGAATTTTTTAAGGTTATCCCTATAATCCCATTAGTAGGGCATCAGACATCCCAAACCACACAGAATCACCATTCCTTCTTGTACATCCCACTTCAATCTAAGATGGGTGCACCTTCAAATTGATCACTAATAAAGTATATGAATAAAAATCATGGTATTATGCATGATTAATATGGAGTGGACTCAATTCTGAAGTGAAATTTGGTTTACAGCTAGTGACTGTTTTAGCAGTTCTGGTCTTGGATGTGGTCCCACTGAGGGAATAGAGGTTTCAACTCAGAATTATCTAATGCCAGGTCTCTGAGGATGGGACCACAGCAAGCTATTTACCTTGGGCCATCAACAGTAGGTTTTAGAAATTTGTATGTTATGATTTCACAAAGTAAAAATTATTTTTGTGAGCTAGAGACTCTTTGGGTATGTTTGTGTAATAAGCGAATCCAGATATTGATAAAAAAATAAAAATAAAAATCTGCTCTATTTTTAACATGGCTACTTTTTTCATCCTTTGAGTAGAATAGCAAAATTCCTCTCCAGCAAGAGAACAAAAATATAAGAAATCCTCTGAGTTGCACTAATGCACTTTAATGTTATGTGATGAGAAAGAACAAAATACACAAACCTTCATCAAAAACTACTAATATGAGCTCCAATAATTTCAGTTCATTTATAAATCTATTTACAAGAGAAAAATTCAACCTCCAAATTAACGACTAGCTTTGCCTAACTATTAGTCTCAACTTATGAAGAAAGGCTTCACACAAAACAACATGCTAAGGTTAATGTTTAAGAAGTTTTCAAATCCCAACACTTGAAATCTCAACACTTGGAACACAAGGAGAGGAAAATTTGATAGGGCAAAATTTGACATCTCTACACCAGTATTATTGTATGTTTACGTTGTTACTCACTTCTACCACACTGCAAGCAGGATCCCTGACGATCACTCCCCAAGCTTCCATTGCATCCCTCACTTCCTTCACATTATCCCATTCACCCATCACTGCATACAGATTTGATGCCAATATATAATTCCCACTATAACCAGGTTCTGATACAAGCAGGTGATTCATTACCTGTCTCGCTAGATCGACGTTTCCTTGTTCTTTACATGCTCCAAACAATGTCCGCCATGTTACAGCATCAGGTTTCATAGGCATACTCTTCACAAATTGAAAGGCTTCATCCACTATCCCTGCTCTACACAGAAGGTCTACCATGCATCCATAATGCTCCTTCCATGGTGCAATACTATGCTCCTCTACCATTGATCTGAAACATTGTCGTCCCTCATCGACCAACCCAGCATGGCTACATGCCCATAAGATGCTTAGGAAGGCAATGGAGTCTGGCCTAAATCCTTCCCTCTGCATCTGACAAAAGCGAACCAATGCTGCGATGCCATACCCATGCATGGCCAGCCCTTGTATCAATGTAGTCCAAGAGACCAGTGTTTTCGCCACCATACCATCAAAAACTTGACAAGCCTTCTTTATATTGCCACATTTAGAATGCATATCCATAAGAGCATTGGCCACAGGAGTAATCTCTCCATACCCATTCTTCTTGATATAGTGATCAATCCATTCTCCAAGCTTAGAACACCCCAATTTTGAGCCCATAGAAACCACTCCTAACAAGGTGATTTCATCAGGTCTTACATTTGCAGACTCCATTTCAGCAAACAAAGTCAGTGCCTCATATGGGCCGTCGTTTTCGCTGTAACCATTGATGATAGAAGTCCACGTAACTACATTTCTACTTGGCATCCCTTCAAAGACCCGGCGAGCATTGATCAAACACCTACATTTTGCATACATATTGATCAATGCATTGTAAACAAACAAGTCAAAACCCAGAAGGCATTTGATCACAAAACCATGGACTGATTTCCCTTGGTTCAGTGCGCACAAAGCCGAACAGGCAGATAGAATGCTAACAGCACTCACCCCATTAGGCCTTACATTTCCATTCATCATGGCAAATGCAACTGAGAGAGCCTTGTGGGGGTGGTTCCTCTGTTCATAAGTTGCAAGGAGAGCATTCCATAAAACTAAATCTCTTTGAGGAGTTTCATCGAACACTCTTTGTGCAGACTCAAGGTTCTGAAACAAACCATACATTTGGACCAGGGCAGTCTGTGTAATGACCTCTGATTCAAAACCCAACTTAAAAATCTGGGCATGTATCTCTTCCCCTTCAAAACCAGCTGACATAAGCCCACATGCCTTGATAGCATACAACAGTGTATGACTATCTACTTTCAAACCTTTCCTTCTAACATGAGCATATGCTGAGAGAGCTTCTTTTCCACTAATTCCATCATCCAAACAACCTCTAATGACAGTGTTCCAAGTGTAAACATTAGGTCCATCCATCTGATCTGCAATTGAAAAGGCAATCTGTGTGGCACAGAGAGGAGGATGTGAGCAGAGGAAAGTAACCAGCTTTGTGGCAACAAAGGGGTTGTGAATGATGCCTGTGGATATCATATGGGCATGAATCTGGTTGAGCTGAGCTTTCCCTCTGCATTTCTCCAAGAGGTAGAGAAGGTCTTGAATTGGGAATATGGCTGTGGGAGGGTCTGCTTTGTGAAGCAGAGACTGGTTATTGTTTAGTTGATGAACTGATAAATAGGGTCTGCAAAATTGATATTTGATAATGTGGGCTTTTGTTAGATGCTGACTGAAGGATGATACATGTAACAACATTTGTTGTAATACATATGGAGATAGGGACAGGAAAAAGGAGTATCTAAGAAATTGATATTTACACATGTAAGGAAGGCTTAGCAGTTAGCAATAGCAAGCCCCCCGGTTATTTATATCATGGATAGCCTTGGAGAGTCTAGTCTGTGTCACATTTTACTGAAACAGCACCCCAGCTTATTTATGCATATGAGGATATGTGGTGATGATGATGATGAGCAGCTGAGCCTCCATCCTGTGGGCTCCACAACAATCCCTGATAAAGCAGTCTTTGTCACGTTTGATTCATTGGTAAAATTACTTTGATTTGTGTGAGATTCAGGTTAGTTGTAATTCATGGTGGTAAATTCTAATACATTCATATTTCATACACGTTGTCGAGAAGTGAATACAGCCTAAAATTTTACTTTCCTTTTTTTTTATAATTTTTGCTTGAAGATTTTCAAATCTTGCAAACATACTTGTGATATCTTGCACCATTCTCGCACTTTTACCTACTTCTCCATCTTTTACCCATATAGAAATAACATATAACACATAATTTATTATGTATATATATGAGCCACTTGTTACATGAGGAAGCTTTTCCGCAGGAGAAAAACCCAATGCATGTATCGGGTTAATGGGTATTGCAGAATAACAAAATGTGGGGTGAGATTCTTCCTCCAGTGTATACACTTCCTGTAAATTCATGAACCATAGGTTCTCATAAAAAAAAAAAAAAAACCATCAAGGTCCATCAAAAGATGAGATGCCTGCCGATTTGGAATCCATGAATTTCAGAAATGCATTTTAAAAATTCTGCACAGCCAAACACAACTTTTATCAAGGGTCCAATCCAAGGCAAATACTGAATTTCAGGATTACATGCCCGAAATCCCCACCATTTCAGAATACTTCTCCAGCCATTTCAATTATCAGACAAGATCAGAACCACAACCATAATTGACGGAAAAAAAAAAACACAATAAATTTATTATCCAAGGGTCCAAAAGCAGCTTTTGATAATCAAGACTCAAAAAAACTTGGACGCCATCAGCAAATTCATTGTATGAAAAAACAGCAAGTCCAGAGAAACAAAACATAATCTCTTCCAGCACAACAGTAGCCAAAATCCAACCATAAGCTAATAGACTAACTAGTCAAAACCATCTTTCGCCTACTCTATATCAAAAAACACATGATGGATCCTTTGAATAGCATAGCTTTCATTTAGTACTTAATCGGGGCTAGGATTTCTAGTTGAGGACCAAGCTGCTCTTCAGCAACCTTCTCTGCCTTCACACGCAACTTGTTCAGCTGCTTCTTCCTCTCATAGGCAATCTGAGACCGCGTTTTCCTCTTCTCCTCCAGTTCCTGCCACCATAGCATGAAACAAACAATCATAACAAGCCCGCCTCCAAAAGAATAATTACAATGCTACCAACAAAAGAAAATTTTCAAAAGTCTATCAAAGAAAATATAGAGACCAGCAAGCGAACTAAAGAAAAACCAACACAAATAATAGATTTTTCAAAAACTTAGTATGCCGCATGAGTAAGGGCGACTAATCACTAGCAGGCAGCAGCTATTACTTCAAGTATTCTTACCACTTGCACATCTCCATTGAAGAAACATATAATGTTTGATAATTTAATAAAACCATTTGGGTTCTACAGAATGGGCCCCAGCTTTTTTGTGGCCATGCTGTTTTGATGGGCTCCATTGAGGATGGATGATACACCAGGAATTTTCCCCATCAGACAATCCTGCCTGATTTTCCGTTGTACAATGCGGACAATGACTGTCATTAATCCAATTACAGTTCCACACACTGAGGAGTAAGGATGCATATGATCATCCCAGGATACATTTGAGCATCTCATGATGGATTCCAAAAGGAGCACTGCACCAGTACAGCTTCTGGTCAAACAGAGAAATGCCTACTAAAGGAATTTTATCATTGACAGTAGGTACCTTGATTGAACTGTTCATTCAAGAGTCAGTTTTGATGGTGAAATATAGTAAAGACCATGGGGCTTTCTTGAGGCATGGATTCTGCTTAGCATCAGAAACTACTCAATCATCCAGATATCAGTTTAGGTTCCTCCCAACTGATAATATAGAAGAAAGCAGGCAAAGCCAACTCTTACTTTATAACCCCTACTTAAATCCAAAAGGCTTGCACCAAAGAAGGCCAGGAAAGTCACAACAGGAGAGAGGAGAGAGGAACTAATGGACATAGGTAGTTGATATTTCATATTTAACTGATTGGGAATGCCTGGATAATTATAACCAACCATGACAGAAGTACCCTTTCTAAATAAAGAAACAGACATAAAAGAAAATGTGTCTATCAAGGGAGCAAGTTTGACAGGACCAAACCAAAATCCACTTAACGCAACTCAATCATAAGTGAAATTCAAGATGCATGTTCAGATCAGGCTCAGCTAGGGAACTAAAAGCCCGCTTAAGAATTAGGGTTGGGCTAAGGTACACATTCCAACTGGGTACCCACCTTACATATAAGAAATATTCTATAACAATGTGTACGCAATGCATATATTGAGATTAGGGCAGATGCCCCCACATGAATCAACCCGACTCAGACCTGACTTGCACCCAGGTGGGATATTCGGGTCGAGAGTTCAGGCATCCTTACATGCAATTCAGGTCATCTTGGGTCAGGCACTCTGCCCAATACCAGATCTGAATTGTTGTATTCATGTTACTTCCTAGAGATAATTTGATTGACTCTTTGTGACCACCATTGCACCTAAAGCAAAGGCTCTTTAAAAGATTCGACTTGGCATATCCAATTTTTAATAGCAAGATAGCACTAGAAGGGGTCCATATTCTTCCTTCATTTTACAGTTCAAGCCCTTGGATGATGATTCATAATATCATTTGACCATGTATTCAAGACACATATATAATCTTGTAACTGTATAATTGCTTTTATGCTTTTACAAGTGGAAGATGACTATGCCATCTGTAATAATGGAACAGCCTGGCCTGTATGGCCCAAATGGCTCACCCTAAGATCAATCTAAACCCCACACAGTCACTAACCTCTCCCAACTTAGCACTGACCCAGAATTGACACTCACATGAGTGACCTAGGTCCATGGAGCTATCATGAAAACTTGGCACTTATTTGACTTTGTCCAAATACAACGATTCAGACAGACAACTTTACACTCAAAAAACAGTATATCCCACAATCACATGGTTCCCATTTTCATCAAACCCTCCAATGATTTTCATGTTTCCAAGTGGGCATCACAGACCAGACTGTCCTTGAAAATGACACTTGTTACAATTTAGATAAAAAATGACTTCACACCCCAATTTCCAACTTGAAAAAATCAGTAGAAAACAAAAACTCCAAAACCCAGATTATTTTGTAAAAAAATAAAGTAAAATACAAAGCAGGTATAGCATTAGCTTGCTTTCAGTTCAACACAAGGAAAAAGAAAATCACTAGTCAGCAGCAGAGTAGAGAAACCAATAGCACCAATAATGTTCTCAAATCTCAACATGTGTATCCAATGCCTACATTTCATTCGATTCTACACTTTAAATTCTCAATTCTTATATAATAATCTTAGCATATTCCCTCTCAACATTCTAGATGTAATAACCGCATCCCAAACGCGGTAGAATATTAATTAATCTCATTCCATTTCATTTCAAACCTCCAAACAATACAATACCATCATCAGATAGCGAAAAGGCCAAATTAAAAAAAAGAAGATCTGAATGAAAAAAAAGAAAGAAAGAAAGAAAAGAGGGTGTTGTGAAAATCTGACCTTGATGATTTCATAGTAATTCCAGCCAACTTCCGATGATAGCCGACCAAGCAGACAATATTTGTGCCCCGGCTGAAGCCTCAAAACCCTAAAATCACAAACCCACAAAAGGGAAAAACAAAAACCCACAACCCAATTCAAGAGATTTCAATACAGATCTGATCAACAAAAGAAATAAACAGATCCATGCCATTAATTAAAATATATCCGTATATGTAGAGAGACAGACTTACTTGAGTGCATCTGGGATGACCATGCGCTTCATCCTGTCATATGGCGAAGGGACGCCTTCATAAGCCTTGAGCCGAGCCAGAGCGGCGGCGCCGCGCTTGGTCTTGTGCGGGATCATGCCTCTGATGGTCCTCCAGAGGATCTTTGCGGGAGCACGGAAGTGGATGGGACCGTGGGAGGGCTTCGTGTTCATGCGCTTCCTCAGGAAGCGGAGGTACTTCATCTTCTGCCTTACGAGGCCGCCCGACAGGCAGATCTCCTCGCATCGAACCACCACTACCTTCTGCCCGTTCAGCAGCTCCTTCGCCACGATCGATGCCAGGCGCCCAAGCATGTGGTGGCGGGCGTCCACCACCACACGACGAGCGCAGATGCCAGAACCAGACACCATCTCCCTCTCTCACCAACACAAGAAGAGAAAACAGAAGATGAGGTGACGTTTCTTTCTAGGGTTTTGGCATTTGAGTGTTCTTATACCTAGGGTTTCTTGCTTGGGTCGGGTTGAGTTTGATCAAGACTTTGGGGCCACTTTGATATTGGGGTTGGGTGGTTGGAATCAAGTGATCGAATGCTTGAAGCCCGGCTCGCTTGGTTCATCACCCAGTACAAGAGACATAGCCGAATAACATGAAATGAGTGGTGTTGGCACATAGTATCACATGAACGTCTGAGAATCGAATCTTTGAGTGGTAAAGTTGACCCGGGATCTAATAGGCCAACCTATCGAATCTTTGAGTGTTAAAGTTGACCCGGGATCTAATAGGCCAACCTGGAAAATGGGAAACAAAAATGATCTCTATGATCTTATGTTTTAGTACTAAGGTCGTGTGGACCTTGGATTTAGATTTCTAAGCCCTTTTTAATATTTGAGTTGGTTTGGATCAAGTGATAGAAAGCTCCAAACCCAACCTAGCTGGCCAAAGCAAATGATATGACGCAAATATATAATTCCTCTAGCTCTATCAGTTGAAGCCTAGCTTGGTTGGTTCATCAGCCAGACATAGCCATTCAGATGGTATTTTGATTTGCCCAATTATGATTGAATTGTGTTGGCACCTGGTTTCACACAAACACTTAAGGATCGATCGCTATGTCTTAAGGTTAACCAGGGGCTAGTAAGCCAACCTAGCAAAAAGAAAAAAAAAATGATCTCTATGACCTTATGTTTTAGTACTCAGGACGGATTGACTTTGGATTTAAAAATTTAGGTCCTTTTTAATATTTGAGTTGGCTTCGATCAAGTGATAGAAAGCTCGAAGCTTAACTCAGCTGGCCAAAGTATGGCGCAAATATATGAATTCCTCTAGCTCTATCAGTTGGTACCCATTTCTCTAATTCCGATCCTAATCCTTTAAACATTACATATAGGGTGAGAAAAAGGTTAGCCCTAAAACACAATGATTTTCAGTTTTTATTTTCTTTTTCTAATGTCTTTCAGTTTTTTTTTTTTTTTTTTTTTTTTTTTTTTTTTTTTTTTTTGGTAGGAGGAATTCATCTTCGATCCTTTTTGTTGGATTCGCATCTGAACAGGCAAAATTTCATTTATAGGGATCTTGATCCAACACAAAAATTTCATTTATAGGGTGCTTCTATAAAGAAGTTTGGATGAACAAGAATCAAAACAAACAACCAGCAGTATGGTTCAAGTTGTTTAAAATATAGAAGGGCAATATGATTCAAGCATTGTAAACAGTTCAAAACATTTTTCAATCCAAGTTGTAGTCCTTCTTTCTTATTTTAGATAGATAGATCAAAATTCTTATTTTGAATCTTGGAACACATAAGAATCTGAATGATGATTAGAAATACTTCTCCATCTTATATGCTTGGATGTGGATCCATTTCCAATCCAAAATAGCTTCCATGCCCACTATTTATCAGATTAGAGACTGGGTATTTGTATTTTTGGATACCCATCAACATCATTGGCTGGGCCCTAGTGGCAAAACTTGGACCCTAAGATTAGGTCTATAGGGCCAGTCGAGCCAGCTCTAAAATTCAATCCCAATTATGGACCAGCCATGCCAGGCTGATCATATCCTATAGTTGAGCCTTGGTCCTCTTTAAGGCTTGACTCGCAAGAACTTTGTGAGCTTTGTAGCAGGCCCACTCATTAAATTTTAAACTGCTCAAAATGAATATCTCATTTTGCATGTTACAACGGTTATCAATTAGATGATAGACTAACCAGTAAGCTCTTATCAAAATGAAATTTGGCTAGATATCACAATAGGACGTGCATTTATTTTTAAGCAATTTAGATTTTATAATCCTTAGGCCCCACGAAAGAATTTCTCATGTTCCAGTCAACAGCTTAAGTTTTTTTGGCTCCACTCGAGCAACAATCATTTTACCATTTTAACATGATTCTGTTTAACTGTTTAACCCAAAAAAGTGGCAAAAGCTTAGTGACCCAGTCATCAACATGGGAAGGGCCAAACTGGAAAATGCATTTAGTCAACTATGATTTGGCCCACAAGACCAATTTCTTCCTGATCAGCACGAAATTTCTCAAACACCAATGGGTTCTCCCTTGGTCCCACCCTATTGCTCAGCTGGTTAGCGACGGTGTGTGGGGTGCATAGGTGGGCTGAGTTTGAGTCACTTGTAATGCCAAAAGAAGAAGAAGAAGAAGAAGAAGAAGAGTTGCCATGATTTTGTCAGCAGGCATTTGAGAAATTAAGCTGATCATTCATCTCATAAACTAGAATGACTGTGTGTGTGTGTGTGTGTCCTCACTTCCAACCTTGGAGATACCAGAATTAAATTACTTTCATAAAAGCACCCAATTTATAATACGGAAAAAGCATTTCTCAAATTAGTAATTCTATGACCAAGCAACCCAGAAAAGCTCTTTGATTTGATTTCTGAAAGAAAGTAGATGATCATGAAAACGTCAAACAAGGTTTTAAGAAGATAAAGACTTAGACTAACGTCAAACAAGGTTTTAAGAAGATAAAAGAGGTTGTCTCTATCCATGCAACAACTTTTTTTATGGGAAGACTTATAAAGAGAAAAAGAAGGAAGATCAAGAAAAAGTGTTCACCAAATTTTTCTAAGCAAATCACAGGAGTGTTAAAATCCATGCAACAAGCAATCTGTCATCATGATTGAATAAAGCCATATTTTATCAACCCATATAAAGACAGGACAGGATGATTTATTTTGTACAATGCAAACATCGTTCCTCATCATATGATCTCATCCAAACAATTAAGTCATACAATTCCAGTGGAATTCCAAACCAGAAAGCAAATGAACATGAGATATCAATATATATGAGAAATGATCCTGTAGTGTTTCTAGTGTGACTGAATGATGGTTCCATGCATATGACTTGACTTGATCTATGGGGCCTTCACTTTCAAAATCCAGTCCACCCCATCGTCAGCAGGAAATGAAAAATCTCACTCCGACCGTGACATACACTTTTGGATTGATCAATGCGAAAGAAATCACATTTAACTCCAGGGAAACAATTAACTTGATCACACTTTCAACTCATTGGTCAATTCAATGGTATATGGCTTTAAAAAAGGAATGAAATTTGCACTGAAGCATTCGTATTGGGGCATTTGAAGTCATTAGCATGAAAACTCTTATGTGGTCGATCAACAATATAGGATCATTTCTCAAAATACATACATTGAAATGCCGGATCAAGATGCACCTTCTCTTTCTCAGCGGGTCACCTGAGGTGATTGTCGGAGGGAAGGCAATGGTGACCTGCATGGTGTAAGATTTAAAGGCGAAGGTGCGTGTCTCAGAGGCGATTTTCGGATATAATTGGAATTTGCCGGTTGTTCTGTATGCAAGCGTTTGGCCACGTCCTTTGAGACTTGGAGCTGTTCGAGAGATGCCAAGACCACAGACATACGTGGGCGTACTTTGGGTTCCAAGCTTAGGCACTGTAAAGCGAGCATGGCAACTGAGTAGGCTGCTTTCTGAGGATACTGTCCTTCCAACTTGGGGTCCATGATACGGAACAGCTTCCTTCTATCACCCAAATATGGCTTGGCCCAGTCAACCAAATTCTGCTCTATGCCTACTTTTGTCTTATCAAGTGCACGGCGCCCAGATAACAGCTCTAACAACACAACCCCGAAGCTGTAGACATCACTCTTGGCAGTGAGTCGACCTGTTAACCACTGAAATCAATACACAGAATATGAAGCATTGACCAGATTATTTTTTAACCATCTTCATACACATGCGACCATCTATCCAAGGAGTAGACCTGCCTGATTTCTGGGTTAAGGCACATTGACAGTGAATGCTATCATATGTGCCAGGGGCAGTTAAAGAGTGAAAAAAATATAGGACTACCAAAAATTGAAAACTATCAAAACACTGTCTGGAGTGTCAAGTGTCCCCTTATCACCATGGGTTCAGCATGTAGATCACCCGTCCAAACTTCAGACAGATCAACCTGTCAAGTGGCCCTGCATATGAATTGAATGTGGACTGTTTGAGATTTTTTTTTTTTTTTTTTTTCAAAGTAGTCCAATCTTTTGCACATACAAGGCCCTCCTTTAACGTCTTGATGGGCCACATGATCTACATAGCAGCTGCTACTTGATGCATCACTTGGACTGGCACATGTGCAGCTGTGTGAAAATGAGTGTAAGTGACCAGTGCAAAACATGTTATAACCAATAATTTCTGCATGAGTGAGATGCAATAGTTACTAAGAACACAAGTAGGGCACATTGAGGAACCTGTGGCAATATATTCAGGGGCCGCATAGCCATGAGTCCCCATGACTTGTGTGGAGACGTGAGTCTTATCCCCAGTAGGCCCATCTTTTGCCAATCCGAAGTCTGAAAGCTTTGCATTATATTCCTATTCCAGAAAAATAAAAATTTAGTTCTGCCCTGCCAAGCATTATCTCTGAAAACTATTGACCTTAATGACAAAATTCACTAAGCATAGCTTCTTTCTGTTCACCATACCCCATCAAGAAGTATATTAGAAGCCTTAACATCACGGTATATAACTTGCGATTCAGAATCGTGCAGAAATGAGAGTCCCTTAGCAGCACCAATGGCTACTTTGATTCTTACAGCCCAAGAAAGCAGCTGTGGCCCTCCTACAAAGAGCAATGCAATGAGATTCAGATGCCAGAACGAACAAGGCAATCATTTTTTAGCCTGTTAGTGCAGGGTTAGTTGTTGCATTAAGGATATTGTATTTATAATGGGTTTCATTCTCGTATAGTGTTCTAATGCGTCCATTCTGAAAAGAAAATTAAAAAAAAAAAAAGCCTAAAACCGCATAACTAGCATCTTGCTGGATGCATCATTCCCCTGGTTCTAAATCTTACCCTTTACCATAGTGTGTTTAGTGACAACTGAAGCAATTCCATTGAGAATAGAATCTTTTTGGGTCAAAATCTTCATGAAAGTCACTGTTTGCCTGTATGGGACTATAAAAAAAAAAGTCCCATTTTCGCCTAAAATGTCTTAAAAATAAAAACAGTCATGTCTGTTTGCATTGGAATACATAGGAAATGATGGTCAAATGGTCTCCACCGAAGGATTATTAAAGAGGTGAAGTGAGAATGATATAAGGTGAGGGCTGAAAGATATAAGGTAGCAATGTAGATAAGTCATTGGGTTTCCCAGGATTTGAATAAATCCATAAAATGTTCCACACTATAAAAAAAAATGAAAAAAGATGTCTTGAAAAAAGTGAAATGTATGATATAAAAATACTTACTTCTAAACAAGTGGTTCTCCAAACTGCCTTTGGGCATGAACTCATAAACCAAAAGACGGTTGTCACCCTCAAGACAGTACCCAATGAGCTTTACTAGATTTGGATGGTGAAGCTGGCCAAGATAGTTGACCTCTGTCTGGGATCATCAAATATTCAATGTTTAAAACCCACACAAATGGAAGTGCATAGAAACAGGACTGTCAAGGAGCTGGCCTGTCCCATGAGTTGGACCCAAGCTTTGCTTCGGGCCCAAAATATAGAACTGGACCAGGTTTCATAGCATTGTCTGTTGAGGCCCAGCCTCGGAACAAGCTCAAGTCCAAGAGAACCAAGAGAAAAACATGACCACCAGAAAACCTACCAACCACTCCTTGTGGCCTTGAAAGCCCTCTGGTTTAAGCTTCTTGACAGCAATGACCATGCCAGATCCAGCCCTTGCAGGAGCTAGAGTTTGCTCATCAATCCACCCCTTGAATACATATCCAAATCCTCCTTCCCCAAGAAGACTATCCGGTCGAAAGTTTCTAGTGGCATTTTTCAGCTCATTGAATGTAAAGGCCTTCTGATTTGAGGATGATAGTATCTCACCTTCAGTTCGCGGGGTGGGAAGAGACTCACTAGCGCTCTTTGCACTGTAAGATTGCACCGTCAGAAAGGAAGGTGCCGAAGACAGGCCTGATTTGCTGGTGGCCTTCGATTGTTCTGAGTATAAAAGAAATGGGGAGTTACTGTCAGAACCAACAAAGATTAGTCATTGGGTTCAGGCTAAAGAATTGTAGTATAAAAGTTAAATTCTTTTGAATGTTATCTTCAAATAAAAGGATATTCGAGGAGCTTGACAACTGTAGAAACATGAAGACTTTTTTGCTACCTGCATTTTGTCTACTGTAAATGCTCTATCTCATCCAACTCAGCAAAATTGGTAATTCCTACAGTGATAAATGCAATGCCGTGGCCATCAAAGACAAAAAAAACCCTTGTAGACCAGTGCAAATACCACCAATATTCTAAATATTCCTCACTCTTCAGTAGTTGAGTAAATTGGGAGGTTAAGAAAGTAGCGAACAGCATAATGGAAGGAACTGTGCCTTTGATTAGAACCAACGTCACAATTTTAAATCTAGGAACCAAAAACTGGCAGAAACCATGGAGACCTAATAACCATTCAAAGTTGTTGCATACCACTTTCAAACCTCTAAACATAACCAAAACAATAAAAAAGGAAACAAAACCGTTAGAAACCATTAATGCCCAAGTAGAACTTAAATTACTGAAGTAATTTGAATGCATAAGTGAGCAGTTATGAATAAATTGCAATACTTTCTTTTTCTTTTTTTGATTGGTAACTTGATGTGACTTGAACCCATAAATTACTGCTGATAAGAAAAAAATTAAAAATTCACTGGAGACCATGAAAATTAGTATGTCTCGTGAATGAGGCCTATGCCCACATGAATACTAGCCCCCAGCATGGGTTTTGTTGGGTGTTGCCTGTTTTATTGAAAGTGGATTTGGTTTTCTACTTCTGGTTTTGTACCCACGCAAAAACCAGAAATAGATACAACACAAGAAATAAAAATAAAAAACCCAATCTAACCATCTGAGGCAAACACAGCCACCAGCTCAAAAAAGCACAATAAAAAAGCCAAAATCCATCAAGACACATAAGAAATGCATTTGCGAAAAAAAACCTAACACCTAGCAAATGATATAAACCCAAATCCTAAACACTTAATAGACCAGAAACAACATTCAGAATACGCCCAAAGCCCATAAGATATGCGAACTCTCAGGCAAATTTAAGCCAAAAGCAACGACTGCTTTGTCAAACACACAAAAATTAAAATACCCGGCAACACCCATACCTCTGATTCTAATTAAAAGACATAAAAATCATGTTTTTACCGTATCTTCACATTCTAGCCATAAATTACCAAACCCAAACCCAATATCACAAACACTCAAAAAATCCCAACATTTCAATTTCAAAAGGCATATAGAAACTCTATAACAGAAAGCAACTCAAAACCCCCCTCAAAAAAATTTCATCTTTAATGCTAACCAAACACCAAAAAGAACATTTTATTACCATATTTTCACAATAAATCATATTAAGAAAAAAAAACCCAGATTACCATAACCAAACCAAAGCTCACAAACACTAGAATATCTTCAAAATCTCAACTTGGAACTTATATACAAGATTCCATCTAGAGCTAGCAATATCAAATGCCAAAACCTTCCACCTCCCCCAACCCCCCCCCCAAAAAAAAAAAAAAACAACCAAAGATTCTCACTTTTAAACATAATTTGGAGAAGGAAAAAAAAAATCACCAGATGCGTTTTGAGCGTTCTCAACTCTTGTGGAAGGAGTGCCCCAGCAGTTGCCCATGGAGTCCAAACACCTTCTCTTTCCAACAGTGATAAGATGAAGGAACAAGGAGCAAAGTATTACAATATATATTTACTTCTTTGCTTGTTGTTGTTAGTTTTGTGAGGAGAGGGAGAGAGAGGGAGAGAGAGGAAAGCGGTGAGAAAACGCAGCGAGGTAGCAGACGTCTGTGTCTCTACCACTTGAAAACGACGAGCGTGTGGGTCTCACCCTTCGGACAACGTGAGGTTAGGCCCATAGGATAGGAATTATATAATGACCAAAATGCCCTCGATATTTTTTAGATTCTTAACGTAAAATATATAGTGTTTAAACCTTCATTAACTACACTACCAAAAAATCAACCAAAGATTGCCATGGATCAAGTTAATGTATGTTTAACCTCTTCTCACACCCTCTTAGATTGCCATGGATCAAGTTAATGTATGTTTAACCTCTTCTCACACCCGCTTTAGTTCATTCATGCACCTCTCATATTGGAATGCCCAGGCCAAGAATTTACAATGTCATCAAACGTTTTTTTTTTTCTTTTTATCAAAAATGAGAAAACTTTTATTACAAAAGAGAAAATAAGGAGAAGAACGAAAATGAATAAGAGGCACAAAAGAGCATTGTACACCATACATGAAAAGGAATAAGAGGCACACAAAGCATCGTACACCATACATACAATACTAGATAATGAATTCTTTTTTTTCTAAAGAAACAATCTATCAACCTCCTGTTTGACTAAATCATCTACTATAGAATTGCCCGATCTTAACTCATAATAAAAGATTACATTAATGCTTGAAGATATCATCTTCCTTTTAAGATTGACTATGAGTTTTATAAAATATGACGGTCACATCAACAGTGGTATGCATTCTAAAAAAAACTTAATCGAACCCTTTGGATAAAGCCTTTTTTCTTCATCCAACACAATAATCAAATTTTAGATGTTTTTCAAGTTTAAACGTAACATTAACAGAATATAAGAACTAGATTTCCCTGTGGTTGACTTTTTCTGAAATTTTTTTTTCTAACTTCGAAATTAATTAAGGACTTAAACCTTATTTTGCACTGAGAAATCAATTCTTTTATCCTCACAAAACAAAAGAACAATATCAAAATAGTAGGTTGGATTGACTTTTGGGAATCTGGTACCACACAATAAATAGCCACATAAGTAATGTCAAATGGTCCATATGACAGTTGCGGATGTAATGTTGTTAAAGTGGAAACCAGGTACAGTAGTTCTGTATGCTATAAACTTTTCTATTCAAATAAGTGGTCACAAGGGATTATTGCACTTTGGGTACTGGTAGATCAATCTTGAGATCCCTTTGATTCTAATGTTTGTAAATTTTAAAGCTGATTGTTTATTAGCCTTTTGCAGTCCCTCTGCTATGTCAGAATACAGATAATATAGGTGAATTCAATACTTTTTAAACCGGCCGGCCCACTTGAGCTGCAGTAAAAATAATAATAATAATAATAATAATCTGTCTAAGACATTGGTGGGACCCACATGTTCCATTTTATATATCATTTTTTCATAGAAACTAGGCTATCTAATTCTAGGTGCAATTCTAATTTTAAGAGTTTTACTTACATCATAATGGTAATTGCATGAACATGAAATCTCTAAATTCTCACCTTGAAAATTTCAGCACAAATCAAACAGAGGAGCTCAAGTTCAGGGGAAGCTCAACAGCATTCCAAATTCTAAAAATTCTTTCACACATGAATTTCCAAAGGATCCTAAAAGTGAGATGTAAAGAATCTTAAAAAAAAAAAGAGAGAAAGACGGGTCACCCTCTGCTGGTTTCACCATTCTCCTATTTCCAGATTCAGTAATAAGATCCGATGATGGGAGTCCCCTCTATATGCCCATGATGGCTTCACCACTGCCATATGCACACGCAACATTATGGTGGAAACATGGAAGTGTTTGTGGGAGTGGGTATGTTCCCTCCTCAAAAAAGTCAATATGTGGAGAGCTACTTCACATTGCTTTGGTGATAATCTTTTTAAAAACATGTTCAGATTTTAGGTTTTGAAAGTTTGAAGGCTATATATTAGTAAATAAAGTTCAACAGTGAATAATATTTGGAAACTATCAGAGGGCTGGTATCAACTGAGAAGGTGAAGGTGCACATTGGAATGATCCAATGTAGAAATGCCCATTCATATGATCAATTCAGTAGCCAGTACCATCACTCTACTTTGAGCAATACATCTTTATCTCACGTTAAAAAAAAAAAGAGTTTGAAGATTCCTGAATTAGAGGCACTCATCATTCACCATACAATTGCATGAAAAAAATGTATAGATTACCCTTCATTAGATGATTATAAGAGCATGTCCACTAATTGCAATGGGCCTGATTGTAGTAGCATCAGGCAAAGGAGCAAGAAAGAAAAGGGTATGGTGGCCATAAAGAAAGGAACATTTGTGACGTATGGTTGTACCTAAGCAGCTACGTAATCAGTTATTGGTATGGTGACCATATAGATGCTCTTTGTTTATTTCATTCAGGTCGGCATGTGAGGAGGAATGACTAATGTGGCCAATGTGGGGATGGTTGGTGGAATGGTGGTGCTTTGGTTTTCCATTATCACCACCTTTTTATCCACATCTCTGCCTTGATACCTAGACTAAAAATAGTGATTTTCCTTTTGTCTTCACCTTGTTGATCTCACACCCTTAATAAAACGAAGTACCAAAAATAGCACAGATGCACCAAGCGACATCACAAAAACAGTAATTTGTAAATTACTCACAACATGTTGATTTTTTATTTTTTTTCGGATTTGAGAATTTCTCAATGTCGCAGAATTTAACGATCGCTCATTGAGGACTTGTATAGTTGGGGAACATCGACGTCGTGGGGGATGCATATCATTGAGAAAATTGTTGTCGGAGGAGTGACTTTAGCAGGGCGGACCCAAGAAATTCAACTTAGGGGGGCTAATGTAAAGAAAGTATTGGAGGAAGGGGCAAATATAAAATTATATATATATATATATACATTTTCAAGATTTCCAGGGTATTTTTTAAATATTTTAAACTATTCTCAGATATGTGGTGGGGGCTTCAGCTCTCATGACCATCTACCTGGGTCCGCCCCTGGACCTTATTGTTCATCTCAATGAGAATTTTCATCTTTAGAGGTCGTTTGTCTTTTACACGTGGGATATGTAAATACAATTTACACATGTAAAAGATGAATATTCAAATTTTAAGTATGTAATGTTTACACATGTGTTTCCTTTTTACAACGTTTTTCTAATAACACCATTTTCGCATCATTTACATATGTGATTTATTTTTTTATGTTTGTTTCAATGATATGTGTATATGTATTAAACGATTTTGTAAATGATACTTATTAATCATTAAATTATATTCTACTATAATGATATGAAAAGGAGACAAAAAATGTCTGATTTATATCAAGGTTTTCATTTGCATTTTAAATCCTTAAAAAAGAACATGTCTTTCAACATGAAATATACTTTTCAAAAATAGATATTTTTATCAATGATCACATTTAAAAAAATACATTCCAACATGTTTGGTTAAGGAAATAAGAGTTAATAGTCTGATGGTTAAGAAAAATAGGATTATTATTAATATTTTTATTAATTAATATTTAGTTCAATATTCTCTTAATTCATTATTCAATTTGCATAAAACTTTACCCATGCATCTCACCGGCTTTATGTCAATATTAATCAATTATAGAAAGTTCTTAAAATTATTATTTTATTGCTAAGTTCAATTATATTAAAAGTAGCACAAATTTATTATGGCTAGATAAAATTGCATTTATATATTATTTTTTAATGATACCATAATGCTATATAATATACATTCTTCCTTTTCTCTTACATTCATTTATACATATTTAAATATTTTTAAAGTAATACAATAATAAATAATTTTAGAAAATTCATTAAGACATTGGAAGAAAACCTAAAAGGAGAAGAGAAGATGGAGAATCAAATTCTAAAAGAATAACGTACAGTGTAGATAGATTTTATAAAGGTTTTTTTTTTTCTTTTCTTTTTTTTTATATAGCAAGGCAATAGAGAGAAATAGAGAGGTTACCTTCATAAAAGGGGATGAGAAGAACGAAGGATTTTCATTCATAGGTTTCATCAGTCTTTATACTTCTTTTGTCATTATTTTGTAAATGCGTTGAAAGGGGGTTTCGAACCCAGAACCTCTTTGATGTAAATGCATCTTTTATTATTATTTTTCTAAATGCGTTAGAGGGGGATTTCGAACCCAGAACCTCTTTGACGTAAACTACCCAAAACCAAACCGTCCACTTCCAACGGGTATTCTTTAAAATTACATGTACTTTTAATATTCTCTTTTCCCACCTCAATAGGTGTTCAAATCTTGGTGTGAAAATGGGCTCATTTTCACACCATTTACACATCTGATTTATACACAAGATGCGTAAATTCTTATAAACAAACATTACTGATTCGTAAACATTACGCATATTCACCATTTACATATGTAAATGAGTGTAGACAAACGACCCCTTAACCTTTTTGATGATGTTGGTATCCGTGGGGTAATTGACCTAACAAGACTAATTCTCAAGTAGTGCCCACTAAACCCACACAAATGCACAAAAGGCAAATCTAATGTAGTTTTAAATAAAAGATGTAGGGAGCAAATCCATGCCTTTTGCCACAGTCCACTAACTCCCATTTTTACTTGGTGCGGACTCCACCAAATATGCGGCGGTTTTAAACATAGAATAATCTTTTATTCACTGAAGATTTTAACTTCTAGAAAATGTTCTCTTATAAGTGGATTGCATGTGAAGTCCAATCCTATGGGACTCACTTGGGCCCACGTTTCATTAGTGCAACTCGTTTGATATTCTTGTCATCCTATGATTTGGCATCAGACCCAATTTTACATTTATTGAACCTTCATTCACCTTTAATTAGTTTTGAATCTACAAAAAATATATGGTTCAAATGACATTAAACTCTAAAATTATTAAATTGAGGGTTAGGATAATCTTATGAGGCTAATTTTTTTGCTCCCATTTATTAATAAGGATTCCTTTTTTACATGTGGCCTCCTCACATTGATATGGACAAGCATTTAAGTGAGCCACTGGCTCTAACCTCATATGAGCAATATGCAATCTTTTGTAAGCGACCATTTCACTCCTTTTATCTTTTGTCTTTATCTCTTTATCTTACAATGATGTTGTTGTAGGAGGCACTATCGTAATATGATAATAACAATAGAAGAATAGTATTACATAGGACAAAATGATAGTTTTTTCGCCTAAGGGTCTCCCGCACGTGAAACATGAACAGTGTGGATCATGAAGGTTCCATAATAACAGAGTTCCATATGTGAAAATTTCCAGAGAAGCCTTTAGTTTCTTAAAAGACATTACCCTATGATAACCATCATATATTCATTTTTGTTGAATAACTAGTTTATCGTATGCAAGTTTTCCTTAAATACCGCTACTAGGGGCCGATTTGATGAAGAAATTGATGAAAATATCGAACATAGAACACAACGGGATAATTGAAGTGAAAACTTGCGTCTATAATGCTTTGTGATTGACACATGCTAATAAAATTAAAAGAAAAAATTCACAGGACAACGATTATACCCACTATGACCTATAGAGTAAAATGTTAACCAAATAAGAATTTTTGTGCGTCTATAATGCTTTGTGATTGACACATGCTAATAAAATTGAAAAAAAAAAAATTCACAGGATGGTAATTATACCAACTATGACCTATGGAGTAAAACTATTGACTAAATAAGAAGTAACGCATGCACAAGATGTGTGTAGCATAAATGGGAATGTTGAGGTGGGATGCATGATAAAATTAGAAAAGATAAACTTAGAATTGATCACTTCTAATAGTTTGTAGGGACGGCATCAATAGGTGATATAAAAAGAGAAAGCCAATTTGAGATATTTTGACATGTCCAATGCAAGACGACATGACACCAGTAAGAAAAAGTTGTCATGCAGGTTGATGATTCACCAAGGGAAAGAGAGATGTTAAAGAGGATGTAAATAGAAGTGGTAAAATTAGATTTGAAGCAGTACAACTTTTTCAAAGATTTGATTCATAATAGATCTGAATGGAAAAACATAATTCATATAGCCGGCCCAAACATAGTTGGGACAAAGCTTTGATGATGATGATAATAATGTTGATGATGAATTGAATACATAGAATTTATGGTCAATGGACTCCAAGAAATGACTATTACTTAGGGCTTGTTTGGCATCTCTACTCTTTTTTTTATAGATCCATCTAAAATAGAGCCATTAAAAAAAGAGCCACAAAAAAGAGAGGATAGAATTAAAAAAAACGTGTGTTGGTAACGCATGAATCTATTTTAAATACCTCGCATCTATATTTTAAGACTCAAAAGCTCTATTTCTCATCTGCCCACTTTTGGAGCATTTGGATTTTAGAGGATTTGCCTCTAAATGTCTAAACTGAACAGAGTTTAGAATCTTGTGCCAAACGCTCTAATTGTTCAAACCTCTGTCTGATTTAGACATTTAGAGAAATAGAGGCTTGAAATAAAGATGCCAAACA